>JAZGLO010002947.1:0-600000 GCA_036873155.1 Biomphalaria sudanica
TATATATCTTATCTTATATAATACAGACGTTATTTAAAAAAAGAAGATGATATAGTACTAAGAGATCGTTTAAAATAGTACAGACAGAATAGACAGTACAGAACAAATAGGTTTACATTGAACGATATCAGGAGAGTCTGTTTGATCAGTGGACCAAAGATTTCAATCTACCTGTCAACAGATCCGTTTAGCTGGTTCTCAAATGTCGCTTCTAAAAGACAAACAAAAGTGTCGGGATAGACTCGAACAATAAGCCTCAGATTGTTCCCCAGAACTGAAAGAACGTTCCTCGCTACCACACAGAGAATCGTTGGAACATTTCAGTGAATGTAGTGATGAACATCACTCAGACAAAGGGTAGACAATCTCTCAGCAAACAGATGACTTCTCAACATTTGGACTTAGAGAGAAAATGGCTTCCTTCTTCCCCACAATTCTTTAAACCTTCAAATATCTCGGTGACCTCCCCTACCCCTATTTGGTCGTCTGTACTGCGAGTGTGAACAAAAGACTTGAAATACACCAGGCCAGATTGAGTGCAATACAGTTTTGTGGTTCTGATTTATATCTCTAACATTATTTCATGTCGTTTCTCCTTCGGTTTCCTTTTGATGGCCAACACCAGGCTTTGGAGTAAACATTGCACAAAATACCTTTGCAAACATTTATGTAAAGAAATAAAACCAAGTAAATTATTACTAATTCTTTTTATATCGAGTATTATTTTATCACTTATACTTTTAGCATCGCAGATCCGAAAATAGGTTAAGGATAACAATACTAAATGTGTGCAATTATAATTATATTCAACATTAGCTCTTGCTTAGATCCATTTCATACTTCCAACATGCTCAAATTGTGTGGACCTACTGGGGGAGGGGGTACCTTAGAGTTGGTTTCCATGCTGGATTTTCAAAAGCAATAAAAAAAAAAGTTGCTAAACTTGATAGACGGCCGACACCCTAGCCACGGAGCTAGACAAGTGCTTATGAAAATAGAAGGTTTTATAGATAACAAATGTTACTTTCAAATTTTTTTGGCGATTACCTAATTCTCTCCCATTCGTTAGTACTATCTTAATATAAGTCAAAATTAATTAAGACTCATTGATAAAATAATTGGTCATTTATTAAACTTAATTTTTATGTTGTTCAGGAAACATATAATTGTGTAAAGTTTCAGCTTGAGTGGATAATGGGAAGTGGGAGAAATAACCGTGTACAAAATTTGTAACGTCAGACAGAGTAGATGATATAAGCTTTATAAAAACAAACAACAACCAAAAAAAAACTTCCCCAAAAGCAAACATTGTGTTGATGTGTTGAACTATAGCTTAATATCTGAAATATATATATATATAATATATATGTATTAATTATCATGCTCTCCTAAAACAATGAAATGTAAAATGAAATGTTCAGAAGAAAATATTTTTATTTCATTACGGAGGGCATAGATGGCTGAGTGGTAAAGCGCTTGGCTTCCGAAAAGAGGTTCATGGGTTCGAATCTCAATGAAGGCTGAGATTTAGAATATTGGGACCTTTAGGGCGTCCAGCCAACTCTAATGAGTACCAGACATTAGTTGGGAAAAGTATAAGGAGGTGTGCTGGCCACATGACACCCTCGTTAACTTTCGGCCATAGAAACAGATGACATCAGCTGCCTATACTTCACTTCCCTTACTTTCCTTAGCTAAGAGATTTAATAAGAAACCAAGAGTATAATATAAATACTACAGAATACCACGATCAACCGTACACCCTTGATAATGACATTAACTATTTTCCCCTTAAAAGTGTGTAATCGATTACTACATACTTCTTTTTCTATCCAGCCTTTTGCAGACTGTGCCAAGGAAAAATAGTGTGCTGTTCTCTTCAGTTGTGCAGTACTGCCACACAGAGTGTTGGCTATGTTGGGCTGTAGTGGTAGTAGTGTCTTCCTATGGTGGATTAGGAAGGGTCATTTAAAGAGGATATGGTTGACTGTTTCTTAGGGTGGGCGCATTGTAATTACAAACTTAAAATTTGACAAAAGAGATTCTATAACTTCTATAAAGGTATAAATGTAAGAAACACCACGGAGTTAATGTCTCATTTTATTCCTTTCAATATAATGTTATAACGTTATACAATCAGACCTACAACAATCTATAAGTAGGTATATGTTTATGTATAATAGTTAGAATATACGTTATACTGTATACATCGGTAGCTTTATATAGATAGCAATATCATTCATATAATAAATACCTACGCAGCGTATTGTAGACTTGTTTTTTTTTTAGTCACTAGATATAGACTATGTACATATTTGTAAACATAGTTTTTGTACACATCTGCACAAAAGTGAATTATAAATAGAGGAACAAGAAAAACAAGGGGAGATAAAGTCTACAATAGAACGTTGACGAGCACGTATATATATATCAAAAACAATTTCAGAGTCAGAGCGTTCACTCACAACAGTGGCATACAACAATATCAGTAGTTATAAAATAATGAGGGTATTCATCTCACTTATAATATTATGAAACAGTTGAAGGACTTCAATTATCACATCAGAGAAACAAAATACTTCAATTACGTGTATCTACCGAGAAGATTTAGGATACAGTGAAATATACAATGTCATTCATGGTAATAATATACCGTACTAGAAATAATACGATCATTTAAAAAAAAATAGCTTCAAGGGAGATAACTACAGGTCATTAAACAATTACGTTGATATTTATTTAATTGTGTGTGTGTTTTTAATATATATATACCATTGATTAGTTTGGATTCAAAATGACAGCCATGTAAATAGGGGTTCTGTCTGGTCGTCTTGCCCACATTTCAGACTGTGGTGTGACCGCACCCTGCCCTCTCCCATCCTGCCAGGCCTCATGACGTTTGGACTATGACGTACTTAATTTTCATTTCTGAAAGAAACGTCAGAAACTAGAACAAACATATTCTTATATGATGGTAAAGTATTTGTTCGTATCTAATAACCTCATTTTATACTATACAAGTACGTCATGTTGTAATACATAGATTTGAAAGTAAATTTAACCCCAATACAAGATGACCTTTTTGTGGAAACACAAACTTTCACATAGTCTAGATCTCCTACACGTCTATGATCATGATCTTAATAATATATCGAATGCAAGATTACGTAATAGTAAGACGATCACCAGTTGCGCTTGGAATATTGAGACAAATGTCAAACTAGAATCGAATGGTGACACCGGGTCAAAGTAACCTTTAGTCCAGGCAGGCTGTGACAGAAACCTTCAGCCTTAGAATTAAAAGTTGCGTCACCGCGACCTTGAGACCGCGTGCTGAATAACCTAGTCGAAAAGAAGACCAGGTAAAAGTAAGATTCCAGAGTCGGAAATGTCAGGGTGATATTTGCACATGATGCTAGTCTTGGTGTATTTTATATTTATTTTATTTTTCTGTCTCTTGTCTTAAGAAAATAGCTGAGCAAAAAACTCTCGATTCTACTTCCTGGGTCATCGCTATCTATAACTGAGGTCAGTTTATCAAGAACCAACTAGGTTTTTAAAGAGTCTTGAATTTGACAAAAAATTGTAAAAAGTTATGTCAAAGCAACATTGTTAGCTGGACCATTATAAAAAAACAACAACATTTGTAGCAGACTATCGGTACACTTTGGGATCACCACAAGTTAATAACCATGTTGTCTTGTCATTGAGTTCTAATCAAACAAATTAAATTTTAGTTACAATACAATATTAGCTTCCGGTGTTAGATAGTGTTTCCGGTGCTAGAGTCTATTTGTAAAATCTAAAACTCAGTTTGCCCAGAATATTTGGGAACAAAACAATAATCTGAACTTAAGATAATTTGTGATTTGTGAAAATGGGTGAGTAGAAAGATGCTGGTTGTATGAAATTGATTCAAATTATTTGTTTGAACTCAACCAGGACAGCAGTTGATGTTAGAAATAAAATAATCATCAAAGGAAATAAAAGAGGCCACCATACTAAACTTCAATCAAAAGTCATAATGCCAAATACATCGCTATAGAAGTAAAAACATATTTTCAAAATCGAATATCTTGAGCGGTCGAATTTCAGAGGATTGGTCATGTGGTACAAGTCGTTGAATGAGAGATCTTGAACATAAAAGTTGTAATCGATTTCTATTTACACTGAAGACCCTGGCGATGTCTTTCTTAGAGTAAGATTTCATTGATAATTCAATCATTGTAAGAAGATCAGGGCAAGAAAGAGAAAGAGAGAGAGAGACAGAATACTCAAATGAGATTACAACAACAAAAAAAGAAAGCAATGTGGTACTATTCAAATTGAGTTCAAAGTTGAGGCGAAAAAAGGAGAAAGTACATTGCGTTTTCTTAGAAATCTGAAAATATTTTCGTTTTTTATCATTGAGTTTAAGTTTTTATAAAGTCCTTGAAACTTATCTGTTAATGTCATTTGGGCATTCCAGTTCAATGAGACACTGATAACAATCAACTTTCAAGCGAGAGATGAAGACACACTCAGGAGAAAAAAAAATCAAGACATTTACAAAAAAAAAAATAAAAAAAAAAAATAATAGTTATAAACAAAGTCTATACAAATGATATTTGTGCAGATACGACCTATGTAAAAATGATAATTTTTACATTATATATATATATTTATAAACAGCATTGTAAAATGCAAAATTGTTAAAATAGTATGAATTATATTAAATGAACAAAAAATGACATTTTTGATCATAATAACTTAACATGAATGACGTCTGAATAAAACAGGTGGCATATTGACCATAATGACATATAGTAAACAGCTTCATAAAACAGATGCCATGGTTGATCATTCTGACTTAAGATAGATGACATCTGAATAAAAGAACTATGTTCACACAGAGAGCCAGCAATGCGGTCGCATAAGGAGACAGAGGTTCAAGCAACTATCCATAGCTCCAAGAGGCTAGAACGTAGTCGGGGTATGCATTGGACTTTTGTGTAAATGAATAGTTCATAGAGACTTTTTTGAATGTATGCATTGGACTTCTTTCTAAATCGATAATTAATAGAGGCTTATTTGAATGTATGCATTGGACTTCTTTCTAAATCGATAATTAATAGAGGCTTATTTGAATGTATGCATTGGACTTCTAAATCGATAATTAATAGAGGCTTATTTGAATGTATGCATTGGACTTCTAAATCGATAATTAATAGAGGCTTATTTGAATGTATGCATTGGACTTCTTTCTAAATCGATAATTAATAGAGGCTTATTTGAATGTATGCATTGGACTTCTTTCTAAATCGATAATTAATAGAGGCTTATTTGAATGTATGCATTGAACTTCTTTCTAAATCGATAATTAATAGAGGCTTATTTAAATACATGCATTTGACTTCTTTCTAAATCGATAATTAATAGAGGCTTATTTGAATGTATGCATTGGACTTCTTTCTAAATCGATAATTAATAGAGGCTTATTTGAATGTATGCATTGGACTTCTTTCTAAATCGATAATTAATAGAGGCTTATTTGAATGTATGCATTGGACTTCTTTCTAAATCGATAATTAATAGAGGCTTATTTGAATGTATGCATTGGACTTCTTTCTAAATCGATAATTAATAGAGGCTTATTTGAATGTATGCATTGGACTTCTTTCTAAATCGATAATTAATAGAGGCTTATTTAAATGTATGCATTGGACTTCTTTCTAAATCGATAATTAATAGAGGCTTATTTAAATGTATGCATTGGACTTCTTTCTAAATCGATAATTAATAGAGGCTTATTTGAATGTATGCATTGGACTTCTTTCTAAATCGATAATTAATAGAGGCTTATTTGAATGTAAGCATAGTTTCGCTATTTTTTATGTCATCAATCATATCTACTTGCTATAAACAATTTCTCCCTCCCCCCCTACATCCCATTGGCCTCTGTGTCATTCAAGCTTTGGTTTGTCATGTAAGCTGAACTCAGAGATACATATTATAGGATGGACATTTGTTTGTTGAATTACTTACAATGGGTTCCAATCCTTCCTTCACTTAATGCTGGCGTTGTGTTTGCTGTGTGCTTGTATTGAATTAAACTATGTAAACAACATTAAATATAGTGAATATGTTACATCTTACATCTTGCAAGAGAACTTGAAAAGCACTAAAATCCTTTATCGACATTGCTTCAAACATTTTTTTTTAATCAGCGCGTTATTAATTATTCGAGGAATGGTATTGTCAGTTATAATTTCCCTTGCTTCATTCAAATATGTACATATTCATGCTTCTAGTTGTAAGTTTGACGAATATTTGTCAGTCACAAAGTGATTTACGTGACAGAACTGAATTAGGTCGAGTCAAGTGGTCATCTATTGGGTGTATTTACGTATAAAAAATACTAGTCAAAAACCGAATTTGATTTTTTTTCCAGTCTGACTATTGTATGTGCATTTGATGAGTCTATTGTCTGTGTCTATTATATGTGTGTATTACATGAGTCTATTTTATGTGTCTATTGTATGTGTCTTTGGTATGTGTGTATTACATGAGTCTATTTTATTTGTCTGTTGTATGTGTCTATGTGTCTATTATATGTGTGTATTACATGAGTCTATTTTATGTGTCTATTGTATGTGTCTTTGGTATGTGTGTATTACATAAGTCTATTTTATTTGTCTGTTGTATGTGTCTATGTGTCTATTATATGTGTATATTACATGAGTCTATTTTATGTGTCTGTTGTATGTGTCTATGTGTCTATTATATGTGTATGTGTATTTCTAAGCATTATACGTTTAGTTCTGGCCAGTGTCTCTGATTCTTAGAAATATCCACAAAACGCCTTTGTTGCTTAAGATTATCACAATGGAACCCCATAATAAACATAATAATGTATTATACTATGTATATATATATAAAGTGATGCCCCTCTGTTTTGTCAGCGATGAGGGGTGAGAGTGTATTAATGAGAGAAAAGATTGCCCCCCACCCACTCCCCCCCCCCCAAAAAAAAAAACAACAAACAAAAAAAACAACTGATTACAAATCAATCACAATGTAAGTATCACGGACTTAATGACAAAATCAACACAAAGAAATCAATAATACAACAATAGTATGTATAGTATACTTATGTATGTTTTACATTCACAAAGTGTCAGACATTTATCAACAACCTCAAGACAATAGTTACTTAGCAATGTTTACCGTAGAGAACAAACACTTGTCTTCTTTGAAAAGCCAAAGCAGACATTGACAGCAATGTTTTCTGAAGTTTGTCTATTTAGCCCAAACCTTCATTTTTTCCCCATATATATACGTATCCCATCTAGCCACGACCATGTTCTTTCTATCAATGGTTATAAAATGAACGACAAACTGTTGCTTCGACTTTGCATATAGACCTCCAGTTCAGGGCCGGCCTTAGGCACAGGCAAACTAGGCAACCGCCTAGGCCTGCTTTTGGTGAGGGCCTAGCGCAGGTCTCAAAACATTTTTTTGAGAGGAAATAGCGAAACTTGCGCCCATTGTTATTGCTAGAGTACACCAGGTCTCAAATAAATTGCGTAATTTTCATTCTTTTCGCTGTTTATTTTTTAATTCGCATAGGGCCTCCAATTATCTAAGACCGGCCCTGTCCAGTTACTCTAGAAACAAAAAGTATGTAACATTGAGCTGGCAGAACGTCACTTTAGAGTAAATGTTCCAATTATGAGGCGAAACCTTCAGAAAATAATTTTCGGCCAATATTGATCTACAAAGTTAACAATTGATTCTTCGTTCTGAATACACATTTATTAGATTAAGTTTCATTTCGTGTAGACATCTTCTCTCACTCTTTGTTTGATGTGTAGATTAGTTCTCTCCTGACCTTCTGGATTTGTTTCTTTTCGCGATCAATTTACATTTAATTAAGATTTTTAAAAAGTGAAAGGAAAAAAAACATTGTGATATTATATTTATTTTATGGCTACGCAATCTTTCTCAAGATTGCATTAATCGCAACTGTATGTGTGATTGGTCGATATGTCCAAAAGGCTTTCGATTATTTGCATTCTTAGACCTAATTATATTATCAACTACAAAAAAATCTTTAGTGATCATTATCTGTTATATTCTATTGACCCCTCACCCCCACCCCCTTTTAAAAAGCTAATGATTAAGCGAATCAGTATGCTCACAGTAAAAATGGATAACTTTTTCGGGCAACAAAAAAAAAATGTAAAATGCTAAAAGAAAAATATTTAATGTTATAATTAACTGATAAGTTTATCAATTTAAAAAAAGGGGGGGGGCTGTTTTCACAAATTAAGTGTATGTTTATTTAAGCCATCAGTTGATGTAGGGTTATGACAGTGTACTTCTTTCCTGCCGGGTAACTCTAGAACATTCTAGAAAGAAAACCAAATGCTTTTCCCAGTCAGGGAATACGAACTATTTCATTGGACTTGAGAGGAATTGAATCCTGGCACAAGCAACACGAGAAGTGACATGCCAGATTTACACAAACAAAAATAAAAAGAATAAAAACAATTCAACAAATAACAATTTAGCATTGAAAAAAAAAAATTATGCACAAAGATATTTTTTTTTGTAACAAAGAGGCACCGCCTGTTTTAACTGCTGACGTATGTTGAGGTCAGAGTTCAGTTCCATTTTTTTAAAGCTAAAGCAAGGCTCTGAGCAGGTTCAAAGTTCAGCTCTTTTTTTAATTGGCCAGATTTATTTTTCTTTCTAGAAAGAAAAGAAAAAGCCATGTAAAAACAAAAAGTAGGCCTATTTTAGTTGATCTCATCTAGTTCAATGTGAGAACATTTGCCAAAACAATTTGGCTTTATGGTACAGCGATATTTGTTGGTTATGATTATATTTCCTTAGCCAGAAATCCTTTCATATTCCTTTACTCTGTTGGATTCTGTGTGTTATGGTCTCTCATTTTGTTATCGACGCGTGGATAAAACTATGAAACATGTGCATCTCTAACAACGGCTCTCAACAAAGTGCAGACAGCAATAAGAAGACTCTTGAACCTCATGTGTGCGGGATAATTTTACGCTTTGCTGCGAATTCGTGAGTCGAGAACTTTCCACTACAGGAGATTTGTTTTTTCTAAAGTATATTGATCGCTTTGTATTCTGCACTTCTCTTTATTTTTTATCGGCGACAAAACATAACTTGGTAGGTGGATACCTAGCTGGAGAAGCCGAGAAGAAAAGAGTGCATCTTTGTGAACTGTTTCACGCAATGGTTTAGTGCTGGTACGGGATGGGCACATTGGAGGTGCGTGAATGGCATCAAGTTGACAGACGTGAATTCTCTAGTATCTGTTTCCCTTGTCTAAATACCCACTAGAAAGTTGCAAGCCTTCAGAACACACTGTATGTGATGATTATATCTGTAGTTGTATCCCTCCAGCGGAAGTGACGTACTGACTATAAGGATCTATGTTTATATTTCATTTGAGACGTATAGACAAAATAACCTATACGATCGTTCAGACAAATAAATATGCGAATATCTACCACTGATTTATTTATTTCATATTACACAGACAACAATAAAAATTGAGTAAAAAAGATAGGATAACTAACTGTAAGATATAGTAAATTGGAAATAATTGAGTTATTAAAGCGAAGATGTATCTGTGCGGGAGGAGACACGTATCCATAGTTTTAATATTTTACCAGTCAATTTTTTTGCAATGAATTTCTTCTCCCCATACTATGCTATTTTTAGGTCACTTAATAGAATCATTTTAAGTATATGAATTCGAAACATTGGTTTATGCTTAATTACTTCTCTCATTTGTATATTTAGACAAAATATTGACTGTTAAGTCTAGGATTAGAGAGTATTGGATAGAGTCATGCCCTTAAGGTCATTTGTGACTTTGCCCTTTGGCTAATCACGATCGACTTGTAGACCTAGTACATGACTTCATTAATGTCACAAGTAATCATTTAGAGCCAATTTTGTTTTCTTTTCATTGCGTCAAGCGAATAACACGATGAATTCCTTGAACTAAATGAATCTGTTTCTGATATGTACCAGAGGACATCACTCAAGTCGAGCACGTTGATTCATTGCAATCATCTTTAAGTCAATAGCTGCTTGTCTTTCTATTAAATTTTAAAGGAGCACAAAGTTGGTCTTAACGTCCAAAGCGATGCGTTGAGCTCTTCTTAAGGCCAACTTACTTAAATCATTGGCTTTTCCTAATTAAAGCCAAGCTATGAAATGTTTGTTTTACATTTTAAGGCCAACTCTTTATTGTTATATGTACGTATATCTCTGTTTAATAGAAGGTCAACAAACCATCACGTGGTGTTGTGCCGGCAAGTGACGTCACGTTGCGGTCTCATCTTCCTCCGTCTCTCGCGCCGACGCCCTCGCTTTGCGATCGTCTCCCGTCGGAAGTTTGCCGTCGCCATGGTTACTAGCCAGGCTGTTGTTACTCGACGTCAGGTGATTTCCGGTGGCGAGGTTGTTGGGCAGCACGTTCAGCCTGACCTTCTCCGAGTCCGTGTCGTAATAGGCCTTCACGTCTTTCATCAGCACAGCGCTGTCGGCGGTGCCGTTCTTGATGGGGGAGCGGTTCATGATGACGGACGGCTGCTGGGTCTCCACGTTGGTGTACTGGGTGTACGTGCTGGAGCCGTTGCCACCGCCGCGTCCGAAGAATAGGCAGGGAAGCACCTGCCGGAACTCCTTCTTGAAATTGTCGTTCATCCAGGCGTAGAGGAAAGGGTTGTAGATGGTGGAGCTCATGGCGATGACGTGGGCGATGAAGAAGATGAGGGTGAAGTAGTTCCAGTCATAGAAGGAGGGCTCGGCGTCTCTGGAGATGTGCACCATGTTTAGGGGCATCCAACACAACACAAATATCACCACCTGTTGCAAAGAAAAAGACAAAAAGTAGAATCAGACAGTGTTCGAGATAAGAGACAAATATCCATTTTAAATTATAACGTAGGTGTGACTCTGCAGGCGCAGATCCTGCGCAATATTTTGTAGTAATTCTGTACTAGAGAAAGATGGATTGCTGTGGAGAGATTGAACTTCCGGTACAAGGTGAGTGCTGAATCGGGTACAAAGTATAAACGAGAGTCAGAACCACGTGATTGATGGTTGTCTCTTCATGAGGATTGTAATGGAGTGTTTGTGTGTGTTTCCAAGGTAACGACGAGAAAAGGAGAGCGGGTCATTTTTGGCTGTAGAGTTTCTGATGAAACCCTGAGATAGTATGTCATAATTGATGTAAATATTAGTCACGAGTAGGCCAGCTGAAGGGGACTGTACCAGATCGAGAGACAGAATGGACGTTGTTGGTTATTGTATTTTTTGTCATGAGTTATATCTTGTTTTAAGTATCATGTCATTTGCTTCAAGTATACTCTCAATGTCAATCTACTTATATCTATCAATAAATGTTATATTCTATTTTGTTTTTAATAAAGTCTGTTCAAGTTTATTTCAAGTTTTATTTCACTAAGAATTTTATTTCATTTCATTCGTCTATGTCGATATAGTACCAAAATAGTTGTACTAGCTTAATGAAACTAGAAACCAATGACCGAGCATCAACCATGATATTTCTCGGTATTAAACTAGAGTTATTGTGAGCTAGCTTTTTCTGCATCTTTTCGGTGAGCTTTCCCTTAAAATGACAGCATTATTAACACAAACTATTCGGAGATTAACACTTTTTCTGGTCCATTATTTAGGGAAAACTCATATAAGAACATGGTCGATCTAGCAATCACATAGACACCAAAAAGAAAAACCAAAACAACAATATACAGTTTCAGCTTATTAAGAACTGAACTAGATACCAAAAAGGTGAAATACGAATAACTTTTAAATGTAAATTATTAAACAACAATTTTGTTTCCAGCCTTTACGATTTTAAAAGAAATGTGGTTGCTGAGCGCGAAATGTTAATTACAAAGCTTATATTAACTCACTCAGTTTGTCTGTCTGTCTATCAATCTGTCTGTCTGATAAAAACTGTGTACACTTTATTTCTCCCACACCCATTATTGCATCAATTATTTATCGGCATAGACAAGACATAAATCAATTTTTAAAACATGTAACCAATTACTGGCCAATAAAGGAAATTAATCCTTCAGTATTTAGCTATATGGCTAAATATATGCGATTTTGTCCCTTTGATAATTGTACGCGTTTTTTTTTTCTCTCTTACCCATTCTCGGATCAAGTTGTAACGTTAAAACCTTTATTTATTTGTACCTAACAAAACATGAATCAAATAAAAAATTAACAAATTAGTCAAGTACTTATTGGTACTTAATTATTTTATTTTAAATCGAATAAGAGAAATAACTTTACATTATTTAGGGATATAGTTGTTAGTGTGGAGTTCTTTCCATTAGCTATTGTTTTGGTGTTTATTTTTTTAAAAAAGGATTTTAAAAGGTTTTTCTTGTTTTAATATCCTCGTCTCATGTAGTTCAAGTTGTGCGGTGTATGTGCCAAGGTAATAACACTTAAATAACTCGCAGACTATGTATTGTGTGATAGAGTCCCTTTTCAGTTAGATACATACATTTCTCTGAGGAAGTCAATAATAATACTTAAATTACGGTCCCAGTTAGTACACAAGGAACATTTATACGAAGTTTTATCAAGATTGGTCAAACGGTTTTGATTTCTATTTCGCATATATACATCCATACGCCTTACATTCTACTTTATAGTATGAATGAATCAATACCGGTACTGAAAGTTTTCTACATAGTAGCATGTTCAGGCCTGTGGTTTTATAGTAAAATGAAATGTTCTTGATGTGTTCCTAGGTGATCGAGATGAAAAGGATAATCCGAAAGCGAGAATTTATAAAACTAAACACTACATGAATTGGGCTTGTATAATTGTGTCTCTGAAACATTTATAAAAAAAATCTTTTCATATTTCTTTTTGTTGTAACAGGTTAAAAGGTGCAACACCAGAGGGCGTGGCACACACTTTCTTTGAGTAACTTATCTTTTTAATGTCAATGATTTTAAAGGCTATATGGCTCTTATTACTAATAATAAAGACCAAACCAGAAATATTAATTCGAATTTCTCTGGAGCTTGTAATTTTAGAAACATGTTAAGGTCTTGTAATTTTAATGTTTTGAAATGAACTTATTTAAATGTCGTCGTGAATGTTAAGACAAGAATGAATAATTGATCAAAAGGTCTTCTGACCTTCTCTTCTGACCTTCTCTCTGTTTACGGCTGTAAAGAAACGGAAGAGACTAATTATATATATACATTAAAACTATATATTAGATCTTCACTAACACTTAGATTAGACAAAATATAACGAACAATTGTATGCAAATTCAATTATAACTTGACCATTATTCTGATAGAAAATGACCTACATACTGTAAAATGGTTAAACTATTAAAATAGAACAGGATGCTCTCGATGCTATTTGAAGAACTGTCCAAAATCTATGCTTTGCCCGATATTTCCTTCCAGTTGGCTTGGCCTTAATTAACTGAGTGGTTGGGTTTTAAGCTAATCTTGTTTGCTTGGGCAGGGCTGGGGGCCGCTTACAAAGCTTGGTCGTGTCGCCTTTGAAAACTTGCCGTTATCCGAGACACCCAATTCAGTTAACTCACAGCTTTGAGTCAGTCCGATGACTTGGAGTTGGTCGCTTCGTGAATAAGATTCCATTTCCAAATTTGGATAAATAAGCTTCATTCAAACAGGACATGTTTTTTTTTTTTTCACATCGCCTTTTTTTTTATGTACACTATTTTTTTTTTTATCCGAAAGAATTTTTTTTTAGTTATATTCATACCAAGATTTTTGCTGGAGGATATAAACTGGCTGGTATCGATACGGTGTAAGTATTACTCTTGACGAGTATCGATCGCCGGTCTGTTTCCGACTACAATATCGTGTGACTGTTGGCTACTGCTAGAACAAGATTTAATCGTGTCGGTCCTACAAGTTCAAGAGGGAAAAAGTGAGGGAGGAGGGGGGTGGTCAGAGTGATAAGAGGCTAGCTGGAAGCGTGTATGGTTTGATAAATGACATTTGAGACACTGACAGGAGAGGAAGGAAGAAATGTTGATGTCGATACAATGAGCTGGAGCGACTTGAAGGCGTTTTTGTCGCCTCGACACATTTCGGCTGAGAGAATGATGGCTTCGTTTAATCAGGTGCCATTTCTGTGAAAGTTAATCACAATCTGTAGTTGTTGTTTTTGTTTAAGTCAATCTAAATCTCTGCATGTCAGAAGCTAAATGTCAATCAGACGTATGTCAAAATTAATGTCACTTTTTGTACGTCCAAAGTTCACATCTAAATTTTTAGATGCCTGAAGTTAGTGCCACTATGGATACGTCATGAATCGAACTTAATTACTTAGCTAATAATTTATTTTTTTGTTTGGAAATTGTGTGATAAATCGTAATTAAATGTTTCTTTGATGCCTGTAGTTGAGAATATATTTGCTTTTTGTTTCCTTTTAGAAAGATTTATCTGTAACACAAATTTATATGATCAAATACGTAATTTTATAACAAAAAGAGACAGCTAAATAATATCATTGTTGGATGCATTCAAGCATGTTATAAAATGCGGGACTTCGAGCATGTTATAGAATGCGGGAATTCAAGCATGTTATAAAATGCGGTACTTAAAGCATGTTATAGAATGCGGGACTTCAAGCATGTTATAGAATGCGGGACTTCAAGCATGTTATAGAATGTGGGACTTCGAGCATGTTATAGAATGTGGGACTTCGAGCATGTTATAGAATATGGGACTTCAAGCATGCTATAGAATGTGGGACTTCGAGCATGTTATAGAATGTGGGACTTCGAGCATGTTATAGAATGTGGGACTTCAAGCATGCTATAGAATGCGGGACTTTAAGCATGCTGTAGAATGCGGGACTTCGAGCATGTTATAGAATGTGGGACTTCGAGCATGTTATAGAATGTGGGACTTCAAGCATGTTATAGAATGTGGGACTTCGAGCATGTTATAGAATGCGGGACTTCAAGCATGTTATAGAATGTGGGACTTCAAGCATGCTATAGAATGTGGGACTTCGAGCATGTGATAGAATGCGGGACTTCAAGCATGCTATAGAATGCGGAACTTCAAGCATGTTATAGAATGTGGGACTTCAAGCATGCTATAGAATGTGGGACTTCGAGCATGTTATAGAATGTGGGACTTCAAGCATGCTATAGAATGCGGGACTTCAAGTATGCTATAGAATGTGGGACTTCAAGCATGCTATAGAATGCGGGACTTCAAGTATGCTATAGAATGTGGGACTTCAAGCATGCTATAGAATGTGGGACTTCGAGCATGTTATAGAATGCGGGACTTCGAGCATGTTATAGAATGCGGGAGTTCAAGCATGTTATAGAATGCGGGACTTCAAGCATGTTATAGAATGCGGGACTTCGAGCATGTTATAGAATGCGCGAGTTCGTATTCTTCACTTTCGTCAAGAACACAACTAACCCTAACCCTAACTCTAACCCGATTACTATAAAACTTCTAAAATTATCAGGGGGGGGGGGACTTTGAACATGTGTATCATAATAATTGGAGACTTGCAAGTTAATTCACTTATTAGTAATTAAACTAAATATGCCCGGGTGTGGAGCTAAGCCAGTTTCATATTTGATGACTGTGTACCCATCGAAAAAACCTTCCTTCAGGGAACAGTACCAGGAAAAAGAAGAAGAGACAAACAGAGAAAGTGATGGGAAGACAAGATAAAAGAATGGACAGGCCTGCCATTGAAAGAGATTCTGTCTAAGGCACACTACAAAGAAGAATGGAGAAAGACTGTCGACAGATCTTGCATGGTGCCCCAACGGTCCAACAGGCTAAGGGATAGGTATAAGCTACCCATTGCACTTCTATAACAGATATAGAAAATATTTGCAATATGCTTGGCGTATGTTAAGAAGAGATCTAAATTAGCGTGTCCACTTGTTTGACCATTGACATCATAATTCAACACTGGATGATGAGATATGTTTTTGTGGGACGTATTGAAAGTTCATTATTTCGTTTTCTATTTCAGACATTCCTATTTCAGACATTCCTATTTTAGACATTCCTAATTAAGACATTCCTATTTTAGGCATTCCTATTTTAGACATTCCTATTTTAGACATTCCTATTTTAGACATTCCTATTTTAGACATTCCTATTTTAGACATTCCTATTTTAGACATTCCTATTTTAGACATTCCTATTTTAGACATTCCTATTTTAGACATACTAAAGCTTATTTCTTGACTCTCTTCTTGCACGTTTTGTTTCTCTAGATGCCGTCTAATGGCTGTATTTGAAGTCTCATAACAACAAATGACTGACTGACTGACTGGCTGGCTGACTGAGTCTTAGCTGGTAGCGAAATGCTTGCCGTTGGTGTAGTCTCATTTAAAAAATGGCAGGGTCACTAAGCTGGTAATCAATGATTCGAGACAGCGACATTCTACCTCCTTTCAACATAGTTAGAGTTTCAACTGGGAAGCGATGGTCCCGCCGGGACGTCGTGCCGGTACAACACTGATAGACAGTGCCGGCTTTAGATTGGATGCTCGTTGGCTATGTTTTAGTCGTGACTTCCATACCCAGAGCAGCAATGCGTTTGGAGTGTAAATCAGTAAATTAGTAAACGCCCTTACTTTCGATTTTGAAGAGACCAAATGACGATCGAAGTTAAGTCCATTACAACACACTTCAAAGCAATAAAGTTTTTTTTTAGACATTTCTATTTTAAACATTCCTATTTTAAACATTCCTATTTTAGACATTCCTTTTTCAGGCATTCCTTTTTCAGACATTCCTATTTTAGACATTCCTATTTT
Organism: Biomphalaria sudanica; assembly: GCA_036873155.1. Classification (NCBI taxonomy): domain Eukaryota; kingdom Metazoa; phylum Mollusca; class Gastropoda; family Planorbidae; genus Biomphalaria; species Biomphalaria sudanica. Next base: position 16,868 of record JAZGLO010002947.1, read on the forward strand.
AGACATTCCAATTTAGACATTCCTATTTTAGACATTCTTTTTTCAGGCATTCCTATTTCAGGCATTCCTATTTTAGGCATTCCTATTTCAGACATTCCTATTTCAGACATTCCTATTTTAGACATTCCTATTTTAGACATACTAAAGCTTATTTCTTGACTCACTTCTTGCACGTTTTGTTTTGCTGCAAGATTGAGTAGAAGTGTCTTAGTTTGAATTAAATTAATTAAGTGCATTTATAAAAAGCCTCCTCAAACTCCTTAGGTAGGTAGAGCAACTACTGTGCCAGGGAAGTGCTTATGAAAATAGAAGTTTTTAGTTAGCTATTGTTAGTTCCAAAACTTTCTCTCTACAAAGTAAAAAGGGGACTTATTCAACTTATACCACCTCATCAGTTAAGTACAATTTCTTTACTTTGTTCGAGATATAAAAACAATTAATTACCGATAGTTAATTAACTAATTAAGTTTGTTTTTTTAATTGATTTCTGTAAACGAAATAATTGTACGAAATGTCATATTGATTCGAGTTTGGATGTGGGAGAAAAAACATGTACAAACTTTTGACCAGACAGACAAAGTGAGTTGAAAATAGATCATGGATGGAAGGGGGCGGGGTGATTTGGGCAGTTGTAACCAAGAGCGGATTATTAACCTTTGAAGTGAGTGCGAATACCGAATAGGGTCGATATTGTTTTGTTTGAGAGGAGGGGGGTAGTATGTTTGAAATGTGACCACATCTTGATACCGCCTCGGCTGATATGACCAGTAGATTGTAAGGTATCAATGACTCCCCAATTGTAAGGTATCAATGACTCCCCAATGTGATCTTGTTACAATGAAATAGAGTTCTTCTACACTAAACCTTTTGTTTTCATACTGCATGTATAGCACGAGATGGGTTATAAAAACAATAGACAAACGAAACTATTCAAAACGTTTGCGGAACAAATAATAATAAGAAAAAAAAAAAGTTTGCCCAACACAATGGCGACCATCCACCACAATACACGTCTTCCGCCGCCCCGGCTTTGAAGTAGACAGACAGGAAGGCAGCTGTGTGGAGACAGTTTCGAAGCAGGAAAGATTTCTGCCTGGATAGCACGGCGCTCCGCGAAGCCGTCAGCTTGTAATGAAACGTAACGTTTAGTTGATTGTGAGAGGGGAGGGATGTACTCTTTAGCCTGGAGGATCGAAAAACAAAAAGTCGCCAGGAATAAAAGGATGCTATGATGTGTGGCGCCGTAACAGGGCAATGATGTCTTATTGTCTGCATTGTGTCTTATTGTCTGCATTGTCTCGTCTCTCCCTCTCTCTATCTCTTGTATTCTACTCCACACATTTTGTCTTCAATTATTTTTTTTTAAAATGAAAATCTCAAATCTCCATATTGTCAGTTAAAAAAAAAAGGTATGCTTTTAACGGCCCCCCAAAGGCGAAAAACCTCTATTCGTTTTTCTGTGGTCATTCTGTCTGTTGCACGAAAACTAAACCAGACCTTGAACATTCGATTTTATGATATGGCGCAGCATGCAACGTTTAGGTGCAGTGGCTACTTTATATAAAGCTTAAATCAACTCATTCTGTCATCGTAACATTTTGAACGAGTTAATTTTCACACACCCATTCTCGGATCAAGTGGAAACTTTGCTTTATTATTTATTGCACCTAATAAAACATGAATCGATTTTTTTTTTAATTTGTTTGAAACCAACAAGGGAAATAATCCTTCAGTGTTTAGAAATATGGCTAAATATGTGGGGTTTAGTCGCGTTAGATAATCGTACGCTTTAATTCTCCATTATCAACTCTCAGATCAATTTAAAACTTTAAACAATTATTTATTGCACTTGACAAAACAAGAATCATTTTAAAATTAAGCTATTATGTCAATTATTCATAATTGACTACTGTTGTTTGATATCAGAAAAGTGAAATAACTTTTAAATTTTTGAGCGATATAGTTGTAAATATTGGAAAATTGAAATATATTTCTATATATATTTTGTTATCTTCAGAAAGCGGGTAGATTTGTACTGCGAAGGAATTGTATTGGTCGTTTTTCGTATCTTTTGATGACTTCTATTGATAGCTTAATTTGTATATTGATATAGATCAATTACCAACAGAATTATTGTCCAATATGTCCTCCTGCATGTTGACAGCACCAAGCCAAGGGATCATAGTTTATTTACGTGAAACACGACATTGGTTTATTGATTTAAAAATGTTTGTGACGAGAACAATTATTATTCTTTTCTTTTTTGTTTTCCACTTTCAATTGTTCTACAAGCGATGAATTCAGGAAACAGATTTGATTGTACAATTAGTGTCAGACCTTGTAAAGTGATTTCTATAATTTAAAAAGTATTTTCATGTCAGTAATGTTTGACAATTTTATGTTGACCTTACGTAAACATCTAAGCTTTTTTTGGCAAAGTATTTCTTGAAGTCTTGTTCAATCTAGACTAAATTTAAATAAATGGCAAGATGATTGATACATCACAGAAGTCAGAAGTAAATGTTTTAGTAATGAAATTTCAATTCCCACTTATGTCATATGTCAATCTACAAAGACAGTTTAAATCATTATCAGTAAAATGTTGTGTTTGTATAAAAGTGTTTGAGGCCAGGGTTGCACTTGTTTAGAACCTTTCTGAACAAGAAGTCTAGTTCTTTTTTTTTAAATTTTTTAAATAGTCCAAGAGTTTGGTGAAATTGTAGCAATTACAGCTTTCAATTGACCGATTTTAAGTGAACCAAGCAATTGAAAAGCATGTTATCTGACTAGCACTTCATAGAACTAGCACTTTAGCACTTTCATTCACCACCACTTTCTGTTGACCAGCATTTTAGTTCAAATTACTTTCATCTAACCAACCCTTTCAGATGTTCTAGAGATTAATAAAGATATCTGGCAGTTAATGTATATCTTTAAGGAAAGAATTATTTCCTAACTGGTAACACTAAAAAAAAAACAAAAAAACTATGATTTGACTATTATCATTATTCAAAGCATATAAAAAATTATTCAAAATCGGCTTAAGGTCTGGAATTTAGTGACTGATTTTTTGCTTTGATTCTGTTTATTTTAGGTGAAATTTTAATAATAAACCATCACTGCCCCAAGCGCAGCCAAGGGGCTTTGAGTTTAAAACCCCCTACCAGGGAGTTTTGCAGTCAAATCCCCCTCTTCTTTTAAACAAAACCAAAAAAAAAAAAGAATGCAAACGACAATTCTCAAATTCCAAGAGCATAGCTAAGGAAGATTTTATTTTAAAACCCCCTCCGAAATTTACGATAAAACCCCTCTTCACCAGATTCTATGAGTGTGCCAAGAAGGGTTTTGTATTTAAAATCCCCTCCAGTGGGGTTTAGAGCTAAAATCCACCTCTTCAATATAAAAAAAAAAGAAATTACACACTCAAAATTCTATGAGCGTAGCCAAAAGGGTTTGAGTTTAAACCCTCTTTAGCGGGATTTGAAGCTAAAAAATACCTCTTCAATATAAAAAAGGCAAATAACACACTCAAAATTCTATGAGCGTAGCCAAGCCAAGTGGGGTTTTGAGTTTAAATACCCATCCTCCAGAGCGATTTTTAATAAAGTTTAAAACCCCTTCAGTTGATTTTAAGTTTAAATACCCGCATACAAAGAGTTTTGAGGTTGAAACCCCTCTCTTCAATTTTATTCTAAAGCAAACTACAGTCACCAAATTCAATGAGCGTAGCTAAGGGGGGTTTCAATTTAAAAAAAAACAACTACACAGTTTTTTTAGTTTAAAATCTCCCAAAATATGACGATTAAACTTCCCTTTTCGATATAAAATCTAAAGCAAACTACAGACACCTAATTCCAAAAGCGTAGCCAAGAGATGCTACACATTTCTACCAGTGGCTGGGCTCAATTAATAGTGAATGATCATCTGCCGAAATTTTAGGAGTCAGTCATAGAGATCAGGTCTCAATCAAGGAAATCCTATGCCGATGTGTGTCGCAACTATTGAATTAGTTGTATAGTAGAAATGTTCTCTATTTAAAAGCACCGCTTTCGTCTATTTTGATGACGTCATTTTCATGGGTTTTGTTTGTGTGCAGTAGGTGAACTCCCCTTGTCGCTTCGTCATAATTTTTTATGACGTAGCCTTTTGTCGTAGTTCGTCTGGTGCATTTCAAGTCATGCTGCTAGACTGAAGCAAGCTATATGGCTGCCTGGTCGTGCGGTTTGCGCGCTGGATTGTCGTTTGGATTTATCGATGGTCCCGGGTTCAAACCCTGCCCGCTCCCATCCCCCGTCGTCCTGCGGGAGGTTTGGACTAGGAAGTAAACTATCTTCAACTCTGAAGGAACATCCGAAACATGTAAAACATTTTACAAAACATTTTACAAACAAACATATTTTTGTTCAGCTCTTGAATTTCTCATTGGATCTGATATTAGATAGCCTTATCGTTGTCCTTGGTAGATATTCTTAATGGATTATATTGACCCCCATTTAGGGTGAGTTTTTATTTCATATTGTAAAGTTATTTTTATATGGATTCGATCATGTTCGTATTTTGTATATAGATCAGAAGATTAGAAGAATCTGTTCTTTATCTTTCTATAGGGTCTCAGTCTTAGGTTTCATTGGTAAAATCCAACCCCTCCCCCCCAACCGAAAAAAATTCTGGTTACGCCCATGAAAAAATAAATTGAGTTAGTCAGAAAATAGATTTAGTAATTCAGTTTAACTAACCAAAATGTTATCTTCTGTCTATATGTAAGCCATGTTTATATGCTACTTCTATATGAGTGTATATTATATTGAACTCCAAAAGAATATATCTATATATACATCCCAGCCGTGTTTCCCAAATGATGCAATATTTAGATCCAACATGTCGCGCAATGTCTCTGTCACAATGGAACCACTCCGTCTCTGCCACCCTCCACCCGCCTACTTAAATGTTACTCCCACACAGTCGAGGTACACATTTCACACTTTGCCAGGCTTTGCACATCCGTATAGTCCTCACTGACCAACTCTTCCCACACTAGCCACTTTTACCCACATAACCCTCTTCTATTCACGATGCCCTACTCATTTCACACTAGCCTCCTCCTCCAGCACACACACTCACTTTGACGTGATTCTATGATACCACAGAAGCCTTGTGCACTGTTTTACCGAAATGAAATTTTGTGATAATTACAAAAAAAAATGTTTTTGGTCTTTTTTTTGTGTGTCTTTGAAGATTGTCTCTCAGCACCAGCCCGCACCCTTCACTCATGCAATAGCTCCTCTGTTGACACAGCCACCTCTCAAGCGCCTTGATACTCTCTCGCCTAGATAAAACGCTTAGTGAGACAAGAAAACAATGGGGGGGGGGGGCTACACGACCACTCTCTCCAGCATCGTCATCCTTTACCCCCCCCCCCCAACCCATTGTTTCTCATCCTCTCATCCCCCTTCCCTTTTTGTACATTTCTGTCTTGGACCAGTACGTCATAGACTCCCGGGCGGTACACTTGATCGGACAAACAACAAATTCTCAGCATTCTCATTCTCATCTACCACTTGGCAAAGTCACTATGGCAACGAAAATCAATAGATAGCGCTTGCAGACAGAACTCTCGTTGAGCCTTTGAAGCGGAGGGGTGGGGGAAACTTTTGTGTGTCCGCGCCAGGTTTTGGTCTTTTGTTGTTCTAAGCCTAATGTAGGCTGTTAATTCAGCTCATAGGGGCCATTAATTCTAAACCGGCTCCGTTCTAATGCTATAAATACTTCCGTGGGTGTAGTGTCTCTGAAAGAACAAGGCAATCTCTTAAGATTCATTAATGTGTAAAAGATGACAGCGCTGATTCTCCTGTCTTGGAATCTCAGTTACACAATGACACGAGCGATTCGTTTCTTATTTGCATACATTGAAGCTGGGGAAGACAGACGTAGTATAGTGGAAAACACTTTTATAGCCTCGGTTGTTTTATCCCTTTAGATAGCCGATTTGAGCTTCGGGTGGCCCATCTGTCCGTCTTTCTGTCCGTTCTATGTGCTTCTTTTTTTGAAAATATACTTTGAAATATAATCGCCAAGGCAATATTTGGTTTTCTGAAGTGAATCCTTTCAATTTTTAATTAAATGTGCAAACCACTATTTTTTTTCCCATGCTACTACAAATACACCATTTAAAAACAAACAACTCTGTGTAGTACGTACTATTAATAGCAGTGAAAGAAACATAATGGGAAGAAAATGTGAAAATTTTTTTTTTGCTTGCTATATTTTTACATTAAACTTTATTTGTCTAAAAATGTAACAAAAATATTTACATTCTAGGTTCATTGATATTTATTGTCTATTTAACGTTTTAAAATATTTAATATCCGAAAATCTATTTACATTAATTAAATACTAGATTTAGTTGCAGTTTCGCGCTTTTGTTCCAATAAACTAATAAGTATGCAAGTCTATTCCCACCATACATTTATACACAATCTACATGTACTTTCAAACACTTTCCACTCATTGTCTATCACTATATCTATAAATTAAATAATCAATTAGTCATAATGAATACATTATGTTTTATATTAAAATGTATTTAGATCATAAGCCTTGCGGTAATGTTCGATATAGCAGAGATTGAACGGAGCACCCCGAAATAGAGCGTGAATGAGATTCTAGTCAACATGCAAGATAGAAGACGCGTAAAAATCGCAAGACCAGGAGAGTAACCTAGGCAGTTGTGAACGGTTACGATTTGTCCAAAATAATTGATGCTATTCACTTAATATAAGCGAAGTTTTAAACAAAATTATTTTGCATATTTGATTTTTTTTTGATTCTGTAAAGAAGTACAGTAGCGGATATTGCTACAAAATGTGTACATTTCTCTACCTGCTTGTCATCAAATGCATTATTATCACATTGTCGTAAGGGTCAAAACGGTCATGTAAAAGTGTTTTCCAACGTGATAATATTTAAATGTTTTTTTTCTTAATAGGTCTTATCGTAGTTTTTTAGTATTATTACATAAAGTTTTCTTACAACATACTGTTAACCCACTGTACGCTTGGCTATTAACGATTACTATTATAATAGGTCATTTATGACAAATTCAGCTTTCAAAAGGAAAAGCCCAATTGTATCTAATATGTCCCTCACATTGATCGTGCAAAACAAAACAAACAAACAACAACAAATACCTTAAGGTTTGCATGCTTACCAAACAGGGCGTTCGTTGGGGCCACCTAGGAGTTAATGTTTTCCCAGGAACGTTTATTGTTCTCATGTTTAATTAATTGGTAGAACGTGATACACTTTTTTTCTGACCAAATCAATCGGTTTTCTGCTTTTCTTCTGTTGTTTAAATTTGATGAGTGCAACAAATGCCAGCTAAGTTCGGTTTACTAGAGGTTTGGATTTAATCCATTTCACGGGTTGAGAACCTTTTGAACTGAGGAAATCATGACTAGATCATTGATTAGAGAACGTCACAATGTTAAGGATCAATACCATGGTAGAAGTTAGAGAGTTTAGATTCGGTTACTTTAAGAAACATTATACCACATTGATGGTACATTGTGTATCAATGACTATAGTATAGATGTTCAAACTAATCACCATAGGAGAACTCTGTAAATGTTACTTTCTTGAGGCCTACCCAAAGAGAACACATTGCCCGGTCTGCTCTTTTAGATCAAATTCGTAGAATTCCTAAACCTAGAAATGATTCTATAGTAGAACTAAATTTGTGTTTTGAGTTATATACTATACATGTCAGTTTCTTTCAAAATCAAATCCCATTATGGACGACAAAGTGCGTGTGTGAATATTTCATGCAAAGACTTCTTTGTTGTTGTTGTTGTTGTTGGTGTTGCAGCATCAGACACGATTATGAGTAACAATAAAAAATGTATGTATCTTCTTTCATAGCAACTCTAATAGCAAGCGAACTGTTGAACAACGATCTCAACGCACTCAACGATATGAAATGTATACAGTTTAATTAACCATTAATCTTAATTATTCATCTACTTTCATTTCTCTACCAGCTTTAACAATGTTCAGATATACTAAGCGACTTTTGATTTGACTTCCTCATTGACTAACTCTAATTAGAGGCCCCAGAAATTGGAATAGCCGCTATTAGTTTTGTGTGGTGTGTCTGTCCGTCTGTCGGCCCGTCTGTCTCGTTTAGATATCAGAATCTAGAAAACAAAATGAAACTCAGACTTAGTAATATCTTAGACCTTTCAAAGTTCTGATGACACGGCTACTTTTTCTTTTCCAAAATGAACATTTTAATTTTGAAACTTAACTATGCAAGCAGATTTTTCAGAAAAATACACCACCTTCTAATACATTTTTTTAGAGGAGGTGTTATCCGCAGTCACTGACTTTATCCTTTACTCAAGCTTCATTCACAGATTCACGCATTGGTACAAAAGAATTGCATCTAATGTCACGATGTCCATCTTTCCGCCAACATGGTAGAAGTTAGAGAGTTAGACCACCCGTCCTACTGTGCTTTCCACAGATATCAGAACTTTGGATTGCTACTCCACAAGAACTGAATCACGGCGTCCCTCTACCCGTTAGAGCGCCACCTCCAGATGCAGAACCTCAAGCCAGGACACAGCCAGCTGCGACCCAAGCAGGACAACCATCTAAGTTCAGAAGACAAAGCGACATACTCTCTTATTAAGTGCAAGAGTGATGATTAAACATAGTATTGATTAGAGATAGATGTAAACCCTCCCCCCTTTTTATTCTTCTATGTAAATATTTATGTCAATAAATATTCTTCATTTTTAACTTTGTATCTTTCTTTCATTGCTTGTCTCGTTGCGTGCCTGCTCCCGATTTATACGCTGACGGGTTGGGGTGTGATAATTTCAAAATAATCATCTACTAGACATTAAACCAGCCACACACACGTCACTTTCCCAACCTGTCACAATAATACGTAGTCTTGTCTTATCCTCATTATACACTTGACGACAAAGTAAATCAGACTAAATTGAGGCTACATGTTTTTAGATAATTTGGACAAAATTTGCATCTAGAAATTAAGCTTAGCTTGTGAATGTTTAGGGGTGCAGATTTATTTATAAAGTATACGATAGTATGACAATAAGATGCTAATCGAACATGAACAGATGTCTGGTTGCCCGTACTAGACACAGTCCTGATCATATCAATCTGGAATTCTAGATCAAAGATCATGGTGTAGACTGTATATCTAGAAATTTTTACACCAAACGTGTAAATTAATGGATAAGATAGTGATAGTGAAAGGGTTATTAATAATCTCTATTCATCAATCCATTTTCTACTGCTAGATCTAGGGATTCTAGACTAGATCTAGTCTAGATAGTACAATGATGGTTGAGAGATTTGCACAGTGATGGCATAGAGATGTGATAGAAAAATTGTACAATGCTGGTAGAGAGATGGTACAGTGATGGTAGAGAGATTTTCACAGTGATGGCAGAGAGATGTGATAGAAAAATTGTACAATGATGGTAGAGAGATGATACAGTGATGGCAGAGAGATGTGATAGAAAGATTGTACAATGATGGTAGAGAGATGGTACAATGATGACAGAGAAATGAGACAGTGATAGCAGAAAGATGTGACAATTATGGCAGACAGATGGTACAGTGATGGTAGAGAGATTGTTCAACGATGAGGAGTAACAGTGACAAAAGACAGATGGAAAAGTGATCCAAGAGTGGTGTAAAAGAGTAGAAAGATGAGACAGTGACATTGTGAGATGTAATAGTGAGAGTGAAGAGATGTGAAAAGGATAAAAGAGGTGACAAAGTGAAGTTAGGAGATTACAGTGATGGAAAAGAGATTGTACTGTTGTGACACAGATGGTACAATGATGGAACAGAGATTGTACTGTTGTGACACAGATGGTACAATGATGGAACAGAGATTGTACTGTTGTGACAGAGATGGTACAATGATGGAACAGAGATTGTACTGTTGTGACACAGATGGTACAGTGATGGAACAGAGATTGTACTGTTGTGACAGAGATGGTACAATGATGAAACAGAGATTGTACTGTTGTGACACAGATGGTATAGTGATGGAACAGAGATTGTACTGTTGTGACAGAGATGGTACAGTGATGGAACAGAGATTGTACTGTTGTGACAGAGATGGTACAATGATGGAACAGAGATTGTACTGTTGTGACACAGATGGTACAATGATGGAACAGAGATTGTACTGTTGTGACACAGATGGTACATTGATGGAACATAGATTGTACTGTTGTGACACAGATGGTACAATGATGGAACAGAGATTGTACTGTTGTGACACAGATGGTACAGTGATGAAACAGAGATTGTACTGTTGTGACACAGATGGTACAGTGATGGAACAGAGATTGTACTGTTGTGACAGAGATGGTACAATAATGGAACAGAGATTGTACTGTTGTGACACAGATGGTACAATAATGGAACAGAGACTGTACTGTTGTGACACAGATGGTACAGTGATGGAACAGAGATTGTACTGTTGTGACACAGATGGTACAGTGATGGAACAGAGATTGTACTGTTGTGACAGAGATGGTACAATGATGGAACAGAGATTGTACTGTTGTGACAGAGATGGTAAAATGATGGAACAGAGATTGTACTGTTGTGACACATATGGTACAGTGATGGAACAGAGATTGTACTGTTGTGACAGAGATGGTACAATGATGAAACAGAGATTGTACTGTTGTGACACAGATGGTACAGTGATGGAACAGAGATTGTACTGTTGTGACACAGATGGTACAGTGATGGAACAGAGATTGTACTGTTGTGACAGAGATGGTACAATGATGGAACAGAGATTGAACTGTTGTGACAGAGATGGTACAATGATGGAACAGAGATTGTACTGTTGTGACAGAGATGGTACAATGATGGAACAGAGATTGTACTGGTGTGACACAGATGGTACAGTGATGTAACAGAGATTGTACTGTTGTGACACAGATGGTACAGTGATGGAACAGAGATTGTACTGTTGTGACACAGATGGTACAGTGATGGCAGAGATGTTGTATATTGATGGTAGAAATGGACAATGAATATTACAATGAAGATTGAGAGATGTATCAGTGAAGGTACACATTTAGTACAGTGAAGATTGAGAAATGTGTCAGTGAAGTTACACATTTAGCACAGCGGAGATTGAGAGATGTATCAGTGAAGATACACATTTAGTACAGTGAAGATTGAGAGATGTATCAGTGAAGGTACACATGTAGCACAGTGAAGATTGAGAGATTTATCAGTGAAGGTATACATGTAGCACAGTGAAAATTGAGAGATGTATCAGTGAAGGTACACATGTAGCACAGTGAAGATTGAGAGATGTATCAGTGAAGGTATACATGTAGCACAGTGAAGATTGAGAGATGTATCAGTGAAGGTACACATGTAGCACAGTGAAGATTGAGAGATGTATCAGTGAAGGTATACATGTAGCACAGTGAAGATTGAGAGATGTATCAGTGAAGGTACACATGTAGCACAGTGAAGATTGAGAGATGTATCAGTGAAGGTATACATGTAGCACAGTGAAGATTGAGAGATGTTTAAGTGAAGGTATACATGTAGCACAGTGAAGATTGAGAGATGTATCAGTGAAGGTACACATTTAGTACAGTGAAGATTGAGAGATGTATCAGTGAAGGTACACATTTAGTACAGAGAATGTACACATTTAGTACACTAATAGCAGGGAGATGGTACAAGTTAACATTCTAAACAAGAAAATGGGTACAAATAAGAGACATTGGCTAAAAGAATCTCTCCAAAGTAAACTTTAACATTGTACACAGGTTATTGATTTGGAACAAGATCTCTGCCTACTTAGATGATAGACCTTCCATCTCGTAGAAATACTTCACTGTGAACATAATAACATGACATTTTGCTTTTTTTTTTAATTTGTAGATAGTTTTCTTTTGCTGTTATTTGTTTGATGATTCAAAGCTCCATACTTTGATAGATAATTGACAATACCTTCAAAACGAATGTGTCTGGTCGACATACTCAATGGATTTGGAAATGTCAGATATTATAACACGCAGTTTATCTGTGGTTAAAAGCAAAAAATATTACAGACACTTGTAGCTTGTGAATTTATGTCTTTGAAGAGAGGTTGTAGAGTAATATCATAGATAATATACAGTGATGGAGAAAGAAGGTATAGAGATGTCATAAAGGTTTTATACTGATGGTAAAGATGTGGCCAAGTAACAGTGAAGAGATGGTATAGTGTAGATGTTTCCTGGTTCCAAAAGTTCCTTATTAGACCACTTTTAATTGACTCTTCTAATTGACCACTTCCGTTTGACCACTTCTAAAATATAATCCCAATTTTTTTTAGGCGTATTGTACTTTATATTTTCTTTTAAATTTACATATCTTTATGAGCAATCATTCAATATCTATATGCATACACGAATCCTCAAAGTATTAAAATTAAGCTACAAAAAGTTGACGTCAGAATAGGGATACATAAAAGTCTATTTGAATGGCATTTTATTTTGATCTCAAATCTATGGAGTCTACTTCAATTTCAATTTTTAAAAAAACGTTCATACCATAGACTTATATATTATATCTAGACTGGAAACCGGAAATAAATTCTTATCCGCGACTGATCGATCGTGAACATTTTGTATAAAGTTGGATCAAGGCGTTGTTTTGTAAAGTAGTTAAAAGAAGTAATGTTGTTTTTTTTCAACCCTAACCTATGTAACATATAATTTAATTTTTAGATCTAGATCTAGTGATTGAAAATCAAAAGCATATAAATAAAATCACAATTTAGTGTTGCATTCAGTCTATTGATAAAGAAGTAACATTTAAATAGATTGATTACCTAGATCTTTCTAGATTATGTATCTAAAAATTGCAAAATAATTATGAGACGAGAGTACTCTTATTTTTGATGTTTAATTACTAGATCCCGTATGGGAGACGAACGTATGCCAAAGGCAGTCTTTTTTGGTGATATAAAGGTGGTCGACGTAACAGAGGCGCCCCACGGAAAAGCTTCAAAGACCAGCTAAGGCGTCAACTTTCCTTGGCTGACATAGAAGAGAGCACCTGGTTGCATGCGGCCTCAGAACGAGACAGCTGGAGGTCAATCACGAAGGCCGCGGGATACACATTTGAGGCCAAAAGAAAGTCCGCTGCCGAGGACAAACGCAGACGGCGAACAGAAAATCTAAATCGACCACCTGCGGACAATGGTAATGCTTGCCCTTGATGTGGCAAAATATGTAGGTCACAACTGGGGCTGCGCAGCCACGGGAAATACTGCACTCCTCACTAATCTTCGGGCTAGAAGACAAGCCTTATTACTAGATTTAGATCTAAAGATTAAATTATATTACATAGGTTAAGGTTTAAAAAATACAACAACTAACAACTTCACTTCTTTCAGTTCCATGTCCAGTCTAGATATAGTATATTATACAAGTCTATGGTTCAGACTATTTGATTCTATTTATAAGTTAAAATTCTCCACTTTTGTCAAATTTCCTTCGGCTTTGATTTATAGAATTTATGTCAATGTAAAAACAGAACTAAGAAATGCTCAACGCAAACAAACAATCATAAATAATTTATAGCTAGACAGTTTTGTGTCTCTGCATTCTATTTTAATTTCATTAAAGAATACTATGAGATGCATAAGTATCAATAACAAAAAAACTTCACTGACTGGTGCAAAAACTTTTAAAGTCTCTCTTCCGCTGTAAATGGTAACATTCAGGCCGCCAGAGTTTCCCAGCAGCAAACATCCCAGTGTGTCAACTTACAGCGCAATTTACATGACGTTGAACAGCATTAAAACGAAAGTAAACATCATTAGATGACACTTCTAGAAGGTGATCATCTACCTCACTAGCTTTCAGACTACTAACTCTGGGCTGTCATGGACATTATTGCCTACCGTTTGGGGTGCTTGCAGCCATCAAAGGGCCAGTGTTGAGGGAAATCGATTTTTTCCCTTCTTTCTAGTTTTCTTTTTTTCAACCGCTTTGTTTTAATATTGAGGTTCGGGATAATTTTCCGTGGCCACAATTCTGGGTTAAAATGTAAATTTGAGCTGGCAAAATCTTTTCACATTCATTACAAGGGGCTAAATGTTTTTAGTATAATTATAGATAGATACACAGGGACGAAAATGGGGGGGGGGGAGAGAAAACGAAGAAAAAAAAATAAACTGAATGATTTGACAGACAGATTGGCGGAAAGATGGACAGAGAGACGGAGAGACAGACAGATTGGCGGAAAGATGGACAGAGAGACGGAGAGACTGACAGATTGGCGGAAAGATGGACAGAGAGACGGAGAGACAGACAGATTGGCGGAAAGATGGACAGAGAGATGGAGAGACAGACAGATTGGCGGAAAGATGGACAGAGATACGTAGAGACAGACAGATTGGCGGAAAGATGGACAGAGAGACGGAGAGAAAGACAGATTGGCAGAAAGATGGACAGAGAGACGGAGAGACAGACAGATTGGCGGAAAGATGGACAGAGAGACGGAGAGACAGACAGATTGGCGGAAAGATGGACAGAGAGACGGAGAGACAGACAGATTGGCGGAAAGATGGACAGAGAGACGGAGAGACAGACAGATTGGCGGAAAGATGGAAGGAGAGACAGACAGAGATTGGCGGAAAGATGGACAAAGAGACCTAATGACAGAGAGATTGGCGGAAAAATTTACGGAGAGAAAGAAAGACATCTAGCCGCCTCGAATTATCTGAATATCTAACCTCCTCTATTTATCTCACCGAGTAGCCACCTTTCTTATCACAACAACTAGCCATCTCTACTTATCCCAACAACTAGCCGCCTCTACTTATCCCAACAACTAGCCGCCTCTACTTATCCCAACAACTAGCCGCCTCTACTTATCCCAACAACTAGCCGCCTCTACTTATCCCAACAACTAGCCGCCTCTACTTATCCCAACAACTAGCCGCCTCTACTTATCCCAACAACTAGCCGCCTCTACTTATACCAACAATTAGCCGCCTCTACTTATCCCAACAACTAGCCGCCTCTACTTATACCAACAATTAGCCGCCTCTTCTTATCCCAACTAGCCACTTCTACTCATCACAACTTCTATGGGTAGTGATCCAGTCCTGAACTAAATATTTGTTTGTAAACTACGGATCCTCAATATATGTGCAACATTCATTTTAAACCTCATTAAGCAGTTTCTTGTCAAAGAAAATAAACATTGTGAATACTAAACAAAAACGTCTCTGTTTAGCCGTGTAACGCGTTCAACATATCAACATGTATCAAACTTTTAGATTTTTGAATGATCTATATCTTTCTTTTTTCTTTTCAACAGATAACTGAAGTGTCAAATTAAAATTGGCGCCAATTAGTTTAATTGGTTAATTCTGCTCCATGCAGCGTACCATATATCAAGAGAGTGCTGCCAAATGGAGTATTTCATCCCCAATTACGTATCCTATTAAAACTTTAGAATCGAGTTGTTTTTTTCTCTAGGTTTGTATTTAAAGGATAATTTAATGATTCAGTGCGGGGCTAATGTGCCCGCATTAAAGAAAGCAATATGTTAGGATCATTGCAGTCTAGCTGCCATCTACATGGGCTCAATCTCGCTCATTAAAACTGATAAGCCTTCGTGCTTTCTTGCTTATTATTATGTACAGTGAATCCAATCATACGGAGGAGATACTCTCTGAGTCTAAAGTTGGTCATCTATGTTTCATTAGCTATCAGGACATTTCAAAACTTTATTAGAATGGCTATTAATTTAAGAAATAAAGAATGTTAAACTTAATTGAAAATCAGTCTACATAGTGCTACATAGTGAGGGTTGTTACAGTTTTTTGTAAAAATATAAACGAATAAAAAATTTGGAAGTTTTCACTAGACACAAAACAAAGTCAAAGACATTAAACTGCGGTCATTGTTGCCAACTGCAGTCGAAACCATTGAGCAGTGTCAGTTTACCTTCGCCACCAATGTCCTTAATTACCACTGGTTAGTTGCCTAGTTGTTTGAAATCACTTTTAAGTCACAAGGTAATGGTGTCATGCACTAATAACACTGACATTACTTTATGCTAGAAATGGACGAGATTAGAAAATAGATTTTTCAATGCTTTAAAGTAGCCACCGATTATCATCTACCTTTATACAGATTATTATCTCTTCCTTTTATTTGTCCATGGAATGTACAGCTAGTAGCTCTTACCGCCATGTATAAAAATCTAAAATAGGCCTGCATAGTTTTCAGAGAATTTATATTATATGTTAATCTTTTTATCTTCTTATCTTATATAATACAGACGTTACTTCAAAAAAGAAGATGATTACGTACTACGCGTCATGCATTCAGTCATGCATATTAACCAATGACTTACATTTTTACATTAAACTAATAATATAAATAACAAAAGATTCCTCTATTCATTGATCTGTCCAACTTTCTGTATTCTTCAGTTGTTCATCAGTTCAACTTTTGGTTTTCTTTATCAGTCAAGAATTTTTGTTTGTTTCGCTTTCTGAAGAAAATGTTAAGTTCGGAATTTTTTAAAATCAGAAGGAAGCTAGAAAGTAAAACCAAAAAGAAGGGGAGGCTACTTGAGTTGCCTAAAACATGATTGTAGATTGGAGAATGTCACACGAAGTTAGTTCCCCGGAGGATTGGGCAGGAGGAGACTCCAGAAGTTCATTCTGTTAGAACAACACAACACACTGTGAAAGACAATCTACAGCTGAGGGTGGCGAAAAAAACAAAACAATTTTGTTTCGCCCTTTTAAAAACTAAATTAAATTGTTTGTTTAGAAAGTGGTGGATTTTGGAATAAAAGGCGTGGGCCTATTCCAATAGTTCCTAACTGATCCTTAATGTTGACGAGAAAAGCGTTATAGAATTCTTTTTGAACAATGTCTCTTCATACCAGAGATTTGAAGCCAAACTGATATAACCCACCTTTGGAAGCTTTGCACATTCTCGCTATGCGTCAATAATATTTTGAATGTGAGTTCACTGATCGCTGACCACGTCGAGTAAAATATAGTTTTAACATGTTACGTATCAGATTGATTCGATCGACTTATTATTGTCTTTATCACTAAGTTTAGATTGACTCCAGGACAGTTGATTTAAAAGTAAAGTAGTAATTATGCATAAAACTTTAAACCTTAAAAAAACTTTAAATCTTCAAATATAAAAAGAAAGCCTAATATATTACTGACAGCACGGATACATACCATCTTGACAAATTTAAACAAATACTCCTTCTTCCTGAGGGATATTACTGCCATTAGAGCATGGAATCGGTTGCCTGAGTTAGTCTGGAAAACCAATGACTTGGCAGAATTTAAGTCATTGGTTAACATGAATGACAAGATTGACCTACGAATACGCGTATGTCGTAATCATCTTCTTTTTTGAAGTAACATCTGTATTTTATAAGATAAGATATTTATCTAAATTTTAATTTAAACATTTAACAGAGAAATCTAAACACTTTTTTTTGTTCATCGCAGTGAGTGTGTGTGTGCTTAAAATAATCATTAAATAATATGGAGAATGTGTATATATGTGTTTCTAAGGTGATTATGAAGTAAGGGAGCATTAATTGTTAGATGATGAAGAAATGGAGCATTAATTGTTAGTCTTGTAGAATGATGCAAGATAACCGGCTCTGCCTTGGGCTCTCCTACACTCCACTCGTCTCTTTCTAAAAATAACTTTCCATTGAAAGCTGTCATTACTACTACACATTCAGAAGCGTTTAAGATCGTTTTTATTATTATTTGTTTTTGCAACTAAGAACAATTAAGAAAAACAAAGTCCCCACTTAGTTGTCACCTTTTCATGGGAGTTATTCCATGCCCTCCCCACCCATCGACCCCCCCCCCTCCGAGCGACTCTCCTGGCAAGGATCAAGTCAGACGTGATTGTGAAGTGCAATGTTACGTCAAAACACTCTCAGTGGGTCACGCTGACATGCGGAAATACAAGCCAATATATCTGTCAGTGTGTGTTGTGTTGTGTGTGTTGTGTTGTGTTGTGTTGTGTATGTTGTGTTGTGTTGTGTTGTTTCTTAAACATAAAAATGTTATTCTTATAGGCAAGGCCATCACTTTAGGTAGAGCAAACGGGCCACCATACCTTTTGGTGGCCCTGCGTTAACTAAATAGGTGTATAAGTATCATGGGTCGGTTTCAAAATGGCCCTGAAATAGGATTGTCTTTGAACCTGCATCCCCAATGTGTAGTTAGTCACATAGACCCAGCAAAACAAAAAGTGTCAATGTTTAGGTCAATGTTAGGCCTTGAATAATTGGAGGCCCTAGGCGAAGTGAATTTGGTGGCCTTAATGAAATAAAACAAAACAAACAAAAAACAGCAAAAAGATAGAATACGCAATTTATTAAAAGCCTGTTCGTCTAGATCTAAATCGACAAATAACTGAAATTTATACATCTAATGTTCGTAGTAAATGAAGAGTTAAATTAGTGAACATAGAGTCATAATGCTCATCTATGATTGAGATCTGATCCAAGTTTCGCTATGTTTTCTCTAAAACCTTTTTTATTCCTGTCCTAGGCCCCCACCAAATTGAGGCCCTAAGCGACTGCCTAGTTTGCACAAGTCTAAGACCGGCCCTGTCTAGGTTTAAGCGGCAAAATCGTATAGCAGTTTTGAATTTATTTGGTTTCTTTAATTATTTTATTCTTTAATTATAATTGGCATGAATCCTTTGAGATATTATTTTCTCTGAAATATCATCTCAAAGGAAAGCCATATTTATGGAATGTCATCACCATGGAATGTCATCACTATGTAATGTTAGTTCCCTGGAATGTTATTACTATGCAATGTCATCCATATGGAATGTCATGACCATGTAACGTCATCACCATCTAACGTCATCGCCATCTTACGCTATCACTATGGAATGTCATTACCTTATAATGTCATCACTATATATAGTGTCATTAATATGGCATGTCATCACCATGTAACGTCATTACCATATTTATGAAATGTCATCTCCATGGAATGTCATCACTTTGGAATGTCATCACTTTGGAATGGTATTACTATGCCGATACTATTTAATGTTATTTCTACGGATTATCCTGTTTATGAAAGTTCATTTCTATTGACTTGTATCTCTATGGATGTCATCTCTAAAGAAGGTCATGTCATTTCATTGGATATCATCTTCTCAGATTTCATCTTTTAGATATCTTCTCTTCAGATATCATCTCTTAAGATATCATCTCTTCAGATATCACCTCTAAAAATGTCCCCTCTGTCAATGTCATCTCTGTAAAATCTCTATATAATGCCACGTCAGGAGTTCATAGAAAAAAAAGATTGATTTTTGTATGCTCGAATAGTGTTTTGTTACTAGCTAATGATTGCATCGAAATGAATTCAATAAGGGTTAGACAGTGGCTCCCACAAGCTTCTTCGTCTTCAAATATGTATTCCCCCCCCCACACACACACACACTATAAGCCGAAGATGAAATCCCACTAGTCTAAGTCCGTAGTCCCTAAGAATTCAACAATAGCCGATTAAAAAACTAAAACCGAAAATAGTCTATGAAGTGATATGTAATAATATATATATATATATATCACTTCTGTGCATTATGTGCTTCACGGAGAGTCACGTCACTGTGACGTCACAGTTGGGTTTGAAAAAAAAAGGTGATTTCTATTCATTTCATTTTGTGTGTGTGTGTGTTCATCTCATTTAACAAACGTTATTGGTAAAAAAAAAAAAGGAAACACAAATCTTCTCTCTATAGGAGCAAGGAGACTGAATGATATCCTCACCACTCACCTAGCACTTAATCTCCCACTTGCGGTGGACCAACAAAATACGACAATTTAACCTGGTACCGAGTACTTAGAACAATGAAACCATTTTCACGATCGACTGCAGCGGTTAAATCTACCTAAAACGATTTTTTTTTAATTCGCAATTTTTACCCAATATATTTTTCAAAGCCCTATAAAAATACATGATAATACTTCCTTCTGTTTTTAAACACTATTTAACTTATATTTGTGTGCACATATAATCACTACTAGCTTTTGTGGACATTGTATAAAAACAATGAGTTTTTTGTTAGTCAAAACTGGGACAGCCTCAATGTTTGTATCAAGCCAACTTTGAGTTAATAGTTGTTGTTTTTTGTGTTCCTCGCGAGAACTCCTTGAGTACTATCTCCTTCTTTGACATTTAAGACTTTTAGTTGTCAGTAAGATTAAAAGTCTCCTATATCTGAGATGCCAATTTGCTCAAATTTTTTTTGTTTGTTTCAGTAAAGAAGGAAAACAGAATTCAATTCTATTCTATAAAGCTTATACATTTAAGTTTTGTTCCCATGGTAATGACATTTGAAAGACTCTACTCCACACAATGATGTACGGACGTGCAGGCTGTGATGGGCGATCTAGAGGTCTAGTCAATAATGAAGACAACATAGGAGATCGATGGCCGCTGACGAAGATGGTTGCTACTGCTGCTTGTCAGAATGGAAGAAACGTCTGAACAGCTCAACATGAACATTTCTGACATTTACAGATATCTGAAGTGGGGAGGCAGCGTTCCGTTTTGTTTGGTTATTTTTTCCCCTGGCACTTTCTCTGAGTGGGGCTCGAACTGGCGGCTTTCAGTTGGAGATGAAGGACCACAACGTTTTAATAGCACAGCAAACAACAAAGAAACTGATGACCGTTGCTAGAGAGGACAGTAAATACGGGAGGCATTGTTGACCTTGAGTGACCTTTATTGATTATAGTTGCAAGCCTTATATTGACTTTCGTCTTTGTCTAAATATTGAACAGTATCACTAACCTAGATATAACCCCCATGGAATATTTTTGTATATCGATCTAAGTGTTCATATTAATATTGATCTAACTTCATACTTAAATTGTAATTGACAATCATAAGTATCATAAAATTGAATTTTAAAGAGTTACAAATTCTGATATGTTTGACTGTATTGTGT
The DNA here is from genome assembly GCA_036873155.1 of Biomphalaria sudanica. Lineage (NCBI taxonomy): Eukaryota > Metazoa > Mollusca > Gastropoda > Planorbidae > Biomphalaria > Biomphalaria sudanica. The sequence continues at coordinate 37,936 of JAZGLO010002947.1, forward strand.
AGATATAGTCATAAGCTTCCAATTTAAGAATTAAATAGCTAAATAAAATAAACCCAATACATCTCAGAAAACCATGCGTCTGCAAGGCCTTATGAAAATGTTCAGTTTGCCACCCACTATTCCTAGCGATTGAAGAGGAACATGATGTCTAACTACTTCAAGAACTTTATTAATGGCCTCCCCCACAAGTTTTGGTTGTCATTCATTCCTATGGAACGGTGGTCGCCTTACAAATGTGATGTATTAACGATTGTTACCATCAGAAAGAGTAAATTATTGAGGTGAGTTGTCATAGAATGCCAAATACAGACATTTTAGTATGCATTTAAAATACATTATATATTATACAAAATACAAACGGCTCATTATAATACTGAGAAACAACATAGATAAAGCATGCAGTTATATTGCTATGGTGATATGTAGCTTTAGTGAGAGCACTAGATAAGTAAAAAGACTTTTGATGGATGCTACACGATCTCTAACTTACGGCTCAAGAGGATTAATTGACAAATAATGCAAAGGGAAAACATCGTCTCTCGAAACGTATAAGGCCACAGGATAAGGCATGTTACTTGTGTATACCAGTACGCAGTGGCGTAGCTAGGAATGGGGGAAGGGGGGCTTGTATTATTTAGGGGCGCCTGTATTTTGACATTCGACATCCTACCATGAGGTAATGGCGTAATATTTAATGTAAAAACAGATTTCGAACACTCATTTGGGGGCCCTTTAAACTGGGGTCCTGGGAGATTATTCATGTTTGAAACGCCCCATGCCCCACCCTAGCTACGCCACTGCCTTTACGTGTACTTCTAAATAAAAGTATCTCCACATGTTAATTGTAGGCTAGGTGTTAATGGGGGGATAACTTACCATGGCTATAAGCATTTTGTTTGTTCTCTTCTTTCTTTTAATCTCCATCTCCTCCCTCTCTCTTGTGCGTGCCCCGCTACCGATCTTAACCTTTGACCTTTTCTTAAGCGCCCTGGACACCATGGTGTAGCAGAAGGAGATGATGCTGCAAGGGACAATGTACTGCAGCACCAGACTGGTCACCGTGAAGAACTGCCGGGCTTGGGGCTTGGGCCACTGCTCCGAGCAGGAGTAGGAGCCGTTGGTCTTCTCCACCTCGTGGTAGATGCCCAGGGGAAGGGAGATTGAGATAGAGATGATCCAGATGGCGAATATCATCAGGACGCACATGTACACCTTCATCCGGGGCTTGAACGGGTACACGATCACGAAATACCTGTCCACGGCGATGGCGGTGGAGGTCAAGGTCGAGACATAGACAGAGATGCAGAGGATCATGGGCACGATGTGACACAGCGCCTTCCCGAATATCCACGAGTTGAGGAAGAAGGCGATAGGGGTGAAAGGGACGGCCAGCAGGCACATCAGAATGTCCGAGATGGCCAGGTTAGTGATGAATATATTGGTGATGGTCTGCATGGCCTTGTTACGCATGACGACGAAGGCTACCAGACAGTTTCCGGTCAGCCCGAGCAGGAAAATCAAGGAGTAGCAGAAGATGAACAGGCTCATGACCCATGGCGTGGTCACCACCTGGGGCTGTGAGGTGGCGCTGAGTGGGTTGAGCGTGGTGCTGTCCCCCATGCTAGGAACGACCGGGGACGTGGCATGGGTTTCGCTCATGATTCAAAGTAGTTTTGTGAAGCCTGCTGTGTGATGAGAATTATCTTTGTGTCCAGTCTTGTCCAAGAAATCTCACTATAGCCAAGTTAACAGATCCAAGTCGCATCTGAAAATAGACACAAACATACGATTAAATTTAAATACATGTTCGAATTTTTAGACCAAATTTAACATTTTTATTACGATATTGTAACAGAGCGTTATATGATCCAACTATTTAATGGTGAGTTGTGCAACGGAATGCTTTCTCATAGGAGGTCCACACAAGAAATATAAATATGCAATCTAGAACTCTTTTAATGAATGTGGGATCATCATTCATGACTGAAAAACATCTAGCCAGTGTTTAGACCACATGGTGTGGAGACGTCATTGTCTTAGCCAACGAGGCAAAGAGGATAGCTGACTTCAAATAAAACTGAAACAACTCAAGAAAAAAAAAGCTGATGTAGACAATACAGTGATTGGCCACACCTACTCTTATCAGATATGTCATTAACCTTTTAAAAAGAAGCTCAAAGTTCATAGATGATTTTCTGGTTCATTGGTAGTGCGATAGTGCTTCAATAATTGAAATAATTCATTGCTCTGTAATATGTCCTTCCTATAACCTAAATGTTCCAAATCGAGTCTGAAAAATCGAAGCTACATCCGGGACTATATTTACATTTAGATTTATAGAGAGCATGAACTCTGTGGATCTTGAATTGGATCAAGCTAAATGCTCCTAACCAACCTAACATGTTATCCTTACATCTAGACTTCCCCACTGAGTTTTATTGAACGCCTTAACGAACCCATAACAAACAATTGTCGCCTAAATTAAATCTGGAGATGTATTGAGACTTCCTAATGAACCTGACAATCAACAGAACCATTGACACCAAGACGTGGCCTTGACATACGTTGAGCGTCCCCGCGGACTTGCGAACCAGATGAACTCTGCCACTTAAACTGAATAAAATATGCATGTATTTATGAGATCTCTTAACACTTATTGGTGATAAAACTTTATACAGGCACACGACATAATGGAGTTTTCGAAAGGTCACACATTTCCAAAAATGTAGTTATGTGTTGATATTAAAATTCTATAGCACATTGTCTTTAAAAAGATATCTCCAACGCCTCATCTTTGATTTTATCATAAGCCCTAAAAATATAATTAAATATTGAAGATTTAGATAGTTCATGCTTCTGCCTTTTTACGATGAGATTCATGGTGTAAATATTTTGGGATATGTAGCTGAGTGGATTAGCTTACTAACAAATGAGCTCGGGTTCAAATCTCGAGCTAAGTTGTTTTTATTGATCGCCTAAAAGCTGTATCAAAACCTTCTCCCTTATACCCTCTCTCCCCAAAGGTCCACAAAAGAGATTGGATCAGCGCGCATTGAATTATCTTACTGGCATGTAGATTAGGTTAATGTAAAAAATTCAAATTCCTACCCAACCAAATCATTTTTACAGAAGATAAGACGCAGGTCGTGTACCAACTAGGGGTGCACCGGATAGTTGCTCCGGCTCCGGGTTCTGCCGAATATCCGGCATTTTTTACTATCCGGTGCTATTCGGCTCCGGTCGGATATCACTACCGGATAGTAAACCGGATAGTAAAAAATATACCTATTTAATATGCATAAAGTGGACCACGTTCCATTAATGTCTGTTGTAGAATGTATTAATGTTTATATTAAAACAAAATAATGTGCTTAAAAATAGAGCCATTATGAATATGCACCAAACATCGTTTACTATAAAGACAAGGCGTGTTAATAACTTAATATAAATAGAAATGAAACTTTACATCAGAAATGCGCTTTACATACAGAGCAGCAATGGCTGACACTTTTTTCAATTTGTCGTGACCTTTAAGTAGGTTAGTCAACATGTTAAAATGCTACATTACTTGACTACGTCATGCTGACCAGACGCTCTTTGTGCGGGTATATCTCCAGAGGTAGAGGTGAACAACTCCCACCCCTTTTGTTTGCTTAGTCCATCACATTAAGTTTTTTTATAGGGCAGGTGACTACAAGTTTAATATGATAGACATAGGTTTAATGTCAGCGTATTGACACTCTCTAGAGGTCACACCTTTCGCGGGAACTGAGTTTTTTTATTTAGTAGTTAATCTTTATTACGGGGGCTGGACTACAAGAGCCACACCTCTAAGGTAACTAGGTATATTTCCAGATGAACAACTCCCTCCCCCTTTTATTTGTTTAGTTTATCACATTGAGTTCATTGATTGACAGATGACCCCAAATCAGATACGATGGACGTAAGCGCTCTCTAGAGGTCACACGAGGGAACTATGTTTGTTTACTTAGTAGTTAATCTGGACTGGACTTCAAGCCAAACATCTACACGGGTATCCGGACAAAGAGTTTGCTAATTTGGAGAAAAATTTTAATCACGTGGTTGGGCTAGAGGCCACACCTTTTCAAGTGTGCCGAGTTACTTGAACATAAATCTCAATTAGTAAGCTGGACTAAAGATCACACTTCTTATCTTATATACACGCACCTAAACGAGTGACCTTTAGCTACACAGAACACAAACCGCGAGATTATATAGCCCAGTAAGCCAGTAACTAATTATTTTGTTGAAGACACGACCAGGGCTATCTTTAAATGGAGAGCTAAACACCCCCTACTCTTTATTTTTTTTTCTTTGGTCCTTGACACCCAATTTATTGATAGACATTTACCATTTTTAAGCCAGAATGAAAAAACACAACGTGCTAACAAAGGATATTACTCTGTCAATAAATATTAAGGTTAAATAATTTTTCTAACGTGTTAACTTAAATATTACTCCAGCAGTTAAGTGTCTTGATTTGATAACAATTTTCTAAATAATTTGTGACAGTCAATTAACTCCTTGTTATTACTTTTTTTTTTACTTAAGATGCGTACTTAGCCACTGTGTATCAGGCTAGGACGACTTTAACACACCTGACATCCATAGGCTCACTATCGTTCCCTTTTGTAACAGTTACTGAAACCACGAATAAAATCAGTAATCAGTAATAATTAAGGAAGATGTTTCTAACATGCGCTCTTTGCATTTAATGTTTCTTGCTTACGTTCTTTGCACAATAAAATAAAACAAAGATGTGCATGGTTGCGTGTGTGTACTTTTTGTCTTGTATTAAAATCTTTAGAAAGAAAGCTAATTTCATTGTTTAATTCTTTTGACTTAATAAATATCGAAAATCTTACAGTAAATTTTAAAATCGCATAAAATAAATTGAATATTAGTACCGCAGTTAGATCTAGCAAATAAAGATACAATATGCTGGAGTGTAAAAAAAACAACAACCCTTGACCTCTAACTATTGGACGGGTATAATTTATCTATATGCTTGACTGACCATGCCAATGTGTTATCTTTTTTTGACTGACACCCAACTCTATTGCGTGCGTATGCTCAAGGAAAAAACAATGCTTGATGGTTAACACAAACAACTATACACATTACACTAGGACTAGAAGCGTAGGCTCACTACGTATATCTGACCAGGCTGTTGGTCTGAAATTCATGAACACCTACATCTGACCACTATACAAGGCAGATTGTACTTTACTTATGAGAGATTTACATTAGTATCTAGCTAAATATATACTAACATATTTTACATTGACCTTCCTACGCACATCCTTTACAGTTGGTGGCATCTTACATACACACAGTCACACTCATGCTATACATATTTTTAGAAATACTGTTAAGCTTGAATAAATCAATCAGTAACAGAGTTTAAAACAATAAGGTATATAAAAGGAAAAAAATAAAAACAACCAATATAAGTATGTTATTTGACAGTTTCGTAAAATGTTCAGCAACACAAGCTATTAACAAGACACTTAGGTATCCGGCTTCGGCCCCGGCCGAACATCAAATTTTACTATCCGGTCATATCCGGCCCCGGCCGGATATCAAAAGTACTATCCGGTGCACCTCTAGTACCAACGCTACCATCAGTACCGCCCCTATTCCCATCATGCATTTATTTCATTTCCCGTTTGTAGACATGCTCAACACTTAAGATTCTTAGACTGAGGAGACAGGGACACCACAGCATAAGAGTTTGTTAAAATATGCAGAAGGTAAAATGAGCTCTTTCTTGATACACATTTTATAATATCTATAAAAAAAATTACACCAGTGGGGAAAGGTAGGGGGGAGGTTGATCTCCCTTATAGAACCCTTCCTGGACCTGTCAGTACGCAGAGGTTAAATCACTTGATAGACACGACCCTCTGAGATGTTGCAGCTGGAGACCGTCTGGAAGTCATGAGTCACTGGCCACATAACAGTGTCGAAGAACAAGGGCAAAGAAACAAAAGAATCTATTGGTAAATATCATTCATGTAGACAGTTGAAACATTAAAGCAGTCCTTCAAGCATAGTCAATGTTCATGGATTACAATTCAGATTAGAACCAAGAAAGAAAACGATAGAGTGGACTTGTTATTTGTACCATTTATTGACAGACTCACTATTCGATTATAATCTACGTAAGCGTGTTGACAACTACGAGTATTGGACGGAGCCACATGCAAAGCTGGCCTATTGAGTATTGGACGGAGCCACATGCAAAGCTGGCCTATTGAGTATTGGACGGAGCCACATGCAAAGCTGGCCTATTGAGTATTGGACGGAGCCACATGCAAAGCTGGCCTATTGAGTATTGGACGGAGCCACATGCTAAGCTGGCCTATTGAGTATTGGACGGAGCCACATGCAAAGCTGGCCTATTGAGTATTGGACGGAGCCACATGCAAAGCTGGCCTATTGAGTATTGGACGGAGCCACATGCAAAGCTGGCCTATTGAGTATTGGACGGAGCCACATGCAAAGCTGGCCTATTTAGTATTGGACGGAGCCACATGCAAAGCTGGCCTATTTAGTATTGGACGGAGCCACATGCAAAGCTGGCCTATTGAGTATTGGACGGAGCCACATGCAAAGCTGGCCTATTGAGTATTGGACGGAGCCACATGCAAAGCTGGCCTATTGAGTATTGGACGGAGCCACATGCAAAGCTGGCCTATTGAGTATTGGACGGAGCCACATGCAAAGCTGGCCTATTGAGTATTGGACGGAGCCACATGCAAAGCTGGCCTATTGAGTATTGGACGGAGCCACATGCAAAGCTGGCCTATTGAGTATTGGACGGAGCCACATGCAAAGCTGGCCTATTGAGTATTGGACGGAGCCACATGCAAAGCTGGCCTATTGAGTATTGGACGGAGCCACATGCAAAGCTGGCCTATTGAGTATTTGAAAATCTTTTATTTGCTGTACATTTAGTTAGCTATTAAAAGCAAGACAAAACGAGGGGGAAATGTGAGGTGGGAGGGGGGAAGAACAGCAGACACGATTCAATGGGAAAACATCAGGAAGAAAGTTAAGTAGTGACAACCTATTACATTTACTTTTCCCACTCTCTCTCTCTCTCACACACACACACACACTCTCATCTTTTTTGTTCTTTCTTACTAATGATTTCTGACATTCTAACCATTCCACTCATAGGACTAGACCAAGCGCAATCAAGAGAGTGAATCAAGACTTTTGTCCAGTTCCATAGTAGCTATCGAAACATGTATAGGCAGTCTATCTATCTATGTATCTATCTATCTATCTATCTATCTATCTATCTATCTATCTAATCTATCTACTCTAGCCACCCATCCAGCTATAGTCACTCTTAATATGTATTTTTATATGTAATGCAAAATTGTTAGACAAATTTCCTCAATAACAATAATGATTATTATAATTAATATATTATTTTTATTATTATTGTTATTATGATGTGTATAGCTAATTGAGCTCCATGTCAAGAGGTTACACACCTCAGAATAACATAGACAGACAACAACAACGTATACAAAGACACAGACGATGGCAGTGGGCGACGGAATCAGAGAGAAGTGAGACAGATAAATCAACAAAAAGCCATTTTCCTGGTTCAACAAAATGTTACAAAATGAAGAAAGGCCAGAACCAAGAAGAACAACAAAATTCTTGACTAAAAACAAACAAAAAAGTCTCTGGGCGATGATCAGGCGATACACAAACAGACACAGAAGTGAACGAGGAAACCAAAAAATACAAACAAAAATGTGAAAGAAATTAAGAAAATAAAAAGTGACATTTAGTGAAATTCAACTCATAAAACAAAAAAAATGTATTGTTCAGTCAATCTATAGATCTTCTATCTCATGAACATTATATGTTCAGTCAATCTATAGATCTTCTATCTCATGAACATTATCTGTTCAGTCAATCTATAGATCTTCTATCTCATGAACATTATCTGTTCAGTCAATCTATAGATCTTCTATCTCATGAACATTATCTGTTCAGTCAATCTATAGATCTTCTATCTCATGAACATTATCTGTTCAGTCAATCTACAGATCTTCTATCTCATGAACATTATCTGTTCAGTCAATCTATAGATCTTCTATCTCATGAACATTATCTGTTCAGTCAATCTATAGATCTTCTATCTCATGAACATTATCTGTTCAGTCAATCTATAGATCTTCTATCTCATGAACATTATCTGTTCAGTCAATCTATAGATCTTCTATCTCATGAACATTATCTGTTCAGTCAATCTATAGATCTTCTATCTCATGAACATTATCTGTTAGGTCAATCTATAGATCTTCTATCTCATGAACATTATCTGTTCAGTCAATCTATAGATCTTCTATCTCATGAACATTATCTGTTCAGTCAATCTATAGATCTTCTATCTCATGAACATTATCTGTTCAGTCAATCTATAGATCTTCTATCTCATGAACATTATCTGTTCAGTCAATCTATAGATCTTCTATCTCATGAACATTATCTGTTCAGTCAATCTATAGATCTTCTATCTCATGAACATTATCTGTTCAGTCAATCTATAGATCTTCTATCTCATGAACATTATCTGTTCAGTCAATCTATAGATCTTCTATCTCATGAACATTATCTGTTCAGTCAATCTATAGATCTTCTATCTCATGAACATTATCTGTTCAGTCAATCTATAGATCTTCTATCTCATGAACATTATCGGTAATGGGTGGAACTCGTGCAAGTTATAGAAGATGTATCTTTCTAGACTACTCCTTACACTTGTCCATTCTTTCGGCGTGGTTTCTTGTTTGTACGAGGCAGCCACTCTATTGGGGAATGTTTGTTTCATAAAGAACACTGGAAAGCAGTAAGGGCAAGCCTGCGGGCCATTTCCTACCGTTACGCGGTACTAAGCGGCCCCTCTTGAAGGTTCCAGGTGAATAATCAGCCACAGAGAAATTGTTTTATTGCACTCGACTTTTTTTTTTGACATGCGCAATGCTTGTGGAAAATGTATGTTGCCCCAAGTGATACTATTTGCAATGACTATGTTACCAAGGTAACCGGTTATGATTTCAACGTATTCTTTTGTTCCCAATGCATCACGTGAGTCATTTACAACGTGAAGCCAGAATAACCACTATCCCATAGTGTGTCTGGCATTTCAATAAATATTCTTACTAGGAACAGTTTTCTCTCACTGTTATTTCACACAGTACTTAATTTAAGATCTGCAGCCAACATATCATTACTATCTATAGTGAAATAAAAAAAAAAGCAGCTAACTTTATTCACTAGCATTACGGGACATATGTAATTTTCAATAACATCCCATTTATATTTACATCAGAAGTTGACATTCTATTTTGTTATCATACAAAAAAGTATTAATTATCAAACTGTCAAATTGTGCTAATTTGAGGCTCTAGTGAATGCGCATGACAAGTAAATTGATAGCGTTACTAGCACTGGCCGCTGGGGCCACCTATGAGTTTGTGTGTAAGACCAAATACTTGTCCCTAGTTATGGAGCTGCATATTATGAAAACTGCTGCTTCCACCACTAAAGATAACATCTGATGACAGGTTAAAATAGTGAAAATAATGTGACCTTTGTTTGAAGTCAAAGGGTTAAAGTTGTAGTCACTGGTTTTATTGCTCTGAGTTTGGGGCTAAAAGTTTAACACATTATCTTTGTTGATTGCATTACCATTAACTCTTTCCTGACAAGAGTGTTCTCGCCTTCTAGAGCATATTTTGTTGAAGAGAGTATATAGCTTGGGGGAATAAACCACTCTTGATATTTTGTAAAGTTTGGTGTTTTAATACCTAGATCTATGCTGCACTCACACTATCTATTCAATCTTTAGTCATGTAAATAATAAGACTTATAATAATAATAAATATTCATGCATTGCTTGGATCTTTTTTATTTTTATAATGGACGTGTGTGTGTGTGTGCGTATGTTTATATGTGTGTGTATGTATGAGTGTATCTGTGTGCGCATGTTCGTGTGTTAATGTTTATGCTCAGACAGTTTATTACTTAAAGAAGTTAAAGGATGTTTTTTTTATTAATAACTGAACAATAAAGGGAGGTGATCTAACACCACAACTAAGTAACTGATGTGGCCTATGTTAAAGATTGATGCATTTGTACGTAAACATTATTCACTATCCATAGTTAAAACCTTAGCTCTTCAGCAAAATTCATCAAGTACAATGTCATTGCCTCTACTGGACGATATCATGATCCCTAATATTGTTTCCATAGCATGTAGAAACTTACTAGCCTACAACAATAGCTTAGAGGACTTTTAATTCAGAGATTTATGAGGCACAATCACAATGACAAAACACGTATGGTACTGCGTGCTGTAACTGGCATGGCCCAGGATGAACTTTACCTTTTTTAACTTTGTATTTATTTGTTTCTAAGCTTTTTCCGTTAATGTTTTTACTCGGAGGAGCTTTTGAGGTTAATGAAACTAAACATACAAATATCTCCGTATCGTTAGAGATTAAAGCAACAGAAAAATGCGAAGAGAAAATTTGACAACAAAATTAAGCGTCTGAAACAGATCAACGTGCGTAAGGTTTCCAGACAACAATAAGATTAAGTGTGACGTCATTGAGTCGAAGGGCAAGGTTATAAATAGTGTTTACTCGGGATTTCCTTCTTCTCTGTTTTGTTGGCGAGTCCCGACTTTGGAACGAATAAAAAAAACATGGCTAATGAAGACGATCCAATTAATGTTAAACTATTAGATCTAAATGTTGACAACTTCGGAGCAATGAAATATAACGTCATCCGCGTTGTTTTAATATGGACTTGCGTCCCAAGTCTGCCGTCACTGCCATTTACGTAAACACTGGTCTATTCGCTGGCTCCGATTATTCTTCGTGTACTTACTGTGAATCAGTGGCATTGCAACCAGGGCGCCAAGGGGGTTCATAGCGCCCTGTCCCCCGGCCAACAGTGACCCGAACTGGCTCTCGTAAGAATAGAACATGTGATAACCATAAGAGTTGAAATGTGTCAAATACTTACAGTTGGCATACAATTATGATGCTGTTAAATTAAATGTCCATTTTATGTACGTATAGATATAGTATGAAACATCTTATCTTATCTTATACATTGCAGACGTTACTTCAAAAAAAAGAAGATAATTACGTCCAGCGCATTTCCTCTGTTAATCTAGTCATGCATGTGAATCAATGACTTAAAGTCGTTAGTATATTTAGCTTTTAATCAGATCACTGAAAACAAAAAAAGCAGCCATCTTGACTTAGAGAATTTTAAGATATAATTTACAGTATAACGTACAGTACAAGATGTGACAAAACTTGGCAAACGTCAATCTTAGAGCCGAGAGTGTGAAATCTTTGAAGGGAAGAGAGGTAACTCTGAAATTGTCCACCACAGCTATTGATTTAATATTAACGTGTTAGAATTGAAACTCAACAAATCAATAAATGAGTGAACAATGTCAACGTCCTCTACTAGACAACAGAATTATTTTCGTTTAATTATTTCTTTGTTTAATATTACTGTATGCATTAACTTTGTAAAAAAACAACAACAACGCGAATTCATATTACAACATGACAGTAATGTTGTCTGTTTGTAATGAGAATGAAAGGATTAAAAACTGTAAGAAGGAGGGGTGACTATCATCCAATCTGAACCACCCAAGTCTCAAGTGCTAACACTGCACTTGGCGATAATGTAACGTGAGCCTCATCCACATCATTGTCTGGATCATTTTCTTTTTCACAGTCATCAAAAACATTTAGAAATTCGTCCTAAGAAACGGAGGTCGAGATTGCAATTGACCATCTACTGCGGAAGATAAAACAACGAACCGTGAAATATTCAATAGTTCTCACACTTGTTTCAGAATGTAAATTTCAGGAATAAGAAAACGGATAATAACATATTAGATTAGCTAAACGCTCGGCAACATAATCACTCGTTTATGCTTCTTTGCTGTGACTATGACAATATAATTGATGAACTCTATACAACTCTTCAATAACCTTGACTGCTCAACAGTAGTATATAGTCTGGACGTTGATGCGCTTAACCTGTTTTGTCTTGTGTGTTATTGTCAGTGAAAGTATAATCTGAATAAAGCACATACAAACTATGTCTCATTTGGCCATGAAATTTGTTGTTATTTGTTTTCTTGGTTTTTGACGATGAAAAACATTTTGAACTACTGACTAAAAGGTCTCCAAGGAATATCACATAAAAAAAGTAGGAAGTTGTGTGACATTTGAACGGAATGAAATCCTTCTTCGTAAGAATCTTAGGGCAGTAGTCCTTGTCAAAGGTGGTAAGTCTACTTGAAGTGGAATCACCTATTGTAAATATACTGAGACAATACAGCATAGTCCAATTTGGGCTCAGTCATGTTCAACATTCAGGAGTGGGAGCTTAAGGTCATATTCCTGAAACCACACCTACGGATACCCTGCTACGCCACTGCTTTGAAGAGAACCAAGACACCTTTCAGCAATCTAACTCTTGAGTAGATTCAGACCTGAAGAAATGAGCAGGTATAATCTCTCTTAATAGTCACGGAAGACTTACAATGAATGCCTTTCAATTTTCGATGAAATTCTGATTTATGGCTTTAAGAATTGAAGTCTGATACCAAACAAATCAAAATGTAAACAAAGATCAGATTACTCTGATTTACTATCCGATGCGACTTTCCAAAAAAAAAATGTTTTTGAGCTATTCCAATTTTATTTTCATTGGACAATATTAAAGAGCTCCTAAGTTTTCCCCACCAATGAGTTTAGTTATTTGAGATCAATGGAATTACATTTCACTTGATATATCTAATCAACTCACAATTATAAGTCACTAGGAGTAGGCTTGGACAGAGACGTGTGCAAGATGCAACACCTCACAGGGAATCGAGGATGAAGAATAAAACTAGCGATTGTGTTTTTACAAGGCCAATCTCTTTCCTCAGTCTGAGACACATTTTGTAGACGTGAGTTTCTCCCACTTCCCATTCTCGGATCAAGTTGAAACTTTGCACACTTTCTTATTGTCACTAACGAAACAGAAACCAATAAAAAAATTAATCAATTAATTTATAAATTACTGGTAATTAATTACATTTGCTTGATATAGAAAATGGGAAACAAATATTACATTATTGAGATATATGGCTATAAATGTGCTGACCTTTATTTCAAGAACAAAACCCCATTCTTTAGCAGCTTCTGTGGCCAAATAATCAAATCTTTAAATATTGAATAGCCCATTTTCATCACGCTAAATCGCTCATCAAAGAGCACATCAACAAAGTCCAGGTATCGCTAATGTTTACAATATTGAAAGGAAGTTTAATAAAATTAACTAAAATGTTTCAATGCAAACAAAATAGCATTAGATCACTTTAGGTCGCATTAAAAAACATTAGGTAAGATTTGGTCAATTCAGATCACATTAAAAAACATTAGGTAAGATTTGGTCAATTCAGGTCACATTAAAAAACATTAGGTAAGATTTGGTCAATTTAGGTCACATTAAAAAACATTAGGTAAGATTTGGTCAATTCAGGTCACATTAAGAAACATTAGGTAAGATAAGTTTAATTTAAGTCACATAACGAAACATTAGGTAAGATTAGGTCACTTCATGTCACATTAAGAAACATGTAAAATTATGTCACTTCAGGTTACATTAAGAAATATTAGATAAGATAAGTTACTTCAGGTCACATTAACAAACATTATGTAAGATAATGTCACTTAAGGCTGCATTAAGAAACATTAGGTAAGATTAGGTCACATTAAGAGACATTAGGTAAGATTAGGTCACTTCAGGTTACATTAAGAAACATTAGGTAAGATAAGGTCACATTAAGAAACATTAGGTAAGATTAGGTCACATTAAGAAACATTAGGTAAGATTAGGTCACATTAAGAAACATTAGGTAAGATTAGGTCACATTAAGAAACATTAAGTAAGATTAGGTCACATTAAGAAACATTAGGTAAGATTAGGTCACTTCATGTCACATTCATCATCATCATCATCATTGGCCTCCTTCAGTCGTAGAACGACTATGGTTCATCTCATAGCACACTTCGTCATGTGGCTGTGGAGCCCTATTTTGGAGAGACACTCCCGTCCACAGATAGCGCAGGTTAGGGTCCCCTTGGCTTTTGCTTCGGTGGTAGAGGAGCTGGCCGTTTTTCGGTTTGCGCGTTTTTCTTCCTGGGCTGAGACCCATGTATTTTCACTGTCCATAGCTTTCTTGGTCACTGTCTCTCTCCACCTGTTGCGGTCTAGAGCTATGTCCCAATTGTCAGTATTGATGTTCACGGATTTGAGGTCACGTTTTATTACATCTATGTAACGGAGGTGGGGGCGACCAGTTTTTCTTGTGCCAGTTGCGAATTGACCATAGAGGATGACTTTCGGGAAGCGCTTGTCCTCCATCCGGCGAACATGTCCAAGCCAGCGCAAACGGCGATGTCTGAGGGCTGTAAAGATGCTAAGAATACCTGATCGCGCAAGGATCTCAGTATTGCACACTTTTTCTTTCCATGTGACATTCAAGATCCTACGGAGACATCTCAAATGGAATGAGTTCAGTTTTCTCTCTTGTTTTGCGTAGGTCGTCCATGATTCACTGCCATGTAGACTTCCATTTTGGTCACCGTAGTTAGCTTATGGTTTTCCCAAACTCTTAGTCTGAGTCTAGCGAATGTCGAGGCAGCCTTCCCTATGCGTTTTTTCATCTCTTCTAGGGACAGGTCATCTGTAATTGTGGATCCCAGATAGCAGAATTCGTTTACGGCGTCCAGCTTGTTATCGTCTATGAGGATGGAGGGTGGTGCTGTAGCAGGTGGTCCCATAACATTTGTTTTCTTCGTGCTAATAGTCAAGCCATATTCTTTACAGGCCTGAGAGAAGCGGAACATTAATGACTGAAGTTCCTCTTGTGTGTGTGCCACTACCGTTGCGTCATCCGCGAATAGCATATCTCTTACGAGGGTGGCTCTGATTTTAGTTTTGGCCCTCAGTCTGGCAATATTTAGGAGTTTGCCATCAAATCTGGAATGGAGATAGATGCCTTCAGTGGATTTGTCAAACGCGCTGTGGATTAGCAGTGAAAATAGTATTCCAAAGAGGGTTGGGGCCAGGACACATCCTTGTTTAACTCCGCTGTTTATACTGAAACTTTCAGAGCTGGCACCGTTGAATTGCACTGTGCCCATCATATTTTGGTGGAAAGATATGATTACATTTAGTAGCTTGGGTGGACAGCCTATTAACTGTAAAATTTTAAAGAGGCCATCTCTGCTAACTAGATCGAAGGCCTTTGTCAGGTCAATAAACGCAATGTACAAAGGCATCCTTTGTTCTCTGCACTTTTCCTGGAGTTGGCGAATGGAGAAAATCATGTCAATCGTGGATCTCCCTGAGCGGAAGCCGCATTGTGATTCTGGATAGACCCGATCAGCGAGTTTTTGTAGCCTGGGAAGTATCACTCGAGCAAAGACTTTGCCTACAATACTTAAGAGGGAGATTAAGATTAGGTCATTTCATGTCACATTAACAAACAGGTAAGATTAGGTCACTTCATGCACATTACTAAACATTAGGTAAGATTAAGTTACTTCAGGTCACATTAAGAAACATTAGGTAAGATTAGTCCTTAGTGACTCATAGATGTAAAGGCGTTTCATTGAATCCAATAGTGTTCGGAACACGCCAACGTTTCAACTAATAGGATTAGGTGAATGGTGAAGATGACTAACAGCTGCAAACTATGAAAAACATATTTATTCATTTATTTTACATTTTGATGATGCTGCTATTATTATTCAAGCAAGAGAGAGATAGAGAGAATCTTAGAGAAGAAGTAAGAAAGAGAGAATGAGAGAGAGAGAGAGAGAGAGAGAAAGAGAAAGAACGTGAGTGACATTGAGAGAGACAGAAGTGAGAGAGAATTAGCGAGATAGAGAGAGAGTGATGTATATATATATATATATATATATATATATATATATATATATATATATATATATTATATATATATATATATATATATATATATATATATAGAAAGAGTGAGAGATGGCGTGAGAGGGACTGAAAGAAAGTCTGTGTGTGCGTGTGTGTGTAAGAGAGGGAAAGTAATGAAGTAAAAGAAGTACCATGTTTTAGTTCCCAACCGTACACAGTACACAGTACACAGTACACAGTAGTTGTACAGACAGAAAGAAAAACATAATTTAAAAAAAAAATGAAACTGGGAACGGCTTTGGAAAAGAAACTCACATCTCGGCTTCTCTAATCAAGTTAGTCGCGTGCAGGCAGCTATTTAAAGTAATATCTGTCGCTCTAGATTCCTTGGGGCGCTGTTAGGGATTCTCTTCTAAGTCCCTCGTAGTACACACTGACGGCCCGCGCCTAACAGTGACTAACGTAGTTGGATACGTTGGGATACATTATTGGTCTGCGGCTACTGCTTTTAACCATAACACTGGGTATGAATGATGCCTTCAATCGGGTTTCTGTTGGACCGCGATGTTGTCGAATAATATGACTAAAATGGGACAATACTATTTCACTCTGTTAACCTACTAGATCTAACAAAAACAAAATAGGTCCAACATACATTTAACAAAATAATCTTGATATTGACAAATGATATAACATAGAAGACGAGAGATATAGACCAGCACTAAGTCTTATTCGTGCAGTTAGCGTTATTACCTTTATAACTATATAAGACTATACAATGAACTACTAGGACTAAATTTAGATACTAATTCTCTTGGGGGACTATTTTTGTTGTATCCGGTGTACAAAACAACGGAAGTGTTGATACGCTATGTTTTTAAAAATGTATATCATCATTTGTGTGCACTATTTAACACTGCGGAATCACATTTTCTAATCGCTTCTTTTTGTAGCACACAATAATTTGAATATGGAGGAAGCAACAGACTTTGATTCAATGATTTGAATATGGAGGAAGCATCAGACTTTGATTCAATGATTTGAATATGGAGGAAGCATCAGACTTTGATTCAATAATTTGAATATGGAGGAAGCATCAGACTTTGATTCAATGATTTGAATATGGAGGAAGCATCATACTTTGATTCAATGATTTGAATATGGAGGAAGCATCAGACTTTTATTCAATAATTTGAATATGGAGGAAGCATCAGACTTTTATTCAATAATTTGAATATGGAGGAAGCATCAGACTTTGATTCAATGATTTGAATATGGAGGAAGCATCAGACTTTGATTCAATGATTTGAATATGGAGGAAGCATCAGACTTTGATTCAATGATTTGAATATGGAGGAAGCATCAGACTTTGATTCAATAATTTGAATATGGAGGAAGCATCAGACTTTGATTCAATGATTTGAATATGGAGGAAGCATCAGACTTTGATTCAATGATTTGAATATGGAGGAAGCATCAGACTTTTATTCAATAATTTGAATATGGAGGAAGCATCAGACTTTTATTCAATAATTTGAATATGGAGGAAGCATCAGACTTATATTCAATGATTTGAATATGGAGGAAGCATCAGACTTTGATTCAATAATTTGAATATGGAGGAAGCATCAGACTTTGATTCAATGATTTGAATATGGAGGAAGCATCAGACTTTGATTCAATGATTTGAATATGGAGGAAGCATCAGACTTTGATTCAATAATTTGAATATGGAGGAAGCATCAGACTTTGATTCAATAATTTGAATATGGAGGAAGTATCAGACTTTTATTCAATGATTTGAAACTTAATGGAAAACAAATGGGCAACTAGCTAATAAAGAAGAATTAATAAACTAGTAGGAAGATAAATTGTTGCGCTATGAAAGCTATTTTTTAAAATTATAACGTCATTCGTTTTCAATGTGCCGGTGTCACTCACTTGTCAAGTTCAATGTATCGCTATAACATTTAGTTTATTGTCACAATCTCTAGTACTAAAAAATGTCGCAAAGAAATATTTCACCTATTCTTGAAACGACTGTAAACAACTTTTGAATATTTCTACGCCACACATTTGACACATTCTAGATATCGTTTGAGAAATGTTTCCCGAAGTACTTGTACTTCACACAGCGTTGAAATCAGTAGCTGATACACCAATCAAACGACGAAGAAGTCACTGATAGTTCAGGTTCCATCCCCTACAATAAAAGAGTATGGTCCTTGAGAAGTACTCGAACTAATAATGCCTCATATGTAAGTATTTGTGAATGTGTGTTTGTGTGTATCAGCACTCAAGTATATGTGAGTGAAATAACGCGCATGTACTTTCAAAGTTCAATGAGCAAGTTTTAAAAAATGCTATTGCCACGAAGCGAGTGATGTCGTTGAACTATTTGATCAATTAACTGAGCTGGTTCTAATACTCCCTCAGTTGTGCAGGTAACAGTCTTTGATAAGAATGAGTTCAATTAAACTGCAAATAAGAAAGGATGTTAGAGACGAGTGGACTGTGTCTCAGAACAACATTGAAGTTCGGTCTCCATCATTCTAGTCCAAACGCTGCCGATGTCTCGTCTCAATCTAACGTATCTGTCTTTGATGTTTATAATATTGTTCGTTTGAAAAGGCGCTTTGAGTGAGTAATACCATGAAAGTAGATCAATCAATCAATCAATCATTCAATCAATCAATTAAAACTGATCTTTGTTAAACGTTTCATATTGATATAACATCATGTTGTTGTTTTAACGTTCACAATAGATTCAAATAACTGTAAGACGTCTTATTGTTTGTTTGACGTCTTATTGTTAGTTAGACGTCTTATTGTTTGATACACGTCTTATTGTTTGTTACACGTCTTATTGTCTGTTACACGTCTTATTGTCTGTTACACGTCTTATTGTTTGTTACACGTCTTATTGTTTGTTACACGTCTTATTGTCTGTTACACGTCTTATTGTCTGTTACACGTCTTATTGTCTGTTACACGTCTTATTGTTTGTTACACGTCTTATTGTCTGTTACACGTCTTATTGTTTGTTAGACGTCTTATTGTTTGTTAGACGTCTTATTGTCTGTTAATCGTCTTATTGTTTGTTACACGTCTTATTGTCTGGTAGACGTCTTATTGTCTGTTACACGTCTTATTGTTTGTTACACGTCTTATTGTTTGTTACACGTCTTATTGTCTGGTACACGTCTTATTGTCTGTTACACGTCTTATTGTCTGGTACACGTCTTATTGTCTGTTACACGTCTTATTGTTTGTTACACGTCTTATTGTCTGTTACACGTCTTAATGTTTGTTAGACGTCTTATTGTTTGTTAGACGTTTTATTGTCTGTTACACGTCTTATTGTTTGTTACACGTCTTATTGTTTGTTACACGTCTTATTGTCTGTTACACGTCTTATTGTTTGTTACACGTCTCATTGTTTGTTACACGTCTTATTGTTTGTTATACGTCTTATTGTTTGTTACACGTCTTATTGTTTGTGGAAACAAATGAAAATGTTATTTTGTCCGAAACCAAACTTGGTGTCGAGGTGACTCTAAACGGGTGTAGTAAGTAGCAAGAAAAGCTTATTAAAATAATTTTTAAAAAGTTTATACGAAGTGTAATTGTATCAATTTATAATAATAATAAAATTAATTTAATTTATAGAGCGCTGTTAACAAACAAAATGTAGGATCTAGGCGCTGTGGTAACATTACAAACACAAACACGGGAGCTAAACCAATAGCAATCAATCTGTGCGATAAGAAATATTTTTACCAATTGTTTTTCTTTAGCGCTATTTCATGCTTCAAGCTTTCTCACTACGCCATGATCCTATCACTTGTCTCACTACGCCATGATCCTATCACTTGTCTCACTACGTCATGATCCTATCACTTGTCTCACTACGCCATGACCCTATCACTTGTCTCACTACGCCATGATCCTATCACTTGTCTCACTACGCCATGATCCTATCACTTGTCTCACTACGCCATGATCCTATCACTTGTCTCACTACGCCATGATCCTATCACTTGTCTCACTACGCCATGATCCTATCACTTGTCTCACTACGCCATGATCCTATCACTTGTCTCACTACGCCATGATCCTATCACTTGTCTCACTACGTCATGATCCTATCACTTGTCTCACTACGCCATGACCCTATCACTTGTCTCACTACGCCATGATCCTATCACTTGTCTCACTACGCCATGATCCTATCACTTGTCTCACTACGTCATGATCCTATCACTTGTCTCACTACGCCATGATCCTATCACTTGTCTCACTACGCCATGATCCTATCACTTGTCTCACTACGCCATGACCCTATCACTTGTCTCACTACGCCATGATCCTATCACTTGTCTCACTACGCCATGATCCTATCACTTGTCTCACTACGCCATGATCCTATCACTTGTCTCACTACGCCATGATCATATCACTTGTCTCACTACGCCATGATCATATCACTTGTCTCACTACGCCATGATCCTATCACTTGTCTCACTACGCCATGATCCTATCACTTGTCTCACTACGCCATGATCCTATCACTTGTCTCACTACGCCATGACCCTATCACTTGTCTCACTACGCCGTGACCCTATCACTTGTCTCACTACGCCATGATCCTATCACTTGTCTCACTACGCCATGATCCTATCACTTGTCTCACTACGCCATGATCCTATCACTTGTCTCACTACGCCATGATCCTATCACTTGTCTCACTACGCCATGATCCTATCACTTGTCTCACTACGCCATGATCCTATCACTTGTCTCACTACGCCATGATCCTATCACTTGTCTCACTACGCCATGGTCCTATCACTTGTCTCACTACGCCTTGATCCTATCACTTGTCTCACTACGCCATGGTCCTATCACTTGTCTCACTACGCCATGATCCTATCACTTGTCTCACTACGCCATGATCCTATCACTTGTCTCACTACGCCATGATCCTATCACTTGTCTCACTACGCCATGATCATATCACTTGTCTCACTACGCCATGATCCTATCACTTGTCTCACTACACCATGGTCCTATCACTTGTCTCACTACGCCTTGATCCTATCACTTGTCTCACTACGCCATGATCCTATCACTTGTCTCACTACGCCATGATCCTATCACTTGTCTCACTACGCCATGATCCTATCACTTGTCTTACTACGCCATGATCCTATCATTTGTCTCACTACGCCATGGTCCTATCACTTGTCTCACTACGCCATGATCCTATCACTTGTCTCACTACGCCATGATCTATCACTTGTCTCACTACGCCATGATCCTATCACTTGTCTCACTACGTCATGATCCTATCACTTGTCTCACTACGCCATGATCCTATCACTTGTCTCACTACGTCATGATCCTATCACTTGTCTCACTACGCCATGATCCTATCACTTGTCTCACTACGCCATGATCCTATCACTTGTCTCACTACGCCATGATCCTATCACTTGTCTCACTACGCCATGATCCTATCACTTGCCTCACTACGCCAAAATCCTATCATATGTCTCACTACGCCATGATCCTATCACTTGTCTCACTACGCCATGATCCTATCACTTGTCTCACTACGCCATGATCCTATCATATGTCTCACTACGCCATGGTCCTATCACTTGTCTCACTACGCCATGGTCCTATCACTTGTCTCACTACGCCATGATCCTATCACTTGTCTCACTACGCTATGATCCTATCACTTGTCTCACTACGTCATGATCCTATCACTTGTCTCACTACGCCATGATCCTATCACTTGTCTCACTACGCCATGATCCTATCACTTGTCTCACTACGCCATGATCCTATCACTTGTCTCACTACGCCATGATCCTATAACTTGTCTCACTACGCCATGATCCTATCACTTGTCTTACTACGCCATGATCCTATCATTTGTCTCACTACGCCATGATCCTATCACTTGTCTCACTACGCCATGATCCTATCACTTGTCTCACTACGCCATGATCCTATCACTTGTCTCACTACGCCATGGTCCTATCACTTGTCTCACTACGCCATGGTCCTATCACTTGTCTCACTACGCCATGATCCTATCACTTGTCTCACTACGCCATGGTCCTATCACTTGTCTCACTACGCCATGATCCTATCACTTGTCTCACTACGCCATGATCTATCACTTGTCTCACTACGCCATGATCCTATCACTTGTCTCACTACGCCATGGTCCTATCACTTGTCTCACTACGTCATGATCCTATCACTTGTCTCACTACGCCATGATCCTATCACTTGTCTCACTACGCCATGATCATATCACTTGTCTCACTACGCCATGATCCTATCACTTGTCTCACTACGCCATGATCCTATAACTTGTCTCACTACGCCATGATCCTATCACTTGTCTTACTACGCCATGATCCTATCATTTGTCTCACTACGCCATGATCCTATCACTTGTCTCACTACGCCATGATCCTATCACTTGTCTCACTACGCCATGATCCTATCACTTGTCTCACTACGCCATGGTCCTATCACTTGTCTCACTACGCCATGGTCCTATCACTTGTCTCACTACGCCATGATCCTATCACTTGTCTCACTACGCCATGGTCCTATCACTTGTCTCACTACGCCATGATCCTATCACTTGTCTCACTACGCCATGGTCCTATCACTTGTCTCACTACGCCACGATCCTATCACTTGCCTCACTACGCCATAATCCTAACATATGTCTCATTACGCCATGATCCTATCACTTGTCTCACTACGCCATGATCCTATCACTTGTCTCACTACGCCATGATCCTATCACTTGTCTTACTACGCCATGATCCTATCATTTGTCTCACTACGCCATGATCCTATCACTTGTCTCACTACGCCATGATCCTATCACTTGTCTCACTACGCCATGATCCTATCACTTGTCTCACTACGCCATGATCCTATCACTTGTCTCACTACGCCATGGTCCTATCACTTGTCTCACTACGCCATGGTCCTATCACTTGTCTCACTACGCCACGATCCTATCACTTGCCTCACTACGCCATAATCCTATCATATGTCTCACTACGCCATGATCCTATCACTTGTCTCACTACGCCATGATCCTATCACTTGTCTCACTACGCCATGATCCTATCACTTGTCTCACTACGCCATGATCCTATCACTTGTCTCACTACGCCATGATCCTATCACTTGTCTCACTACGCCATGATCCTATCACTTGTCTCACTACGCCACGATCCTATCACTTGCCTCACTACGCCATAATCCTATCATATGTCTCACTACGCCATGATCCTATCACTTGTCTCACTACGCCATGATCCTATCACTTGTCTCACTACGCCATGATCCTATCACTTGTCTCACTACGCCATGATCCTATCACTTGTCTCACTACGCCATGATCCTATCACTTGTCTCACTACGCCATGATCCTATCACTTGTCTCACTACGCCATGATCCTATCACTTGTCTCACTACGCCATGACCCTATCACTTGTCTCACTACGCCATGACCCTATCACTTGTCTCACTACGCCATGACCCTATCACTTGTCTCACTACGCCATGACCCTATCACTTGTCTCACTACGCCATGATCCTATCACTTGTCTCACTACGCCATGATCCTATCACTTGTCTCACTACGCCATGACCCTATCACTTGTCTCACTACGCCATGATCCTATCACTTGTCTCACTACGCCATGACCCTATCACTTGTCTCACTACGCCATGACCCTATCACTTGTCTCACTACGCCATGACCCTATCACTTGTCTCACTACGCCATGATCCTATCACTTGTCTCACTACGCCATGACCCTATCACTTGTCTCACTACGCCATGACCCTATCACTTGTCTCACTACGCCATGACCCTATCACTTGTCTCACTACGCCATGACCCTATCACTTGTCTCACTACGCCATGGTCCTATCACTTGTCTCACTACGCCATGATCCTATCACTTGTTTCACTACGCCTATCACTTGTCTGGACCAGTTGGGAACATGAGGGGGGGGGTGGGGTTGGAGAAAGAAAGAATATCTGGGTGGATTGGAACAGAATTGGTTTTTAAAAGCGTTTAGAAAAATAAATAAATAAATAAATTAGGGGAACGACCTGAATTAGAACTCGCGGCTTATGCCTCATCGCGCAGACGTGTTTACCATTCTGTTAGTGAGGTACTTATGACTAGAGAAGATTGTATAGTTATATATTGTTTGTTTTAATTTAGAGTGGCTTATACCACCACCTCAGTCCAGTACAATTTCTTTCCTTTGTTTGAGATACGAGACTGGGTGTAGGAGAAATAATGTGAAGCCTGAGAAAGCTCGAATCATGAGATCGAATTCAGGTCGTTTCCCCCTTTTTTTTATTTTTATGAATACTTATTTATTGTTTGTCTAGATCTATTACAAATTTAATTACTTGACTGATCCAAACTAATCGATACAAGTTTGGTTAATAATAGATTTGTATTTTAAAAAGAGTATTTTTTTAAAATTTGTTTTTGCTATTATCTTATTTTTCTGAAATTTCTCACATTAACTCGTGCTGCTGGACAAAACATTGTATTAACATTTCAGAAAGATCACTCCATTAACTATTATCTCAAAGTCATTTTACCTTTAAGACTAAGACTAAGACTGCTTTATTGATCCTTACGGAAATTTGTTGTGATTACAAGGACTCTTTTCTCATATAAAGACAAAACAACAGGAAAATATACATAAATACAACAGACACAACATAGAGTTTAGTCAGCGACTTGGTGCTTTTTCATGTTCCCTTAAAAGGACTGAAAGATCCGAGGGAGGGTTGCACAAGAGAGTTCCACCTCCCCACCCCCACCTCGTCCCACTGCTGTCATTTGTTTTTATAGAAATCACAAACTAAGTGTAAATAAAACGTTCATTATAGCTGCCGCTTTAACCAATTCTTTCTCAGTGATGTCCTTGTCTCCTCAATCTAAGAAAATATTTCAGTACGTGCGTTGAGACTATAACGAAGACTATATGGACATGACTATTGGAGGGGGGTAGCTTACTGATATCTAGCTTGGAAACTTCAAGTACTACCCTCGTAGCCCAATCAGATATCAGGAGTCCACTTAGTCACTTCTGGCTATCTGGAGTGACTGATATACACAGTAGCAGCTTGGACTAATCAGGGACTCTCCGGTAGAGAACATTTTGCCCAAGGCGAACCTAACACAAATTATTCGGAGCTCCACAGTTAGCCACCAGGCATTCGTCCAAACAAGACAATCAGATTTCTGGTCATGACCGATACAAAATCTCTATCGGAAAAACATTTGTCTTGTAGTTTGGCATATGGTAATGTTTTCTTCTTTTTGTTTTCAAGGGATTAATAAATGAATCTATTTGATATTTGTGTAAATGTAGCCAAATTGGTGTATCCTGGGTGCAGAATTCGTGGTTGATGGCTGAACTGTACATTTCTACAGCCATATAATAATTGTGTGCACTTTTTCTTCTTACGCTTGATGTAGTTTTCCACGGAAATATCAAAGTAGTATGAAGAAATGTTTTTTTTATGTTTTCAGTCAGAGACTCAATCACTTTCTGAATGGATGTTAGTATCATTTTATATCAATTAGAAATATTGACTAGAGCAATCCGTAAAGTACACAAACTCACAAGAAAAGTTGCTTTCATTTTGCAAAACGTCTATGAAACACACACATAGACACAAAACGTCTATGAAACACACACATAGACACAAAACGTCTATGAAACACACACATAGACACAAAACGTCTATAAAACACACACATAGACACAAAACGTCTATGAAACACACACATAGACACAAAACGTCTATGAAACACACACATAGACACAAAACGTCTATGAAACACACACATAGACACAAAACGAGGTAAAATAAAAGTTGGCAATAATAGCAAGACAGTAATTGGGAGGAGTGGGCTAGAAATGATAAGGTAAAGGCTGAATTTAGGTAAACCTTCTAGCTGTGTTGACATTGGTCTTGTCTTTACACTATTAGCTGATCATTTTAGGTTCTATAAACATCCACCACCCGCCTCTCTCTGTCTCTCCCTTTCTTACACACATACACACACACACACGCACGCACGCACGCACGCACACACACACACACATATTGAACTGTAAGGCTAAAAGTGAAGTTTATACAAACAAAAAGAAGAAAAAGAAAAAGACATGTCTAAAAAGACAATATCCTCCATTATTAAAATTAAAATATAATAAAATAATTGCACAATAATAAAAATGATGTTTGGATAAATCAGGGTATTGAACGTACAATATTTCTGATTTGGCTAGCTGGCACTGCATACTAGTGCAATTATTTATTGGTATGTTCATTACATGGACATCTAGATCTAACACTAGAACTAGACTTCTGATTTAGAACTCTTTTTTAAGATCTAGTCTAGATCTACATCTACTTTTAGATCTAAGATGCCCAGGTACGCTGTTCTGCCTCATCGTGGCACCTGGGTTGAAACGGCTACTTGAGGGGGTAGCTAGGCTAAATGAATGGCGAAACATAACTCCAGTGGGGATGCTCACGGGTAGACGAGAGTCCACCCATTGCACGGGCGGGGTTGCAAAAAAGTCCCCACAAACCTGTCACACATCCATGCGCCGTTCCTCAAAGGACCGTTACATAAATGGCGAGTCCCCCACGGTTAGCTTGGTATAACGAAAGAAAATGACGGAGGCTCCCGATGTCCTCGGCCTTCGGCCATGAACGGCGAATCATGTGTCGGGGGCCAAAGGCATTGGAAACAGCAATGTTTTACATAGGCATTGACTTGGGCCGCTCTCAAACAGAACTGTGCGTTCACACAGGTTTGTTTGTTTTTAACTGTTCGGCTTGACGACCAAACATGTTTTTTTTCAAACTTAGGGCTCGAAGAGCCTTCGGCTCAGCCCTTGGACATCACAAGAAAAAGATATATGATTGTATTATGCAATTTACGTACAAAATATAAGTAAAGCTTTAATAATCTTTCAATAAACTTGAAGCAACTTTCAATTTATTCAGTAATCGCATAATATCGGTACACTACAGCTGACTAGGCCATGTTTATTTTTTTACTTATTGAATAATTCCAATGGTAGGCCTTTAAATATAGACTTAGAAGACGGTGCGCATAATTTTCCAAAACATTAATTTATTAACCTCTTGACTCAATAATGCCTTACATTCGGAAATTCCCGAACGCGATAGTTTTTTTCAAGAACGCAATAGTCACTTCAAAACCTATGCTGCCTCTAGATCTAAGTTTTTCTAGATCAAGTACTCAAGCCAAATTTAAATTTATTTATTTTTTACTTTGAAAAATTATAACGGTCAACTAGTGTTTTCCTCATGTGGCCAACAAGCTAGTAATTCTTTTCTCAGCGATATAAACCAATCGTTAAATTTTCAAGGAAATTGTTAGAGCCATTTTTGAGATCAGCGTCAGGTTCCTGGATGGTTCCATGAAGTTCTAACTTGACTAGATGTCTTGTAATAAAACATTTCTGGGAAGACTTATCCCTCGCTGTTTATCTAAACATTAAACTTTACTTTACCTTGTACTCAGGCAGGCAAAACAGTCTGCATACACAGTGCTAGAGGCAATTGGTGGAGACAAACGTTGAATAAGGGGCAGCAACCTTAGCCATTGGAGGAGACAGGTTGTCGAAGGGGCATCAACCTTAGCCATTGGAGGAGACAGGTTGTCGAAGGGGCAGCAACCTTAGCCATTGGAGGAGACAGGTTGTCGAAGGAGCAGCAACCTTAGCCATTGGAGGAGACAGGTTGTCGAAGGGGCAGCAACCTTAGCCATTGGAGGAGACAGGTTGTCGAAGGGGCAGCAACCTTAGCCATTGGAGGAGACAGGTTGTCGAAGGGGCATCAACCTTAGCCATTGGAGGAGACAGGTTGTCGAAGGGGCAGCAACCTTAGCCATTGGAGGAGACAGGTTGTCGAAGGGGCAGCAGCTTTAGCCAATGGGGAAGACAGAGAATGTGTAAGGGGCTACAACTGTAGTCTAGGGGGTGGGTGACAAAGTTTGTGAAAATGCATCAAAGAGAGACATAATATATTCAATGGAATCAAAACGGTTCTTACTATTTAAAAAAAATATCCTATTTCCAAAAACCAATCACAGAGTAGAGAGCAAGCAGAGGACTGGGTTCACTAAATATTCACCAGAATAACAAGGATGGTAAGAAAATAAAAACCCATCTCTTAGCAACCAGCACACATGATAGCAACATGATAACAAGACGATAGCAACATGATTACAAGACGATAGCAACATGATAACAAGACGATAGCAACACGATAACAAAACGATAGCAACACGATACCCACATTAAAGTGCACCGTTGCTCCAAGTATCCATTGATCTAACTTGAGATGCTTTTATTTCAGAGCAAAGAATGGGGAGTAGTCCACTTCCGGTGCCAAACAGAGATTAAAATACAACAACAACAAACAACTCACTAAAACATTTTATTTGCTTTCTTTTCTTTTTTTTTTCTACTTTAGGACATAGAAATCGATACTTTTATTTTTCGTTTGGGCACTAGTTAAATGTGGGTGCTTCGTATCAGCCATTGCTGTCTCCCGGTAACTGCAGACTCCTTCTGTAAAAAAAATAAATAAATAAAAATTGCTGTACTTTTATTGGCGATTGTGCAAACTACTGGTATCAGTAGAGATGTCGGGGGCTCTGCTGTTTTAGCGATTAATGCCAGAAATGCTGATGCATTGACGGTTTTCTCATCTTTGCTGTCTTCTGGGAACTCTTTGACGAAGTAAGCGGAATTGTTTTTGGGGTCTATTGATTACTAAATGTTGACTTTGCGATATCTTTCTTACTTTTTGTAACCTCTATATTTACAGATACATATAATTCGTGTTTACATTAGTTGTGAACGTTGAGTATTTGTATGTGCTGTTTGTCTCTGTATATGTTGACTGTGCAATTGTATTAGCCGTGTGTACGTATGCTATATCTGCTTGTTATGCTATATGTGCTTGTTTTGTTAGCCTTAGTATTCGGAATCGAAGACATTGCCATTATGCTATATACGCTTTTTATGGTATATGAACTTGTATGTATTTATTGTGTCTGCGTTTGTTATGAGTCTTTCTAAGATTATCTTAAGACATATACAGACTATCGTGATTGCACTGTTTCAAACAATAAATGAAGTTTAAGATTGATCAAGTTAACACATTCTGTATGTTTTATTTGGGTGCGTCTCACGACCCCCTCTTCTGAGTTCATTTAAAAAAAAAAACATTGAAACAAAAAACAAATGAGTGTATGATTGTAGCATATCGGCGTTGACAGTGTAATACTGTATAAGCCGTTGTCTTCGATAGTTTTCTTTTCAAGAGAAATGCAATAACAAAACACGCCCTCTATTCTTTTGTCAGGGGAGATCATTTGGTCAACAGTGTGAGCGAAGATGTCGCAATAACAGGACACTGGGATAGTGTCGTACCGTGGATAGTAATCCGGATTTCTGCACTAATCCGTCCATGCAGATCCTAAAGACCTTCATTATAAGCGGATAGAAGAAAGAGAATTAATGGACGTCGCCTGTTGTGCAAGGTACCTCTAGATGGCTCACCAGCACGTGATCAAGAAGTAAGGAGCGGATTGGTTATTTAACATGTACTTTTATTTTTTTTAGGACTTCAGAAGTTGGGGTCAGGTGACCTGGAGATTATGTAGCTGCTGAATCACAACTCGAGCGACTGGCGATGGTTGCGTTCGATGATGAAGAGAAACGTTAATGAGTGTGGCTGATAAAATTGATGTGTGCGTCAATAGGGCTCGAGGAAACAATACCAAGGGAGGTAAGGATGGCTTGTCAACAGAGGTATAAGAAGAAGAGGATGTAGACTGTAAATCAAAGTGATCCTAAACTCGAGGACTTTAAAAGTAAATCTAAATACAGACGAGGCAACATTTTATTTGCAATTTATTGAATCACACAAACCTCCGAAAAAACAACAACAATTTATAGGCTGTATAAAAACCCAATCTTAAAAGGAAAGACAACCTCATTCTTATTATGACAATGACAGTGCACTAGAGATTAAGTTAGTTCTGTGATACGATTAAGTTAGTTCTGTGATACGATTAAGTTAGTTCTGTGATACGATTAAGTTAGTTCTGTGATACGATTAAGTTAGTTCTGTGATACGATTAAGTTAGTTCTGTGATACGATTAAGTTAGTTCTGTGATACGATTAAGTTAGTTCTGTGATACGATTATGTAATCGAAATGTTTCAAACAATATTAATGATGCTACTTCATATTTCGGGAACTGAGACAAGATATGTGAACAGGTTGTAGAGGAAAGATATGTGAACAGGTTGTAGAGGAAAGATATGTGAACAGGTTATAGAGGAAAGATATGTGAACAGGTTATAGAGGAAGATATGTGAACATTTTATAGAGGAAAGATATGTGAACAGGTTATAGAGGAAAGATATGTGAACAGGTTATAGAGGGAAGATATGTGAACAGGTTATAGAGGAAAGATATGTGAACAGGTTATAGAGGAAAGATGTGTGAACAGGTTATAGAGGAAAGATATGTGAACAGGTTATAGAGGAAAGATATGTGAACAGGTTATAGAGTAAAGATATGTGAACAGGTTATAGAGGAAAGATATGTGAACAGGTTATAGAGGAAAGATGTGTGAACTGGTTATAGAGGAAAGATGTGTGAACAGGTTATAGAGGAAAGATATGTGAACAGGTTATAGAGTAAAGATATGTGAACAGGTTATAGAGGAAAGATATGTGAACAGGTTATAGAGTAAAGATATGTGAACAGGTTATAGAGTAAAGATATGTGAACTGGTTATAGAGGAAAGATGTGTGAACAGGTTATAGAGGAAAGATATGTGAACAGGTTATAGAGGAAAGATATGTGAACAGGTTATAGAGTAAAGATATGTGAACAGGTTATAGAGGAAAGAGATGTGAACAGGTTATAGAGTAAATATATGTGAACAGGTTATAGAGGAAAGATATGTGAACAGGTTATAGAGGAAAGATATGTGAACAGGTTATAGAGGAAAGATATGTGAACAGGTTATAGAGTAAAGATATGGGAACAGGCTATAGAGGAAAGATGTGTGAACAGGTTATAGAGGAAAGATATGTGAACAGGTTATAGAGGAAAGATATGTAAACAGGTTATAGAGGAAAGATGTGTGAATTTGTTATGGAGGAAAGCTATGTGAACATGTTATAGAGGAAAGATGTGTGAATTGGTTATAGAGGAAAGATGTGTGAATTTGGTTATAGAGACAATGTGTTTAAACTAGACATAGAGACAAAATGTGTACATTGGCTACAGAAGAAAGGTGTGTAAACTGGCTATATAGGAATGATGTTGACACTGGCTATCGAAACAATGTATGTATATTGGTGTTAGGGATGAAACTGTCATATTGAGTTAACTTGCTTCTCCTTCAGATGCCATACAATTTTCAAGCATTTTTAGCGGCCCCCGAAAGGGGAAAAGACGCTATCAGTTTTGTGTGGAATATCTGTCCGTCTGTCCTTCCATCCCGTTTAGATATTGTAAACTAGAATATATAGTGAAAATCTGATACCATAATATTTTAGATCATTCAAAGTTCTTATGCAACGGCTACTTTTTTCTTTTCTGAAAGCGAAAAATCAAATTGTTTAAATCACTTATGCAAGCAGTTTTTCCTTTATAAAAATACACACACCACTTTTACAACTATTCACTATTAATAGTAGCAAACGCTGGAGGCTCTCTTAAAGGGGAGATAGCTGTTTACCATATTTTTAACTTCTTTATGCAAATGATTTTAGATTTTTTGTCAAAAAATTTTTTTTAAAACATTATTACATACTAAGTTATGTAAGTTCTGTTGTACCAACTACTACACTTACACAAAAAAGGTTTTCTTTTTTTAAAGAGAAAAATCTATTTAGTATGCACATAGGTTCGACATAATTTAAAACAACAATTAAGTAGTTTTTTTTATTTAATCGATTAAACTGCGATATATGCCGTGTTGAAATAGAAAATGTATGTTGTATATAGACACCTAACCTATTTTCCATAAGGCAATGTTATGAATTTGAGAATTTGAAAAAGAGATTGACCCTTACTGACAAAATTGAACAAATGGGATATTCATTATAAGACATCAGTTAGGCCAGGTACACATTTGGCATCACATTCACCTTTCCTTTGACCTGCTGGACAGGATCTGTCAACCTTCTTTCTCCATTCTACTCTGTCATTTGCCTTTGATAGAATTTCATTCTGACGTTCTTTCTGAAAATATTGAGACCTGCCGGGGTGGACCACTTCGGGGGCCGATTTTGAGTCTTTGTAACCTTGAATTTTTTTCATAACCTTTGTCAAATCAATAGATCTGTCAGTATGACTTCCAATGATTAATATGATACAAATATGATACAAATATGATAGAAATGTAAAACATATGTAATAGAGATAACATTTCGACATCAAAGTTTCAACGCGGAGTTATTTCCCTTCTTTCACCTTGAACCTGCTTTTTTCCCCCACTTCCCCTTCTCGCATCAACTTGTCAGTTTGGTAGAATTTTTGTTGAATTATTCACATAGTCGATAACGATAGCCAACATGAATCAATAACAAATTAACCAATTAGTAAATCAATTAGTGGTAATGAATTCATTTTGTTTTATATAGTAAAAGGGAGCTAACTCCCATATATATGGCAGTGATTTAGCGTTTATCCTTACAATAAGCTTTGTTTTTTTTTTAAAGATTTTTATTTCTTTTGCTTGTTATTAATTTGAATATTTCTACAAGAAATTGAAACCTTTTCTTAAACGCTGTAATCCACTTTTTGAGCTCTAGACTTTTCAACTGCGTACATGCTTTTCAAAGACCATCTAAGATGACCTTGACATGACCCCAAAAGTTAAGGGTTAACAACAGCATCTCTTTTCCTACGATCTTGTATCATCCGTTGATGTAATCCCCCCCCCCCCAATTACATGTACCTATTGTGTTGATTCCAGATGGGCAGTTAAGTCTGGATAAATTGTGTTGGACCCAAGGGGTAGTGAATGACCAGACTTAAGAGCTGCTGATGTTTGGCGGAGCGAAGTATTCAATGGGAGTTTGAGGGCGTGTAGAAGAGCGTATGACCTCTCTTTAGACTAGCTTGTAATGACCATTTCTATCATAAGACTACGAGGGATCCCTTTCTACTATAAGACTACGAGGGATCCATTCTTCAATAAGGCGCACACACACAAATCTTGAAAAAGTAACATGTCAACTAGAAGTCTAAACTCATCGCACAGGTACGTAATGAAACTATATTGTATTGAAAAGATGATAATAAGAACATAGAATTAAGCTCCGCCATCTTTGTGCTACCTATTTCAACACGTACATCGTAGCGATAACAAACATCAACAGTAGTACAATGCTTCATCACTACGCCTCTAGAGCTAGATAGTTGACATGGCAGGCCGTAGGTTGAGATTTCGCGGCTAAGTGACTAGGTAGTAGAAACGAAGGCAATGGGAGTGTCCTTACTCAAACTTACCTACCTTCCAACACACACCTTTTGTTTTAACACAGACACACAGACACACACAGACACACAGACACACACAGAAACATATAAACACAAAGGCTTAGATAAAAAAAATAATTATTCCGAACAAGAATTAAAACCCAGATTCTTTTTACACAGACTCGAAAAAAAGATGCATGGCTCAAATATTCAATCGAATCTGAAATATCGTCAAGGGACTTGTCCATGTTGTCAAGCATATCAAGAAAACATCAAATTACCCGGGGAACTGATACAATGTCATGTTTATGATAGACGGTCAGTGGATCAATATTCAAATCGGCGAAACCTGTAGGCAAGCGAGAAAGAAAAAATTACACTCTTTATCAGGCAGAATGAATTCTTTGTTTTGAATAGGTTACAATTACTGGAGACTGAATGAATTCTTTGTTTTGAATAGGTTACAATTACTGGAGACTGAATGAATTCTTTGTTTTGAATAGGTTACAATTACTGGAGACTGAATGAATTCTTTGTTTTGAATAGGTTACAATTACTGGAGACTGAATGAATTCTTTGTTTTGAATAGGTTACAATTACTGGAGACTGAATGAATTCTTTGTTTTGAATAGGTTACAATTACTGGAGACTGAATGGATTCTTTGTTTTGAATAGGTTACATTTACTGAAGACTGAATGAATTCTTTGTTTTGAATAGGTTACAATTACTGAAGACTGAATGAATTCTTTGTTTTGAATAGGTTACAGTTACTGGGCACTGAATGAATTCTTGGTTTTGAATAGGTTACAATTACTGGAGACTTAACGAATTCTTTGTTTTGAATAGGTTACAATTACTGGGCACTGAATGAATTCTTTGTTTTGAATAGGTTACAATTACTGGAGACTGAATGGATTCTTTGTTTTGAATAGGTTACATTTACTGAAGACTGAATGAATTCTTTGTTTTGAATAGGTTACAATTACTGAAGACTGAATGAATTCTTTGTTTTGAATAGGTTACAGTTACTGGGCACTGAATGAATTCTTGGTTTTGAATAGGTTACAATTACTGGAGACTTAACGAATTCTTTGTTTTGAATTGGTTACAATTACTGGGCACTGAATGAATTCTTTGTTTTGAATAGGTTACAATTACTGGAGACCGAATGAATTATTTGTTTTGAATAGGTTACAATTACTGGATATTTAATGAATTCTTAGTTTTGAATAGGTTACAATTACTGGAGACCTAATGAATTATTTGTTTTGAATAGGTTACAATTACTGGAGACTGAATGAATTCTTTGTTTTGGGTTACATTTACTGGAGACCGAATGAATTATTTGTTTTGAATAGGTTACAATTACTGGAGATTGAATGAATTCTTTGTTTTGAATAGGTTACAGTTGCTGGAGACTGAATGAATTCTTAGTTTTGAATAGGTTACAGTTACTGGAGACTAAATTTTAAACTGTAAACATGTCTATATCCAAATTGAAAATAAATAAATCCGTGAAAATCAATCTTGTATCTGTATCAGGAATTAGCCTCTATAGTCACACAAGAAGTTGCAAATGGAGAAGATCGTCTCTCAAGACGTAAAGTACAACAGACACAGAGATGTATTAAGTGCCTTGTGGATACAAATGTAGGACTTGTTACTTCTTAAACTTCACATTTGTCTGTCTATTTATGGGAATTATTTTCTGCTTTACCCTCCTCTTTAATCTGTGACGTACCAGGGGGCGATATTTAAGAAATTGCTCCAAAGATTCTGTAATGGAAAATGATGTTTCATGCGACATTTGAACACTTCGCTAAATGTCCGTTAAGGTTTAGAAAGGCTTGATCGTCATTGTGCACCTTACAGCCTTTAGGAAAGATTTTTCTCAGAGGTCAGGAATGGACCAAAGACTTTCCAACTCAGGTCCTGTCTGAAGGTTTCTCAATCGCAACGATCCTATCTGGGAATGGGATCGCATTATAAGGCGCAGCGTCGATCTCCGGTCACCTTTGCTCCTGGACTAAGTGGTCGATGCCCCGCGCGCCAGAATTAATTAAGATTATGAAGAAATTTAAACACCAGAACGTTGAACCCAGATTTGAAAGTGAGAATCAAAGTGTAATATGCAAATGCAGAGAGTTCATCTACATTTCTGGCCGCCACTATGCGATGAGGTCAAGGTTACGAGAGGATGTCGTGGGCAGCACGTTTCTATTCTTCCCATTCTGTTTTCAAAATGCCCCTTACCCGAAAAACTCTCCCGCGCCGCACGAATAAAATGTCATGACTCCAACAAAAATGAGCCGTCTGCTAATTAAACTCCTGACAACTACAATACGCTTCCGTCATCAACGTGTTACTAAAAATATCCACCAATAGGCTGTCAGGCTAGAGGGCGTTGTGGGACTTGGGGGGGGGGTGGTTGTCCGTTAAAGAAACGCGTTCAAGTTTTAAACAGGCAACTTTTTGTGTGCGCCCCCCCCCCCCTCCCCTTGAACATTGACATATGACAAGAACACAGAACACAACCGACATAGTACCAAAGCCTGCAGGGAAGGTGTGGGGGTGGGGGGCCAACCAAAGGGGAGAGCATGAAGAGAGAAATAAGATATAGTTACAAAGGGAGAGAGGTTTGGACTGATTTCAGATGTCTAATGAACATATTGAAAAGAAGATATGGCTTGTTATTTGATCATAAGCCTCATCCAAAAATAAATGCCGCCATTACAACGTACGTCACTTTTGTTGTCGGTCTTTGAAACGTTACAGATGTGTCTTCTTGACAGGTAGAAAGGTCAATGAGGTCAGGGGGAGGGGCCACAGAAACGATGGGGGGGGGGGGGAGGCAATAAGTTCAAGTTAAAAAAAAAGGAAAGGAAATGATAATGGAAAAAGAAGTAATTTGAGAAGAATAACAAAATAATCAGTTCCGGAAACAAGTTGTTTTATTTCAACGGAAGTGACTCTCTTATCTCGAGTTCAGTTAGTCTAATAAACGTACTTTTTTTTTACGCGAAACAAGTATTAAAACAGAAGGTTGGCTCTATGTTAATTTGATTTCATTAAAACATAGTTCTATTTATAATATTAATCAAACAATCGAGATTGAAACATATAAACATCTTGGAATATTTCAACATTAAAAGAAAAACTATCACACAATGTGCGACATAGATTGTAATAAATGTCGTGCGCGTTTGAAGTTTTTAGCGTATAGGAAGTAGTTTCTTTTAAGTGCGTTTTGTTGTCTAGAATAGTGTGTGTGTGTGTGTGTGTGTGTTTACGTCATCCTTAGTTTCCGCAAGAGAGAGAGAGCTGCTTTTGTGAGCTGGGTAGCTGGTTTTTTGGTTCCCCTTGTAAGGGTACGTAAGTACGTAGTTGTATTAAATAAGCTGATCTTTCGGTACGGGTGTCGCTATTGAAAAGTTCTTTCTTGTAGCGGCAGCGCTAGATCTAGGTTTTCTTTTCGTTTCAGGGTGTTGGGCTTTGGGCTATGGGAAAGTGTGTCGTCTTTCTGCCCTTGGAGTTGTGTAGTAATTATCGGTGTTGAGGTGTAGGGAGTTGAGATTCTGTTGGGCGCCGAGATGGAATGTGAGCGTGAAGGTGTGTTACGGAAACCTGTTGGGGTGATACTAGACTAATTAGTAATCAAATGCTAACTTCAATGATATTGATGTACATGTAAATATGTTTGAAAATTACAATTAAGTATAATTAAATATTGTTCCTGTTGGCAACTGTTGTTATTCACTAAATGTTCAGTTGAATAACTGTTATTCAATGTTTGTAGTTTACATGCTATTACCTTTAGGTTCTTGTGTTACTCTGTTCAGGCTGGGGATACGGGACCGTAATATCATACCCTACCTAAGCGACAAAACCCACCTGACAATAAATAATAAATATTTCATTGCCTAGTATGCTGTCCTACTAGATCTACATCTACACTGCAATATAAAATGTTCCACGTGAGTTCTTAAAGACATCATTCTAGCAGATAGACAACAAAAGGATTAATATAAAGCCAAAACTCACACCCCTTTATGTCTACCATACTTTGTCAGGTGTAGACATAAATAAAAACGCTCGTGCTGACCTTGTCTCGTGCGCCCGGTTCAAGCAAGTGATAATACATTTAGACATGACAGAGAACTAGTCAATAACACAGCAGGCTGAACTAAGACAATGCCATGCAATCCTTGGGGGATAAGGGAGATCTCTACGCAAGATGTGTGCTTTCTTTTAGCAACAACAGTATATTTATGTTTCGCTTTTTTTGACTTAGCTTAAGTTTTTTTAAATTTTTATTTCGCTTTGATTGACAATGGCCTTGGCTATCGATCCATTTATAAAAATGTCTTCCCCCAAAAAAGTCCTTTACAGTATATAAAGAAATTTTACATTTAGCCATGTTTGAGTTCTGATCATCCCTTTGATTTTTGTGTGTGTTCGTGTCAGCGTGGAAGGTGAGGGAAGGGGGTGAGTGTGCGTGGTATATAGTGTAACTGTTTATGTATATATATATATATATATATATATAAACGTGTTTTTTTAGTGGGTGTTATTTTTTAAATTTATTCTGTAGGTTTAGTTTTTTTTTGTTTTTTTTTTTGCAGTCTGTCGCGTTTAGATCTCAAAATAAAACTAAAGGCGCTATCGGATTTCAATCTAGGGTGCTAAATATACGTGAGACGGCTACTTCTGGTCATCGGAACGGTAATCTTCTTGTTTTGTAAATATGCATATAAAACAAGTTTATGATACACAAAATCCAATACATAAACAATATTTTAAAATGTGCACATAGTACATACTGAGAATAATAAACAATCTCTTCCTAATCTAAAGAGTAAATATTTTGTTCTCTGTAACGATTCTTCTCCTGTGCCGATATTATATCGTTCGTACTATAATTACTCAATGTCTTCAATTCCAAAGATTAAGAATGAGTGCAGTGTTTTAAATGGCCACGCAACAGCTCGAACAGACAAAGCTGTTGTACGCTGGGGGTCTATTTAAGTTTTCTTCACGACGACTTCTGCGTCTTCAATTAGGGCTTTTCTCTGGGCCTTAAATGTGTCCCGTAGTCTACGCGAGAGCTGTACAACTGTTTCTTTCAGAAACCATCTGCTGTCCTCTACTTTCCTCTATGCCAGAAATAAAAACTAAATCAAATTCAAAATCAAAACGACATGGCCTAAATTGTGCCGATGTGCCTAAAACCAAATCGAAATAAAAACACTGCAAAGAACATGACAACTCAACTTTCAGCTTCATATTACTTTATTGACTACTAACTCTAGCAATTCGTCACTGTAACATATAGCGTAGAAGATTCTACAATATCTGTCAATTTACAGTTAGCTATACTTCGTTGCAATTCATCTCTTCTCAACTTGCATCGAGCCGTATTCCGCTCTACTCAGCTGTTCCGAGTCGTACTAAACTCTACCGAATCAGAGCCGTACACGTCTTACATCGACTGTATCGACTGTAACGGCTCAAGTCCACTATAGTTCGCTGTATAGACTTTAACGATTGTAGTCGTAATGTTTTGTAAGTTGACGAAAATGACAGTGTTGAGTTTCTCAAGATGCTAATTAAATCTTTAAGGATGTTTAGTGTAATTTTAATATAAAGCGAAACAAAATTTTTAAATCATTGGATTTTTCCCCTTTTCAAATTCAAATAGCCCATGTGTGTTGTTTTCAAAGCTCTTATTTTAATATCAATATATGGATTTTCATTTTCCTAAGATCAAAAGACTGTTTAAAGTTGCGTGCTGACCTGTGCACGGAGTAGGTCGTTAGAGCAGAACAAGAGATGCTGAAGAAGTGTGTCAACAAAACTAGCAGGAACAATGCTGAAAGCAAATAGCTCGTTTGTTTCATTTTGTTACGTGGGCTGTTTTGATTGGCTATCTCAATGAGCTCTTTTTTTGTTGTTGTTGTTGTTGCTGTTGACTAATACGTTACTTGTTTGTAAGTGTACTATCGTAGATAGTACTCGACATTTGACATTTTAGGCACCAGTCATTGAACAGACCTAATTCCAAATGTTGGATATTTACTTATAGTGAATGAATTTTTCAAAGCCACGCAAATTGATCTTTTGAAAAGATAAACACATATGGAATTTTGTTTGATATCACATTTCTGTTATTTATCTGCCACACAGAAGATTATACATTAGAGAGGGTACCAGAGGAGCTTCACTCACAGACCCAGCGAGAGAGGGGAGGGGCCTTTCTTGGGAGGGGGGAGAGGGTTTCAAATTTTCCAAGCTAAATTTAGATCGTTTCAGTTTTTGTTTCTTGTACTTCTGGTGTAAGGCTAGATAGTTAATGTTATCAATACACGAGAAAATAGCCATTCTGGTAATGCCAAGATCCAGAGTCCATTTAAGTGTCAGTGAAGACTTTTTCAACGGTGTGTTCAGTACTTTGTTCACACATATCAGTGAGCACTGCATTAAAAAAAATAAAGACTTTGTTGAAATGTAATAATTAACTTTGAACTTCAGATATTAAGGGAGAGAACTGAGCAGTGTACTGGTATGGCTTAGTCACAAGCAAGGAAGGAAAGTGTATGATTTCATTCACAATAATTCATACACTGAGCTGAAGCGTTTATCTAAATATGAAAGCATAGTAGTTAATAGTAAAGAGGGTGTTTATTAACTATCAACAGGTATTTATTTTTAAATAAATATGTTTAAGAAATATTACTGCAGAGCCAACCCTAGCTTCGCCAGTCGTGTAGGACCTTGAGCGCTGGCCGTCAAAGTTGCCAGTGTTAAAGTTTAGCTTCTTTCATGCAGCTGTTCACTAGGTTTTGAATGATTTGGAAGTGCGATGCTCAAAGAAAGGGTCTTACAATCATATGTGGCATTAGTTTGGCAGTGTATCTAACTGTTAGCGCTTACACTAGGTTCTGTGTCTTGTTAACAGCTCGGGCCTAGTACAGAACTACGCTCATCGTACTTTAAGTTTATCTGGAAAACTTCTTTGATGGTGGTGTGCAACGCCCAGTGATATTCTCAAGACTGCGACATTGATTTACGCTTAGGTTCTGACCTTACACGCAGATACACTACAAGCGGTCTCTTACGTGGGTAAGTGACACGTGATCTTAGGATCTGGTTAAAAGTGATACATTCGGCAAGGACACAACCATAACCAATTCTGAACAGGTGAATTAATCTGCTTTTCGTAAAAGTTCAACAATACATTAAAATGAAGACACCAGGCAGCCTGACCTCTTTTTTAAGTCTGCATAAGGGAGACTACTGATTCTAAGACTGAAAGTTAAAGACTTCACTGACTTTGTTAATGAATTGTCTGCCTTGCACAAGTTCTAAAAACAAGACCTACTTTTAGAAACAAGGGAGTTAATAAACCAATCTTGTTCGCCTGGTTAAAAAAAATTTGTTGATGAAAGAAAAATCGATACTTCTCATTAAATAGATACTGTAAATTACGACATCATTGTTCAACTTTACAGAATGGCCGCCTGGTCATGCGGTATGGGCACTGGACTGTCGTTCGGTCGTCTCGATGGCCCCGAGTTCATACTCTGCCCGCTGCCATCCCTCGTCATCCTAACCCTAACCCTAACCCTAACCCTTGATTATTTTCAACTCCATTGGCACATCAGGAACATATAAAACATTTTGGAATTCTAATGTTCCAACTAAATTTGTTCATTTAATATGCTTAATAAATAACAATGTAAAACTGTTATGCGATTAAAAAAATGTTTCATAAACAAATGTAAACCATGAGGTACATTGAAATCACATTATGATCATTCTAAAAGTATCATTTTTAAAATTAAACACACCAATGGATACCATACTTGAATCATTCTACACTAATAATTCATCCTGGCGCATATATTGTCATCGAGATAAACAGATCAGTATATGAAAGTGCCCCTTTCAGGCCTTGCAATGTATGGAGCAGATGATGTCAAGGCAGGTCGTCTGTTTCTTTGGCCTACGGCTAACGAGGGTGTCATGTGGCCAATATAACGACCAGCCGTCTTGACTTTCCACCACTCGGCCACCAATCACATATGTATGTATATATACTCTTAGAGAAGGACTAAATAAATGACTATAAAAAAAAGGTTACATACATAATACATTATGACCTGCTTGTGTTCATCTTTTTTTTTTCATCTGTAATGTCAGTTAACTAGCATCTAAAAACTTCAAGACAATATAAACACTCAACCCAGATCTAGTGTCATAGTAAACATGCTTGGAAACGGACGAAGATCTTCATTTCTAACAGATTATTAAAAAAAAACAGAACCAGGAATTCAACCAGATGGAATATTTCCTGAGCGAGAACCTCATTATATCTCTTCTTTAATAAATTAAAATATTTTGTGTCGAGCCTGAAAATAATTACAGTAGAATTCATTTAATATGGTGAATATTTAGTAGCTTAGAAAAATACACCGTGGCCAAAGTCAACCAACAGATATGTAAAGTATTCCCAGTGTCTGGTGAATATCATCTAAATATAAACTTAAAGACTGAACACAATGACTTCTATATATCGCAGTAATCCTCTTCTATAATCTATACACAGAGTGCTGCTGAAACAAGAGAGTTCAATGTTGCTCCCACCAAAAAAAATAAAAAAATTCACCTTTAGTTGGGATACAAATCAGAAACAATCTGCTTAAGCTATGCTGAAAACCAGAGTAAATGGGCCACTATAAGATCTGTGCCCAGGCGACCTTGAATTTCAGAATGACAGCGCGATCCATCATGATTAACTAATTTTGGGTGTAGCACTTCCCGGACACGCTCTTAGGACTGACCATTAAAGGATCATTCCGGTCTTCCCGTCCAGGTTTTATTGCGTTGTCTCGTGAGGTGACCAGATAACATGCACTTCGACCCAAATCTGACCTACAGAAGTGTTTGTGTGTTCGTGTGTTTATGTGTTGGGAGGGAGAGGTCATGAGGTGGCGAGCATTGGGGGTCATGTTTCATCCTTTATCCATCTCTTTCTCTCTCTCTCTCTCTTCTTTCTTTGCTTCCCTGTCTTTCTAACCATCATTTTGTTTAAGATCAATAATCCATAGTCGGATATTGGTCGATAGCTCAAACCAGAAATAATGTTTTATTTTTTCCTAATTTTTGTTTTAATTTTCTTGTTTCTCTCATTGACTCTACAGCTGATAGACGAGGCGATCAATGGCAGCGTTGAACGGGAAACAAAAGGGCAAAATGAAAGGGCCGCTGAGTTTCAGTCCAAAAAGTGTGAAACCTGTCAAAGGAACTGACTGCTAATCAAGTACACCGAATGATTGATCTGTGTGTGTTGACTGAGACATTGATCTGTGTGTATGACTGAAGGATTGGTCTGTGTGTGTGTGTGTATTCTAAATGGGGTGATCTAAAGGTATGGATAGATTAAATGGTTGATCTGTTGTAGTGTTTAATGTTTCAAGTCTCTTGTTGCTCTCTATTCACTAATATAAAACTCTAGAGGTCCCTGTCTACATCCCACAACTATTTTCTCTAAACGGTAGAAACTTAGATCGAATCTCGATTATATTGGTAAAAAAACACTCACTGACTCGTGTATAAAGTGGTAGAGAGATTCACATTAAATTTCGCACATTGTGCCTTTTACCGCTTAGGCGCTCACTACGAATCGGTTTGAGAAATGTGCAAACCTGAACACCGCCATTCCTGGACAAATCACTTCCTATGAAACCTTTATATTGTATTGTCGATATTTCCCCAAAGGCAGCAGTATATATATATATATATATATAGAAAGTATAACAAGTATCACAAACACAAAAGACTTCCTGTATTTTTAAAAGAAGTTATCTTTTTGTTTTATTTTGAGCTACTCATATTCGCTTCCTTTTAAACGCTCTCTCTCTCTCCTTCTTTTTCTCTCTCTCTCTCTTTCTCTCTCTCTCTCTCTCTCTTTCTCTCTCTCTCTCTCTCTGTTGCTAAAACACAAAGTTATGGGTAGGTTCTGTAGAAAACAAAAAGGCCAACGAGTGTGACAGCGGGTATGTCTGTGGTAGGGGGGTACGGTGGAGAACAAGATAGAGAGAGTATATCAACTCTTGAGAGGCTGAAGAAAAGTCAGAGATTGTACGCAGGATTAACTTTTTTATTGTGGAGGAGGGGGGAGCCGTGATATTTTTGTCCTCACTGCCTTACAGAGCTACTAGGTCTAGATCTAGGATATATTCTGCTGATTTGCCTCATTCAAGTTTCATCTAATTTTGTGTGTGTGTGTTTAAGTTTGGCTTCGTGTCCATTTTTTGTTGAACTTTTTCCACCTTCTGGCGCTACGACGTGACTCCCTCCTCCATCCAGCACCCCCATCTCCATGCTTGTCTGTTGGGTCCGTGCTTAGGGCTAGAACCAGAGAATCCAGTCAAACATAAAAGGCACATTTGTTTAGCGCGCGCCTTTTTTTTTCTCTATTTGTCGGGGTATAAATAATGCATACATCTATTAGAGGATGTTCTCCAGGGCCAAGTATCGAGCGTGTGTTGTCTACAGATGTGACTTTTATCTCTGAAAATAAATGCTGAAAAAAATGTTTTTTTATTTCACCCCAGGGCTACTCAAAATGTAATGATGTTCTGTATAAAAGCATGGACGTCTGTAGAACTGGGACTACACATTAAAAAGCAAAACCTAGCTAGGAGAGACACAAGATGCTAATGTAAGCATTTCGAATGAATGCGTGGTCACTAGCAATTTACATAAGAACGTTGTGCATCTTGACCAACTCAAAAGAAGACATCTCTTGTTCGAGACGTTGCCAGATACTAGAAGACAGGAAGTCTTGAGAAGACAGGAAGTCTTGAGACAAAACGTGTCTGCGAGTCTAAACAAGCAAAAAAA
Source organism: Biomphalaria sudanica (assembly GCA_036873155.1). Taxonomy (NCBI): domain Eukaryota; kingdom Metazoa; phylum Mollusca; class Gastropoda; family Planorbidae; genus Biomphalaria; species Biomphalaria sudanica. The sequence goes on from JAZGLO010002947.1 coordinate 82,521, forward strand.
AAAAAAGAAAAGAAAAGAAAAGCTTATATAAGTGAGAGCACCGCACAATCACTGGCATACCTCTCATTACTGCAAAGTTTCTTTCTCCTTTTTCTCTATGAAATATAATTGATTAACACTAATTGATAAATTACAATTGGTTAATTGTCTTCAAGTGATTTCTGCTATAAATAATTGTACAAAATATCAACTAGATCCGAGAATGAGAAATGAGAGAAAAACCTGTAAAAGAATATCCACTCAGACAGACAGAACAAACAGAATAAATAGATGTAAGCTTGAAAAAAAAATTAAATTAAATACACAGCAACGTTGTTGTGTGGTACTGTGCAAACATGACTATTCTTGAAATCGTATTATTCAAATCAATTCAGTAATGATATTGGAGGTTCAAAATTATTAGATTTTCTTAGGATATCTCATTTTTAATTATTGAGACTGTAAGCCTTCGTTTATTCCATCAATACATCCAATAGAATGCCTAAGTCACAGTCATTATAGTTTATACACTGAAATAAGTCTCAATGTGAGTTTTAAATGTATTTATCCGTAAGGTGCATTACACTATTTGTGAGAGGACTCTACTCCTGAGATTTGTTATCATTAGAACTAGAATCAACTATAACACTTCCCAAGAGTCAAGGAAAGATAATTACTAGCATCAATTCTACGATTGTGACAAACACTGTATATCTTATAAGAAAGATATATAATAAAAAAATCTAATGAATTTTATATGATAAATTGAGACTTAGGATAAACATTGACGATTAAATGAGATTCATTTTATCATTAAAGATAGTCATGTGAATAGTAAACACTATTACATACAAAGATAATTACAGCAAACACAACACACAAGCACAGGACATATCCACAAGCACCTGAAAAATATTATTACACGACATACATATTGTAACATACACAGAACACAATTACATATATGCAACGACACACAAACCTACCACACTCAAACAAAACTACACATAAACAGTTCAGTTACCTATCAAAGGGGGTAATATTGTTATGTCAACTCGAGGAGAGTTGTATTTGCGGAGCGCGTAAAAACAGAACAGAAACTTTCTTCCAGAGATCGTCTTCTCCCACTGGTCCACAAAAGTAATTGGACCATAGTGCCGTGAGCATGCTGTAGGCATGAACAGTTGGACCATAGCGCCGTGAGCATGCTGTAGGCATGAAAGGTTGGACCATAGTGCCGTGAGCATGCTGTAGGCATGAAAGGTTGGACCATCGTGCCGTGAGCATTCTGTAGGCGTGAAAGGTTGGACCATAGTGCCGTGAGCATGCTGTAAGCATGAAAGGTTTGACCATAGTGCCGTGAGCATGCTGTAGGCATGAAAGGTTGGACCATAGTGTCGTGAGCATGCTGTAGGCATGAAAGTTACGCAATATAAAAGCAAGTTTTAAAAATGCCCTCACACACCAAACTATAAAAGAAAACTATATGCAGAGCTCCCTGATTTGGAAACCACTGCGCAGTTCATCTCATGTATTGGTCTACTCATCTGAACACTCAAACATAACAATTAAAACGAAGAAGAAGAACACACCAAACTTCACACTTTTCAGGTAAGCATGCACTTACACTTACAAACACAGATATTTGTTACTTCTGAACTTAACGTTTAGAACTCATCTCTATCCAAAAATAACCTCTCGTGCTAAGTGTAACTGGACCTTGATTATAACTAAAATATACTTCGTATCATTAGAACGTAAAATTCACCCCAGTAGCACCGAATGTAAATAAATGCCAATTCCACTTGCTCTAAGCAGTAAGACTCTGTCTGAGCTATCCCAATTAGGTTAACAATAGACTGCCAAGTGAACAATAAGCAAATAATGTCATCAATCTAGGTCAGGTCATTGAAGAGTATATGTTTCCTAATACTTCAGAGCATGAGCAAAAGTGCTTAGGCTAAGAATCTGATGGGCTTGTGTATTGTGAGCTGTCTGGCCAATGACAATGACGTGATGGTTGGTCATTGAAACATTCGGTTGTCTTCATTACCTGTGGTCTGGAACTAATAACCAGCTGGATAAGATGTTTAGATATTTTCAATCAATTTATTGACTCTCTCTCCATCTCTCTCTCTCTCTCTCTCTCTATCTATCTATCTATCTATCTCACAATTACACACAGACATGCACATACTTCCGAATACAAAGGTACATGACACACTTAGCGGTGTGATACATTGAGACATTAGAACATAACGGAAATAGGAAGTAAAGGGTTAACATTACGTTCTCTTTACATTATTTGTCTGGACTCCGAGCCAGTGCTTCGATGATTAAGTCTTGAATCATTAGCCAGTGCTTCGATGATTAAGTCTTGAATCATTAGCCAGTGCTTCGATGATTAAGTCTTGAATCATTAGCCAGTTAAGAAAATTGTCTTTACTAAGATAGCATGCAATGATTTGATAGTTATCTATAAAACTATATCTCTACATTGTACATTTCCTACAATGTCTAACCTAATAAAATACTTAGAAAGAAACAAAGAAAAGGCACATTCCTTGTTCCATATTCCTTGTTCCATATTGTATAAATGCTCCTTCTTCGATAGTGCTATTAGAGCATGGAATCTGTTGCTTAAGCCAGCCAGGAAAACCAATGGCTTGACAGAATTTAAGTCATTGGTTAACATGCATGACTAGATTGACCTAGGAACACGCGTAGGACGTAATCATCATCTGTTTTTGAAGTAACGTCTGTATCTTATAAGATAATATATAAGATAGTGTCAGTAAGTGTTCACGTGTTTGCATGTGTGTGTGTAAGTGCAAACATTACATTTTTTGTATCGATTTGTGTAGATCGATTTGATTGAAGTCAGAACCATTGTTCCCAATATGTATAAAGTTTGCAACTGAATAAACATCCATTTTAATACATTGTTAAAGACGTGAAGTAAAAAAAAAGCTATTGAAGACTATGAGCAAACTTTAAAAAACAAACAACAATGTTTGTTTGTAAAATGTTTTATGTGTTTCGGATGTTCCTTCAGAGTTGAGGAGAGTTTACTTCCTAGTCCAAACCTCCCGCAGGACGACGGGGGATGGGAGCGGGCAGGGTTTGAACCCTCGACCGTCGATAAATCAGAACGACCGTCCAGCGCGCAAACCGCACGACCAGGCAGCCATCCAAAGCTTATATTAAGTGTAGTTGCATCAATTGGATCTGTCATGTAATTAAATTTTTTATAGAGCTAGTCTTACAATAACTAATCTGTGCGATTAGATATATTTTTTTAACTAATAGGGTTTGTTGGACTAGTCCGTTTCGTTTCTTTGATAAAAAAGTATTGGGCCGGAAGTCGCTTTTTTCCCTATATATCTTTGTATTTTTCAGTTCTATTTTTAAATTAAACTGACATTATTATGCTATAATTTTAAGTGTACCTGATAGAGAAAAAAATTCTGCACAAAAATACGGGTAGCTGGGATATAACCCGATAGAGGCTTTAAAAAGAAAAGACCTGAAACTAGCGCGTGAAACTACACATTTACAGTACTTTATTTGATGAGTATTTTACCCAAGATCTGTGTTGTTTTTTTAGGGACTAGCTTATTTCATGTACCCGGCATTTTCCGATACACAATTTCATACACAAAATAATCATTGAAAAAAATTGTAGTGATTTTAAACTTTAAATGATTACTTAAAAAGGTGTTACTCTAATCAATTTTGAATATTATTTTGTTATAAATGTCACTGTTTATTTTGTGTCTGTTCTAGTTTCTTAAATTATTCTTGAGTAAAGGGGTCGTTCTTCTCCTAATGGGTATACCTGATTTCTCCAAGCAGCCTTTGTAAAATATTGGTCCTAAATAATGCTATGTTAATAAACGAAAAATCGCATGGCTGCATTATGATGAATGTACATGTTAGTTCAATATATTTTATATTACTACGGAACTCAAAATAACTGCATAAATAGACGTAAGTTGTTTTTTTTCTGTTAGATAAGTCATATTGCAAATTTTTGTTTTTATCCTAATTCTAAAAAGGAATAATAATAGAATTATACAGTAAAAATAATCACTAAGTTTTTCTTTTAATAGTTTTGAAAGTCTGAGTTTGTGTTTTTGCAGATGTACACAAGCTACACTATGAGTCAGTCCATCTCTTCTAATTGTTTAGAAATGAGTGTAAAAATGTCGGCTTCGATATTTGTAAACTGAATTTAAGAAGTTACAAACTTCAAACAACTAATATATTGCCTCTTCCATAAAACTTTGTACTTAAAAAATAAATTTATCCAATGCTCGAAATCCTGCTTGTATAATTAGGCCCTATTTAAATCGATCCGGTATCAATGTATTAAGTAGCAATAACCCCGCAAATAAAATTAAATGAAAGAAGATTGAGATATACATATATTTTTATGACGGTACGCACCGGTACGGGGTACCGGCACCTTTTTTCAATGTCGGGAAAAATGATTACTTTTCTTGTAATTCAACGTTAATTGTTAATTTATTATTAGTTGAAAGTTTGGCAATCTATCACTGAGTACCGAAGCCTCTTTTTTATTTTTACAAAAAAAAAAAAAGCACTTTGTATACTTTCAGCCGACATGCCGTATTATTAAAAACACCTCTATGTGAACTTCTCAATCATCTAGAGTCTTAGTCATTATTTTAGACTAGATTTAAGTAGAGTCTAGACCTCAATTTAGTAGGCCTATTATTGTAAAAAAAAATAATAACCAGTCATTATAGACATCATTCGCAATTTTATTTTTAGGTCTAGGCGTTGAAAAGTAAATCTATTAATAAACTATAATAGATCTAAGTCTAAGTACTAACTTATTAAATAAGTCATTATAAGTAGAATATTACAATGAATATTGTATAGATCTAAATTGACTAGATTATAGATAGATCTCTAGTTTAGTAGATTAAGTATAGAGTATAGTAAACATATTACAGTATTATTAGATCTATGTCTTATGTCGATGTCTAATAATATAATAATTAAAAAACTTTAGTCTTTATTAGTATCTAGACTTTTTTCTAATAAAAACTGACTATAGGCATAGCATAGGCTAGACTCGGCAATCTAATCTCAAGATAGAATCTATACTATTACTAGATCTATTCGATTTTTATATATAGATCTAGACTAGAATTAGATTATAGATCTAAATATACTAATGGAGAGATGATATGCGGTGTTAGCTAATAGCGTTGCACAAGAAACAAACCTGGGTTTTTCTAAACTCTAATCCTTGGTATGTAATAGTAAAACAGCACCTACCTAAATAAATCGTAACTAGCAATCAAAAACCTATATTTATTGTAGTATATATAGGTCTGTGGTTGTATGTTATATAGCCTTCGTAACTTCTTCTATAGAAAAATGACTTTTGTAATTTCTTTTACTGAAAATTGGGCTATTCGCGTCTGACACATATATAATTTTTATGTTCAGCAACAAACCCTATTGGTTTTGTTTAGCTCTATTTCATGCTTTTAGCTTTCTCAATAAGCTATGATCCTATCATTTGCCTGGGCCAGTTGGAAAAATGTAGGGGGGAGAAAGTAGGGGGTATCTGGGTGATCGCTTTTTATATCTATTTATTAAAAAAAAAAAAAGAAAGCGACCTAAATTCTAATTCAAGAGCTAAGGGCTCCTCGATCTCAAGCCATTACGGTGATCACCGGGCCAGGGGGCTGCTTAGTTATTTACATTTTTTTCTATAAACAATAAAGGGGACTAATTCAACTTATACCACTTTATCAGTCAAGGAAAATGTATTTCCCTTGTTTGAGATACCAAACAAAATAATTAATTAACAATAGTTAATCAACTAATTGGTTAATTTTTTTTTATTGATTCTTGAGATGGCATGTAAAAGAAATAATTGTGTAAAATTTTATCTTGATTAGAGATTGAGTGTTAGAGAAATAGCGTGTACAAAATGTGAGTAAATAGGGTTAATAGACAGACAGTCAAAGTGGATATCTCAGTTTGTACTGGTTAATCATTTCATTTTTAACAAAATCGTAAGTCTTTTTTTAAAAAGTACTGAAAAAATTGTACTTACTCTGGTTTCATAAACATGTACACTTTTATGAGATACACAAAGTACTTTTAATGAGATGCACAAAGTACTTTTAATGAGATACACAAAGTACTTTTAATGAGATACACAATGTACTTTTAATGAGATACACAATGTACTTTTAATGAGATACACAAAGTACTTTTAATGAGATACACAAAGTACTTTTAATGAGATACACAAAGTACTTTTAATGAGATACACAAAGTACTTTTAATGAGATACACAAAGTACTTTTAATGAGATGGACTCTATTTCTCCATCACGTAAACGTTGTTCATTATAAATATATAATAAACTGTCTATAAAAGTATACCTTGGGGTGCTGTAAAGTAGCGTCTTGAGACAAATTAAGATGACCTCGGGTCAGCTTTACCCAGATCAGTACTGACTGGGACTGTTGGGTGGGGATGTCCAGCTGCTGAAGTGACTGTCCCAGCTCATTAGTGGCTTTACCAGAGACTTTAGCCGATGGTCATATACTGGATGGCTACTGGTCATCTGGAGAGATCTCTGGACTTTGATGTCTCCTTCTGAAGACTGGTCTACCTTAGAACAAACTTCTAGTCTTGGATTATGTCCGAGTGGTCACCAGAATCTGGGATTATGTAAGGACTGTCATGGTAGACAGTGTATCTTCCCTATTAGTTCTCTATAATGAACTTCCTCTTGAAAGGAGCAAACATTTGAGTCAAACTCATAACAGCAGTAGTGCACATTTACATACATGGCGGCAAAACTAAAAAAATCTAGATATTTTGGTGTATCCAGTGTACAGAATCAATGACGTGTTGCTAAAGTTAGGTATTCTGACAGATGTAAGAGACCAGTGCCGCACTGTGCAGCGGAGTCACATTTTCTAATTGCTTCTGTTTGCTCTACATAATAATTCTAATATGGAGGTGGCTTTAGACTTTCACTCTAGGACTTAAAACTTGATTTAAAACAAATTGAAAACTAGTGAACATCTCGAATTGATTCAATACAAAAAGACTTTCGGTGTCGCGTTTTTTAAAAATATTTTTGTTGTTGTTGTTTTTATTTCTACTATTTGCTCACATTTTCTTCCTGGTCAAAGAAAATTGGAGAGGGAAATCGAATCATTGATCTCAAGAGTAACTAGCAGTATCACTCAATGGCTACTGACGGGAATGATGTGTTTTTTATCCCTATCATGGCTTCTCATCTTTTAGTCCAATCCAAATAAAATGTTTAGTTTACCAGTTTAGGTTTATAGTGGTTGCATTGAGATTAAAGGGGGTAGAAATCAGAAAAAGAAAATAACAAAACCAAATAGCAATTCTTTTTTTTTGTTTCTTCTCTTCTTCCTTTTTGAAGATGTCCAGGATATCTAGAAATAGCTGACTAGCTGTTGAAGATGTCCATGATATCTAGAAATAGCTGACAAACTGTTGAAGATGTCCAGGATATCTAGAAATAGCTGACTAGCTGTTGAAGATGTCCAGGATATCTAGAAATAGCTGACTAGCTGTTGAAGATGTCGAGGATATCTAAAAATAGCTGACTAGCTGATGAAGATGTGCATGATATCTAGAAATAGTTGACTAGCTGTTGAAGATGTCCAGGATATCTAGAAATAGCTGACTAGCTGTTGAAGATGTCCATGATATCTAGAAATAGCTGACTAGCTGTTGAAGATGTCCATGATATCTAGAAATAGCTGACTAGCTGTTGAAGATGTCCATGATATCTAGAAATAGCTGACTAGCTGTTGAAGATGTCCATGATATCTAGAAATAGCTGACTAGCTGTTGAAGATGTCCAGGATATCTAGAAATAGCTGACTAGCTGTTGAAGATGTCGAGGATATCTAAAAATAGCTGACAAACTGTTGAAGATGTCCAGGATATCTAGAAATAGCTGACTAGCTGTTGAAGATGTCCAAGATATCTAGAAATAGCTGACAAACTGTTGAAGATGTCCAGGATATCTAGAAATAGCTGACTAGCTGTTGAAGATGTCCAGGATATCTAGAAATAGCTGACTAGCTGTTTAAGATGTCGAGGATATCTAAAAATAGCTGACTAGCTGTTGAAGATGTCCATGATATCTAGAAATAGTTGACTAGCTGTTGAAGATGTCCAGGATATCTAGAAATAGCTGACTAGCTGTTGAAGATGTCCATGATATCTAGAAATAGCTGACTAGCTGTTGAAGCTGTCCATGATATCTAGAAATAGCTGACTAGCTGTTGAAGATGTCCATGATATCTAGAAATAGCTGACTAGCTGTTGAAGATGTCCATGATATCTAGAAATAGCTGACTAGCTGTTGAAGATGTCCATGATATCTAGAAATAGCTGACTAGCTGTTGAAGATGTCCATGATATCTAGAAATAGCTGACGAGCTGTTGAAGCTGTCCATGATATCTAGAAATAGCTGACTAGCTGTTGAAGATGTCCATGATATCTAGAAATAGCTGACTAGCTGTTGAAGCTGTCCATGATATCTAGAAATAGCTGACTAGCTGTTGAAGATGTCCATGATATCTAGAAATAGTTGACTAGCTGTTGTAGATGTCCAGGATATCTAGAAATAGCTGACTAGCTGTTGAAGATGTCCATGATATCTAGAAATAGCTGACTAGCTGTTGAAGCTGTCCATGATATCTAGAAATAGCTGACTAGCTGTTGAAGATGTCCATGATATCTAAAAATAGCTGACTAGCTGTTGAAGATGTCCATGATATCTAGAAATAGCTGACTAGCTGTTGAAGATGTCCATGATATCTAGAAATAGTTGACTAGCTGTTGTAGATGTCCATGATATCTAGAAATAGTTGACTAGCTGTTGAAGATGTCCAGGATATCTAGAAATAGCTGACTAGCTGTTGAAGATGTTCATGATATCTAGAAATAGCTGACTAGCTGTTGAAGATGTCCATGATATCTAGAAATAGCTGACTAGCTGTTGAAGTCCATGATATCTAGAAATAGCTGACTAGCTGTTGAAGATGTCCATGATATCTAGAAATAGCTGACTAGCTGTTGAAGATGTCCATGATATCTAGAAATAGCTGACTAGCTGTTGAAGATGTCCATGATATCTAGAAATAGCTGACTAGCTGTTGAAGATGTTTATGATATCTAGAAATAGCTGACTAGCTGTTGAAGATGTCCATGATATCTAGAAATAGTTGACTAGCTGTTGTAGATGTCCATGATATCTAGAAATAGTTGATTAGCTGTTAAAGATGTCCAGGATATCTAGAAATAGCTGACTAGCTGTTCAAGATGTCCAGGATATCTAGAAATAGCTGACTAGCTGTTGAAGCTGTCCATGATATCTAGAAATAGCTGACTAGCTGTTGAAGATGTCCATGATATCTAGAAATAGTTGACTAGCTGTTGTAGATGTCCATGATATCTAGAAATAGTTGACTAGCTGTTGAAGCTGTCCATGATATCTAGAAATAGCTGACTAGCTGTTGAAGATGTCCATGATATCTAGAAATAGCTGACTAGCTGTTGAAGATGTCCATGATATCTAGAAATAGCTGACTAGCTGTTGAAGATGTCCATGATATCTAGAAATAGCTGACTAGCTGTTGAAGCTGTTTATGATATCTAGAAATAGCTGACTAGCTGTTGAAGATGTCCATGATATCTAAAAATAGCTGACTAGCTGTTGAAGATGTCCATGATATCTAGAAATAGCTGACTAGCTGTTGAAGATGTCCATGATATCTAGAAATTGTTGACTAGCTGTTGTAGATGTCCATGATATCTAGAAATAGTTGACTAGCTGTTGAAGATGTCCAGGATATCTAGAAATAGTTGACTAGCTGTTGAAGATGTCCATGATATCTAGAAATAGCTGACTAGCTGTTGAAGATGTCCATGATATCTAGAAATAGCTGACTAGCTGTTGAAGATGTTCATGATATCTAGAAATAGCTGACTAGCTGTTGAAGATGTCCATGATATCTAGAAATAGTTGACTAGCTGTTGTAGATGTCCATGATATCTAGAAATAGTTGATTAGGTGTTGAAGATTTCCAGGATATCTAGAAATAGCTGACTAGCTGTTGAAGATGTCCATGATATCTAGAAATAGCTGACTAGCTGTTGAAGATGTCCATGATATCTAGAAATAGCTGACTAGCTGTTGAAGCTGTTTATGATATCTAGAAATAGCTGACTAGCTGTTGAAGATGTCCATGATATCTAAAAATAGCTGACTAGCTGTTGAAGATGTCCATGATATCTAGAAATAGCTGACTAGCTGTTGAAGATGTCCATGATATCTAGAAATTGTTGACTAGCTGTTGTAGATGTCCATGATATCTAGAAATAGTTGACTAGCTGTTGAAGATGTCCAGGATATCTAGAAATAGTTGACTAGCTGTTGAAGATGTCCATGATATCTAGAAATAGCTGACTAGCTGTTGAAGATGTCCATGATATCTAGAAATAGCTGACTAGCTGTTGAAGATGTTCATGATATCTAGAAATAGCTGACTAGCTGTTGAAGATGTCCATGATATCTAGAAATAGTTGACTAGCTGTTGTAGATGTCCATGATATCTAGAAATAGTTGATTAGGTGTTGAAGATTTCCAGGATATCTAGAAATAGCTGACTAGCTGTTCAAGATGTCCAGGATATCTAGAAATAGCTGACTAGCTATTGAAGATGTCCAGGTTATCTAGAAATAGCTGACAAACTGTTGAAGATCTCCAGGACATCTAGAAATAGCTGACTAGCTGTTGAAGATGTACAAGATATCTAGAAATAGCTGACTAGCTGTTCAAGATGTCCATGATATCTAGAAATAGCTGACTAGCTGTTGAAGCTGTCCATGATATCTAGAAATAGCTGACTAGCTGTTGAAGCTGTCCATGATATCTAGAAATAGCTGACTAGCTGTTGAAGATGTCCATGATATCTAGAAATAGCTGACTAGCTGTTGAAGATGTCCATGATATCTAGAAATAGCTGACTAGCTGTTGAAGATGTCCATGATATCTAGAAATAGCTGACTAGCTGTTGAAGATGTCCATGATATCTAGAAATAGCTGACTAGCTGTTGAAGATGTCCATGATATCTAGAAATAGCTGACTAGCTGTTAAAGATGTCCATGATATCTAGAAATAGCTGACTAGCTGTTGAAGATGTCCATGATATCTAGAAATAGCTGACTAGCTGTTGAAGATGTCCATGATATCTAGAAATAGCTGACTAGCTGTTGTAGATGTCCATGATATCTAGAAATAGTTGACTAGCTGTTGAAGCTGTCCATGATATCTAGAAATAGCTGACTAGCTGTTGAAGATGTCCATGATATCTAGAAATAGCTGACTAGCTGTTGAAGATGTCCATGATATCTAGAAATAGCTGACTAGCTGTTGAAGATGTCCATGATATCTAGAAATAGCTGACTAGCTGTTGAAGCTGTCCATGATATCTAGAAATAGCTGACTAGCTGTTGAAGATGTCCATGATATCTAGAAATAGCTGACTAGCTGTTGAAGATGTCCATGATATCTAGAAATAGCTGACTAGCTGTTGAAGATGTCCATGATATCTAGAAATATTTGACTAGCTGTTGTAGATGTCCGTGATATCTAGAAATAGTTGACTAGCTGTTGTAGATGTCCATGATATCTAGAAATAGTTGACTAGCTGTTGAAGATGTCCAGGATATCTAGAAATAGCTGACTAGCTGTTGAAGATGTCCAGGATATATAGAAATAGCTGACTAGCTGTTGAAGTCCATGATATCTAGAAATAGCTGACTAGCTGTTGAAGATGTCCATGATATCTAGAAATAGCTGACTAGCTGTTGAAGATGTTCATGATATCTAGAAATAGCTGACTAGCTGTTGAAGATGTCCATGATATCTTGAAATAGTTGACTAGCTGTTGTAGATGTCCATGATATCTAGAAATAGTTGATTAGGTGTTGAAGATTTCCAGGATATCTAGAAATAGCTGACTAGCTGTTCAAGATGTCCAGGATATCTAGAAATAGCTGACTAGCTATTGAAGATGTCCAGGTTATCTAGAAATAGCTGACAATCTGTTGAAGATCTCCAGGACATCTAGAAATAGCTGATTAGCTGTTGAAGATGTACAAGATATCTAGAAATAGCTGACTAGCTGTTGAAGATGTCCATGATATCTAGAAATAGCTGACTAGCTGTTGAAGCTGTCCATGATATCTAGAAATTGCTGACTAGCTGTTGAAGCTGTCCATGATATCTAGAAATAGCTGACTAGCTGTTGAAGATGTCCATGATATCTAGAAATAGCTGACTAGCTGTTGAAGATGTCCATGATATCTAGAAATAGCTGACTAGCTGTTGAAGATGTCCATGATATCTAGAAATAGCTGACTAGCTGTTGAAGATGTCCATGATATCTAGAAATAGCTGACTAGCTGTTGAAGATGTCCATGATATCTAGAAATAGCTGACTAGCTGTTAAAGATGTCCATGATATCTAGAAATAGCTGACTAGCTGTTGAAGATGTCCATGATATCTAGAAATAGCTGACTAGCTGTTGAAGATGTCCATGATATCTAGAAATAGCTGACTAGCTGTTGTAGATGTCCATGATATCTAGAAATAGCTGACTAGCTGTTGAAGATGTCCATGATATCTAGAAATAGCTGACTAGCTGTTGAAGATGTCCATGATATCTAGAAATAGCTGACTAGCTGTTGAAGATGTCCATGATATCTAGAAATAGCTGACTAGCTGTTGAAGATGTCCATGATATCTAGAAATAGCTGACTAGCTGTTAAAGATGTCCATGATATCTAGAAATAGCTGACTAGCTGTTGAAGATGTCCATGATATCTAGAAATAGCTGACTAGCTGTTGAAGATGTCCATGATATCTAGAAATAGCTGACTAGCTGTTGTTTCAAATATCGGAAGTGTTAATTAATTAAGTATCTCAAAAGGCATTTGATAGTTTTTTCGAACTGTTTAGGACTGCAAAATCAAATTTGTAAGAACTTTTGATTGTAGAACAAAGACATTTGTTTAGTTGGAAACAGTGGTCTTTCTATTTGGAAAGACAAAGGCATAACCCTCGACATTAAAATCAGACTGATAATCTCTTTGGTCATGGACTCTGTCGAATCTTGGACGCTAAGTGCAGTCCTAGAGAAGAGGATCCTAGCAATGGAATAGAGATGTTATAGAAGTATCTTAGGTATCACCGTCAAATCAGAAATATGGAGATTGGGAACAGGATCCTAAGGGCAATCGGGCCCCACGGATTACTGTAATAGAACACAAACTGGCTATATCACAAGGTTCTTAGGGCTCGCAAAGACCTTTCTTCAGGGAACAGTATCAGGGAAAAGAAGTGGAAGAATACAAAGAAAACAATGGGTAGGACAACATCAAGGAGTGGACAATTCTTGTCATTGGAAGGGTTTTTAGTTGGAGCAAAAGACAGAGACGATAGGAAGAAGACGGTTGACAGATCAGTTGTGGTGCCCCAACGGTTCAACAAACTAAGGAATAGGTGAAGGGTAAAGTCAAAGATATCTTATATATATATATAGGTCTATACAAAAGTGAAGGCATTAAATAATAACTGATAATTTAAAATAATATATGTCTGTTACTTCGCATTATTAATACCCCTTTATCCTTTATTTTGTTTTTTTTTTAATGTATTTCTGGTTTTGAAAGATAGGTGTATTCATTGTATTTTTTTTTTGCTTGCGATTTGAACTTCTTGGGTAAGTATTATGCAAATATTTATATTATGCATAACATTTATATATTAATATTTATGTATAACATTTATATATTTATATTTATGTATAACATGTATAAACAAAAAAGTATAAATATTTTCTTTCTTATGGCCATGTATTATTACGATGCACGTTTTTGCCGTCTGGACTATTATGTGCTAGGTGAATTGATCGTGTCAAGATGAGACCGAGAGAGAATGTCTTTCTGTAACAACTTAAAGAGAGGCCGCTCATCCTATGGTATAATCTAGACTTGTCTATGTGTCCCTGTGGTCCAGCATTCTCGTACTTTGTTATCAACTACTTCAGTAAAAGTTCGGACCATCTAGTCACAATTCGTATTCCAGACATCTCAAATACATGACACACAACTCATAATTGGTGTTCCAAAAACAGTTTAGGGCTGAGATACACTGGCTGTTAATGTGAATATATTTATGTGACTATGCAATGAGTATGCATATTAATGAAGATAAATTTTGTGAGGGGGTTACTTTTTGAGGAACACCGGTCATCAGAACGCCACAAAACCCTTGCCCAAGAATGTCAGAACAAAATGCATGTAAAGGGAGGTATGAAAAAAGTGGACTGCACTTTTGTCTGGCATACTTCGATGCTGATTGATAAATATCTAGATGAGCTCCTAGTCAAAGCAAATTTTGCTTACTCTCCTGTGACTAATTAAAATTCAATCAATGTTTTCCTGAATGTCTGTACACATTTCATACATAATAAAACATTGCGATATACCTACACGCATTGTTCTTTTCTTTCTGGGCCGACCCACCACAACAATATACATTACACTATTGTGTGACGTGTGCACAGGGAACTGGCGTACAGGAAGGACTATAGGGCGCCAGCAAAGTTAAAAAAAATATACTTTAAAAATCTTATCAAAAGAGAACAAAATACAAAATCACTTCCATATATATTGTTACGTATTTCTGAATCTTCTTGCTAGATGTACTAGTAGGCACACAAATAAAAACACTGTAAAGAACTTGACGACTAAACTTTCAGCTTCATATAACTTTATTGACTATTAACTCTAACAATTTGTTACTGTAACATGTAGCGTAGAAGACTGTACAATATCTGTCAGTTTACAGTTAGCAATTCATCTTTTCTCAACTTGCATCGTATTCCACAGAACAGACCAACGACACACTTCCCAGTGTCGCTCCAGGTCTCCCAAAGCTGAACCAAGTCGTACTCAAGTCTACCAAAACAGAGCCGCACACTCTTACATCGACTGTATCGACTGTAACGGCTCAAGTCCACTGTAGTTCGCTGTATAGACTTTTAACAACAGTAGTCCACTCCAGTTAACTCTACCCTAGTTAACTTGCATCGAGTCGAACACATTTCTCTTCCACTAGAGCCGCACACGTCTTACATCGTCTGTATCGACTGTAACGGCTCACTCACGACTGACTTTCACATTAACTCTCTGGCTTATATAGAGTCCCTTATCGCTTGTCCAATATTGCAAAAACACTGCTAGTATCCTCTGGAAAAAAAACGGGAGGAAACATCACATCCTGTCGTTGTTTATACATGTCGATTCCAGAGAACACCTGATGCAGTGTCATCTCGCCGAGGTCACTACTGTCACTGTTTATTTGTAACAATATATATATATCAATACTGCAGGTATAAGCTCCCTTTTTCTCTCTAAATAAATGAATGAATTAATTACAATTAATTGATATCTTTGGGCGCCTCTGAGTCCACCTAGCTCTAATAGGTACCTGACATAAGCTGGGGAAAAGTAAAGGCGGTTGGTCATTGTGCTGGCGA
Source organism: Biomphalaria sudanica (assembly GCA_036873155.1). Lineage (NCBI taxonomy): Eukaryota > Metazoa > Mollusca > Gastropoda > Planorbidae > Biomphalaria > Biomphalaria sudanica. The sequence goes on from JAZGLO010002947.1 coordinate 98,162, forward strand.
CATGACACCTTCATTAACTTCAGGCCACTGAAACAGATGACCTTTACATCATCTACGATATAAACCACAAGGTCTGAAAGGGACATTTATCTTCTTATGTTATCTTATATAATACAGACGTTACTTCAAAAAAGAAGATGATTACGTCCTACGCGTCATGCATTTAGTCATGCATATTAACCAATGACTTAAATTCTGCCAAGTCACTGGTTTTTCTGGCTAGCTCAGGCAACCCATTCCATGCTCTAATAGCACTAGGGAAGAAGGAGTATTTGTACAAATTTGTCCTAGCATATGGGACGAGGAATGTGCCTTTATCTTTGTGTCTTTCAGAGTATTTTATTAAATTTTGTTTTTGTATTTGAAGATTATGGTTCTGTGTTTTATGTATAATTGCTACTTTACTTTTGAGTCTTCTGCCCTGAAGGCTTTCTAAATTTAGTGATTTTACTTTAGGTGTTACTCTAGTCAAATGTGAATATTCATTTGTTATGAATCTCACTGCTCTATTTTGTGTCTGTTCCAGTTTCTTAATGTTTTCTTGAGTTGAGGGGTCCCAAATGGAGGATGCATATTCTATTATTGGCCTAACCAAGGTTAAATAACATTTTAGTTTTATGTTGTTATTTGATTTATAGAAATTTCTTTTAATAAATCCTAATGCTTTGTTTGATTTTTTTTTTAGTTTAATCAATATGTGGATTCCATGACAGTTTTTTTTTTATTATAACACCTAGGTATTTTGCGTTTTTAATCTGTGTTACTGGTTTGCCATGAATAAGATAAGTGGAATTAATTTGTTTTAGTTTTTTTGTTACTCTTAACAACTTACATTTTTTCTTGGTGGAAAGACATGCTCCAATTTGATTCCCATTTGTGTAATTCATCTAATTCTCTTTGTAAAAATCTGTGTCTTGTGTTGTTTTTATTGTTCTATATATTATGCAATCGTCTGCAAATAATCTGACTTTTGTTCCTGAAGTAATGCAATTTGGTAAATCATTTATGTAAATTAAAAATAGTAGTGGACCCAAGACTGTTCCTTGAGGTACACCTGAGTTTACTGTTATCGGTGTTGATTTAGAGCCATTTATTATTACAGTTTGTTCTCTCCCTATCAGAAAATCTTTAATCCACTGATGCAGTGGACCATTAATTTTACTTTTTACTTAATTGATTAACTAATTGGTTCATATTTCTTTTACTTATTCTTGTATTGTCATAGACAACGAACAAATCATTGTGCGAAATTTCAACTAGATCCGAGAATGAGTTTCGAGTTTTTGGGCACAGCGGCACACTTTAGGCCATGCAGTGCCCGTAATCCTTCAAGGCAAGTTGTTCAAGGGTTACTCTCCTTCCTACCACAAGAATGAGAAGTAGGACAAAGTGTTGTATGTGCAAGTTGTATTCAGATCAACCAAGACTGTGCACGCTCCTTTTAGGAGACTGCAAGAAACATAACAAAGTTCCGACCCCCACACGGGCCACAAAAGGTCGGGATGGTTATCACGAGTGAATTATTACTCTTAACAAGGGTAAGACACTTCCGCCTGTTCATTTAATAGAACTAGATAAATTGCTGGACAAAATGTAAACACAAATTAGTGGAAAGAATTTATAGAACACAAACAAGAACGTAGAATTACAAATACCAAAGAAAAATGAGCGATAACATAATACATTATTGCCTACATGAAACTTTATCAAACATTCATTTTATATTTACTTTTCAAACATTAAACTTGGTGACCACAAAGCATTATATTTTCCTTCCATACAGACATAGCATACGTAGGAAAGATAAATTTACAGCAATACAAAGATTAGCTTCAGAGTCTAGAACCCTTTGAAAGAAATGAAGCGGCATCGTTTAATTGTAAGATAAGATGATATTCATCACACAAACAAAAATAATAACAAGACTTCCAATCTTTGCATCATTTCAAGCAGATTTGCCAATATTTACAGTAAAATATTAATGCACGCCATATTGTATACAGACATATTACAACGTTACATGTGTCCAAACACTGTCTGAATATCTTTGGATTAGTGGCTTATAGACAAATACGAGATTATTTTGCAATGAATAACATTAAGCTAACAGGACTGTTATTGCTTTCATATCACAAGATGTATATTTGACCTCCTGCGTCTGTTCGCGTAATTGATGTGGATTTGCCAAGCGACGTGGACATGAAAGGTTCTAAACATTTCTCATCAGATTTCCGCCATAGTGTGTGGTTAAAATACCTTCACGAACTTTTCAAATGTATACGGTTTTATTAGGTAGACCCTGTCATTAAGTAGACCCTGTCATTAAGTAGACCCTGACATTAAGTAGAACCTGTCATTAAGTAGACTGTCTTAAGTAGACTGTCATTAGGTAGACCCCGTCATTAAGTAGACTGTCATTAGGTAGACCCCGTCATTAAGTAGACTGTCATTAGGTAGACCCCGTCATTAAGTAGACTGTCATTAGGTAGACTGTCATTAGGTAGACCCCGTCAATAAGTAGACTGTCATTTAGTTGACTGTCATTAGGTAGACCCCGTCATTAAGTAGACTGTCATTAGGTAGACCCTGTCATTTAGTAGACCCCTGTCATTAAGTAGAACCTGTCATTAAGTAGACTGTCATTAGGTAGACCCTGTCATTAAGTAGACCCTGTCATTAAGTAAACCCTGTCATTAAGTAGACCCTGTCATTAAGTAGACCCTGTCATTAAGTAGACCCTGTCATTAAGTAGACCCTATCATTAAGTAGACCCTGTCATTAAGTAGACCCTATCATTAAGTAGAACTTGTCATTAACCCTGTCATTAAGTAGACCCTGTCATTAACCCTTTCATTAAGCCTGTCAATAAGTAGACCAAGCTATTAAGCCGACTCTTTCATTAAGCCTGCCATTAAGCCTACTATTAATTAGACCTTGTCATTAAGTAGACGCTGTCGCTGTATAGCATTGCATATTGGAAACAAAATCAATGGCCATAAGGAGCGTTAAGAAAAGTTTAAATATAAAGAACAATTTACTGGAAGAGTTCAGATCCTAGTTAGTGCCATGCGAATCTTATTAGCTACCTAATAGATGGCCACCCATTCACTTAAAACCGTACTATATCTTATGTGCAGACTTAACTCATAAAGCTGGACATGTGAACATATCAATGTTGTTTCAGCCCACATAACCTTTGAACTGCACGGCCCAGTTGAGTTTGCGATATATAGTTAGGTTAAGTTAACATCTAGAACATAAAAAAATAATTACCTTTTTTAAAGACTTCGAAGACAGGACCGTCAGAGAGTAATCTGTCTTTAGGGATAATTCCAACAGCTTTGTGGTTTCTCTGGAGACGATCTAGAGACATTCCAACCATGGCTTTGCACAGCACTGGGTCCAACTAATCGAAAGACTCTGTGGGTATTCAGAATGAAGGTTGTTGTCGGATGCAATATAGAAATGTGCATGAAAGACAGAGGCAACATTACAGAAAGACAAAACGAATGAGATCGAGACAGAGAGATTGAGTGTGACTGAGGAAGAGTGCCACACAGTCATAGATTGAAGAGGTGCAGAGATACAAAGAGAGAGAGAGAGAAAGAGAGAGAGAGAGAGAGAGCGAAATTGAAAGATAGAAAGACTTAGTAAAAGATAAAGAAACAAAGAGAGAATAGAGTCTAAGCGATATCGGGGGAGAAGACTTATGGAAAGATAAAAGAGACAATGAGAAAGGAAAAGAAACAGTGAAAAGAAGTCTTAGGGATAGATTGAAAGATTTGAGAGAGAAAGAGAGGAGAGAGAGATTTTGATAGCTGAAGATAAATTATATTATGTCCAGAATCTACAAATAATCTATGTCCAAACTCTGCGACAATCTTTACACAGAGTTAAACGCAAACAGTTTTAATATCAACAGACTGCTAAGCTAATCAAACCCCCGTCCTCTCGTGACTTGGGTTGTGAATAAAACATAACTTAACCACTTGTAGGAAACGTAATGGCAGACGTTGTTGGTGTTTAGGTCAGTAATGAATAATTCTCAATCTATTCCCCCAGACAAGCCCCACTGGTGCATTAGTTAACAGCCATGGAGACAAGTAGGTCCGGCTACAGACCAATTAGTTGGAATGCACTTTTGAAAGATTCTATTTGTTATTACTCATTATTTCAAAGAAACTGGTGATTTGAGACTGGATAATTGGAATGTTTAGATGCTGCTGGATATATTTGAGTAAGAAATATTACATTTTAGATCTAGCAGTACAACATGATGAAAATATGAGATGGAAACATATCTGACTTATCTGTTGTTCCAATGGGTTTGGGGGGTTCTTTTCATTGAGCTAGGCTAACAGTTAAACTTCTATCACCCTAGTTAATGATTATCCAAACAAAAAAGGGCAAGCTTGTTAGACTATTGAGACTCAAGGAAGAGACATAATCTTTGAAGTTATAATGTATTGAACGTATTTGAATAAACAAAAAAACAGAAAAGGTAACTCATTTAAGCAACAATAGGGTAGAAAAAAATACTATGTTAAAAAAAAACACTTGTCAAAGTGGAAGTACTCCAAATATAAAACTCTATTACTCAGTACTGTAGAGGTTATCTCCCTTTTTCGATATGAAACAAAATAATTAATTACCACTAATTAATTTAGTGGTGGTTATTTATTTATTTATTTTTAATTTATTCATGCTTTAAATTGTTTAACTTTCTCCTGAATACCCCCTCCAAGTATATGTAATTGGACCATTGTGTGCACCGAGCATGCTAAAGATGGACATGAAAGATTAACTAGTTTAAAAAAAAGTAATTTATGGGAAAAAAACAACTAAAAAGAACTAAATCTATGTTTAAATACCAATGGAAATAAAAACTGATTCTGTTTTAAATACCAATGGAAATAAAAACTGATTCTGTTTTAAATACCAATGGAAATAAAAACTGATTCTGTTTTAAATACCAATGGAAATAAAAACTGATTCTGTTTTAAATACCAATGGAAATAAAAACTGGTTCTGTTTTAAATGCCAATGGAAATAAAAACTGATTCTGTTTTAAATACCAATGGAAATAAAAACTGATTCTATGTTTAAATACCAAAGGTTAAAAAAGACCATCTCTCTGTTGAACACATGGCGTTATGAATCTAAACAATGGCGTCGTCAGAGAGACAGAAAGGTTGAAATAAGAGAAAATAAAACAAGGGAATATATATTGTCCGCGGACTTTCTATTTCTAAAAGTCTTTGTGCTACTGTCAAATATGTCGTCTGCTGATTTCTGGAGCCCAGGAAAGACAAAACAAAGTTATACATGTCATCTTCATTTTTTTGAAATGTAAATATAATTTGTTTTATTCTTTTATAATCAATAATATATCGCAGACTATAAGGATTATGAGAGAGAGAGAGAGAGAGAGAGAGAGAGAGAAAGAGAGAGAGAAAGATTATTAAAGGGTATAAAAAACAACAACATATTATTCTTGAAAAAACAACAACTAAACATGCACTTTGATTAAGTTACAGATACCATTTTTTACATAAAAGAAATGAAATTTTAAAAGTCAGTTTGCATTTACAGATGTACATTTCTCTTCTATAACTAGTCCAATCAATTATTTCATTTCGACATGCCTTCCAGAGTAACACATCGTGGTTAGTATGTTGCGATTTGAGATGATATAAATAGGATATAACATATTGTTAGGGTTATTTTTTTTATATTTATGAATTACATCGAATTATGTGTACATATTCACTACAATGTTCAATGTCTAATATCCACATGACTTTGTACATATATTTATATTGTCACCTAGAAAATGTGAAATTATTCCTTCTCAGAAAAGATGCGGGGAAAAATGCAATAATGAGTCTAAAATGAGTCTATAATGAGTCTACATATCTAATACAGAACTTTCTACTTACATGTACCTGTGTATTTCAGCATTAATTTAACTATCTAGTCGTTATAGAATAATAAAACCTACCATGAGCGTATTCAATTCCTACTTTTTAACAATCCTCTTCAAATATATATATACTACAGTGTCAGAAACATTGGCATAGTGCAATATATCATTCTAAATTATTGTATGACTAAAGATATATTTGAAGTCTTCGATTTAAAAAAAAATAATTTTTAAACATATTTTTGGCAGTATCAAGTTTCTATACTATAATAGAAAGTGGTATGATTAATGAAAAACAGCGCCCCAAGTCACCAATACCAACAAATTAAGAATACCGATGGGAAAAAGAAAAAAAAAAAGAGATTTACACAAAGAATGCAAATACGAAAACTTCCCTTGAAACTGCTTTAACTCCCTTTGAACTACATACAAGTGATACCACTGCAGACTTGAGGTGGCGCCAAAAAAACCTCCACTAATGGCATTCTGGAGAGAGTCCAAGAACCGAAAGACCGGCTGGGATATTGAAAGTTAAAAACCACGTTAAAAGCAGTGCTCAGTCATGCGTGGATCAAGAAGTAGATTTGTGGATGTGGACACGTTTGGAAAGCTAGAGGAACTTTTAAGTTACACCCCGACACACAGACAGACCCCCTCACACACACAAAGACCACCCATACACACACACAGACCTCCCCCCCCCCACACACACACGCAGACCAACCCCCCTTTTCTTCAACTAGAATTCTATTTGACATTTCTTCACTTTTCACTCAACACCTCAAGTGTGAAGCTTGGCCGCGCCATGAAAGAACAAGTCACATGACCTGCACACACACGAGCACAACAACATCCCGCTAGTCAGACGTGATAGTTCGAGATTTTTGAAAGCTCCCCAAAGAAAAGAAACTAGAAAACCTTCAGGCTAAACTTCAGGACTCTTAAAGGAGAGGGAAACAAAATGATCAAAGAGCTGAGACTTTTCTACCTCTATGATACCCTCCTAGGGGACGTTCACACTTTGGTTTTAGAGAAACTTCTGGCTCAGTGACATTAGGACAAGATTTAAACATAAGATTTAAACATAAAAAAACTATGAAAAGAGATTGGCGGTATTGAAGCACCATGGAGCCGTCCAAACTCAGAGTTTCTCGAACATGTAATTAGTTTTCTAATAGAGCCCTGATTGTCTCTGTAGTAGTTAGTCTCACATTATGAAAGTCGGTATGTTATTTGGCCAATGGCAGCAAATGACCTTCTGATTTGACGATAACCATTAATCACTTGTCAAATCGTTCAATATTTGTGTCCGCGTTCACTTTGACATCTAGAAAATATGTTAAGGATATACAGTAGCTAACCACAGTGTTAGTTTCTTTGATGTGAATTAAAACTACAGATACGGAATGTTCTTGTTTTATTGAATTGAATCAGAGTCCGTGTAATCATAGCATATTTCCAAAAAAGATCAATATAAGACAGAGGTTCTCAAACTTTTTTGACCCGGTGACCCCTAAGTGAAAAAAGCATCACAAATGTTTAGCATATAAGTTACAAATGTAAAAAAAATAAATAAAAACATTTTAGTTATAGAGTTTTTTTTACTGAGATGAAAACTTTTTTTTTTAAATAAAATGTGAACCAATTGGATCAGGTTGATGAAATAGCAAATAAGAGGAGCATTTCACGTCTGCACAAGAACAAACAATGCAGACGATACAATTAAGTCAGGTTTTGGAATCAGAAGTTGTGGTATCCTTGTTCAGAAATCGGTTCAAGTTCCTCCTAGTGAACTGTTCCATAACGTGTTCCTGTTTTAGCGTGGAGTCATCTGGGATTGGGATCTGAGTTTGTACAAGCGCTAAGGGCTCGATACCCAATCGAGAATGTCCATGTGAAAAAGGTCTTCAAATTTTTGGTTCAGGTCGTCATAGAATAGTATGTAATAGACATATTAAAAAGAAATGAGTGGCCAGTTAAATATTATTAAAATTATCTGATTGGATAACTTGGATTTGATCGAAGAAGTTATTTCTATTGTAAATAATTTTCATCATTCTGAGGACCCCATATGCTTGTCTTGCGGACCCTGGAGTCCGCCGACCACAGTCTAGGAACCACTGATATGAGTTATTGTTTTTTTTTCATTTTTCTTAGTCGTATTATTTGGATAATCAAATACATACGTTACAGGCTTTTCTACTATTGGGACTCCATAGTCACAACTAATGTAAACAGCAATGCAACATCATCTAGTGTATGTAAGCTATTCTATTCCAGGTAGCAGACATAACGTAACTATGTAGTCGTGGATTTATTCTCCATAACAAATGACTTCAACAAAATCGTAGACTTTTTGGATTCATGAAATAAGCTGGACTCCTCCACATATAGATTTTTAACTCACCAGCTCAAAAATATTCTCCTACAGGAAATAAATTATCTCCCTTTCATTTATTTACTTTACTGTGTAGAAACTGGAAAATACTAGTATGCAAACAAAATCCGATTCACCTGGATTTTAAAAAGTCGGTTGAGTTCAAAAGTTTCAAGCTACATGTCAAATCTAATTTTGGGTCGGATGAGTTGGTTTCAATTATAACATGTATTATTACTTGATATACAATGTAAATTCAATCCAAATCTGATTTCACTTAAACTATTAAGGAATTCAATTGTCTTCACGTAGACATTGACCAACGGCATACGATTAGATATTTAGTTCTCAGATATAATTTCTGAACATAACGAACCAAAAAACCACTCCATCTCATTGTAAGAGTAAATGCCCAGTCTCAAGATCAGTCACACATTAACTGGACACTTTCCTATGCATTGGTTCAACTGCATTTCAAACTCTAATCAGATCAAGCTAGAAAACAAGCCAAGAGAATGTTGGGACATGAACACGTTGAAAGTCATCTCGAGAGGCTAAGATATATATTTAGCGAGAGACTAAGATATATATTTAGCGAGAGACTAAGATATATATTTAGCGAGAGACTAAGATATATATTTAGCAAGAGACTAAGATATATATATATATAGCAAGAGACTAAGATATATATTTAGCGAGAGACTAAGATATATATTTAGCGAGAGACTAAAATATATATTTAGCAAGAGAATAAGATATATATTTAGCAAGAGAGTAAAAGAGCTTTGTAAAATTTCTAAACTAGAATTTTTATCAATTATTTAATAAAAAATAAAAATATTGGCCGACGTGTTTGCCACTGAACTATTCAAGGACTTATAAAACAGAAATTGTTGGCGAATGACCTCATTCGCAACACAAGTCTTATCTCACCTAAGCTTAGTATATATTCTATATAAAACAATTAATAAGTAATTAATTGATATTATCTGATTAATTCATGTGTTATTATTGTGCAAAGTTTCAATTTAACCCGAGAATGGGAAGTAGGAGAAATAATGTGTTAAAGATTTTGACCAGACAGACAGACAAACAGACAGACGAAGTGAGTAAATGTAAGCTTTGCAAAAAAGAAAAAAGCCCACCAACATTGAACAAACTTTCTCCCATTCTTCTCCCGAATCTCCCGACGCTGGAGATTAGAAACTCTGCTCTGCAAAGGCTGACATTCACCATCAAAGGGACACAAGTATTGGAAAAATGTTCTTATGCTATTTCACATCCCAATCCCGTGTAAAGAAATCTGTAGGAAAGTGAAAAGAACATTTCATGGCCATTGGAATAAAACAATTCCTGCTGTGGAATATAGACGAGGATGTACAACAAACATTTCGAGAATTGTAGCTGATCGCTGTTCTTTTTCAGGCGTGACCACACCTTGGACATTTCTTGACCCCTTTACACGTGAAAAAAAGTCGGCAATTAAATTTATAATAATATTGAATGTCATTGAAAACCCTTTGCCTGTCTTTTTGTATGTTCATATATTAGTTATTAAATTAGCAATAAAAAATTTAGCAGCTGTTGGGACCAGAAAGATTTGGAAATTTAAACTATCGAAGAAACAGTTCTAAACTTCAGTTACATTTATATCTATTCAACTTACATTTGGGGAATCGTCTACTTGGCGTTGAAGGAGCTTAATATTCTATTCTATGCAAAATATTGAAACTTAAAAAAAATGTAAGTCTTTATATTTTTAATTTTTTTTTTTTTTTTTTTTTTTTTCAAGATTTAAAAATACCAAAACGTATATTGAGCTAATAGATCACTATTTATGAAGCTTTACACATCCTCTAGCCCATAGATCACAAGGTCTGAAAGGGGAACTTGACTAACTTGACTTTACATTGTTATTAAAACGTTATATCTCAACAATGACATTTCAAGATCAGTTAATGTATTAATGTGTCTTATGATGTAAACTAATTTAGTTTGACTACAATTGTCTGCCTTAGAATCGCTACTATAACTATAATGATATAGATACAAATCCTAACAATTGAACTGAGGTATACTGTATTTGGATTGTATTTACTTCTCGGTTATGACGAAGGTTATTGTAACACCCTTTTACTTAAAGGGGTTTTTGAATATTTCAGTTTTAGCTTCAATTAAGATGGTACGACCACTTCTTCTTTTATACTTGAAAGTAATATATATTGGACACAGAAACTAATACACAAAAATGGCCCTAATGTTTATTAGAGAAGCGAATAGTGAAGATAATAATCCAAGAATGTATAAGTGAGGTCTTAGATACAAATACTTTTATTGAGAACGTAATTTAGGTTTTATCAGAACACAAGGTATATAACAGAACACAAGGTATATCAAAACACAAGTTATTTAAAACAAGGTATATAACAGAACGCAAAGTATATCAAATCACAAGGTATATCAGAACGCAAAGTATATCATAACACAAGGTATATCTAAATACAAGGTATATCATAAAGCAAGGTATATCAGAACACAAGGTATGTCAGAACACAAGGTATATCATAAAGCAAGGTAGATCAGAACACAAGGTATATCAGAACACAGGGTATATCAAAACACTCTACTATGTTTTATTGCGTTGTAAATTGGGAAGACAGTAAAACCTTTAGAACAAAACACACACATGCACACACATTAAACAAAGTCTTCTTAGACCTACTATTGGCCTTTCCCCCCCCCTCCCACAGCCCAAATGTTCACCTTGCAATCACCCAAACACACCAAACAAGATAAGATCATAAAGCATAATGATACACCCGTGCGGCTTTAAGAGGGCAGGGGGTTGCTACAGCGTGACAATAGTGTCCTATTAGAGCCCTGCCAGAAATAAGAGGGGACAAATAGATCCCTTGATCACTGCGCTGTCGATCCCTTAAAACCTTGTTGAGGAGGGGGGATGCTAATGACGCCCCCGGATCAAGCGAACGGCTTCAAAAACTCGTTAAGTTAGACACCCTCTCATTACGCTGACTGTAGGTGTGTCTGCTCATCCGTTCTATCGTCTGCAACTCTCAAACTGGTTTTTTCCCGCTCAATCAATTTTTGGCTATAAAAGCACCTTGCCCGCACCAGGCCCAAGTTTTCGATTATCGAGGATGACGTTGAGGAAAGGGACAGAAGCGGGGCTATGTGGAGAGGAAAAAAAAAGACCCCTTCATCTTAATAATAAATTAATAACAAATCAATGAATCCAAATTATCCAAATGTTTTCTCTGCATCATTTCATTCCTTAAAATCTCCTCCAAATTTCCCTCCCAACAGCGAAGACCTATTTGTAGAGCCGGAATTAGGAAAAATTCACACATAAAGGGAAAAAAAAGGGTGTCAAGGCAGTAGAGGATCCAGTGACAGACGGGAGGGAGTCTGTACTCAAACATGTTTGCAAATCAATGGTTGGTGTTGCGGACAGATGGTCTTGTCCCACTAGCCGATGCCCACCCGACAAAAATTGACCAATTTGAGAGATTACAGATAGAGTTGACTTCCTGGCGTGATTTCGTAGCTACTGGTAAGGAGTGACCATTAAATTAGCTGACTTTGTAAAATTTTTGCTTGATGGCTTTTTGTGAGCCAAAATGGACATTTCAAGCGTTTATCTGGAATGGTGTTTCATTTTTTTGCGCGGAAGCTCCGTCGATCTTATTCATAGCGTTAAAAATACTTAAATTTCATTATAATGATTCTATAAACAGAATTACATATAGAAAGTTTTAGTAAAAACATATTGATCTATAATATCTATACAATAAATTTGAAATAGTGCTGGTGATACTGTAAAGAACTAATAATAAATTTAATCATAAAGAATAAACTTACAAATAAGAAAACAGAAGTTACAAAGATACTCGAAAATACACAAGGATTTAAGCACATTTATTATTCTTTATTTATTATTCTTTATTTATTATTCTTTATTTATTATTCTTTATTTATTATTCTTTATTTATTATTCTTTATTTATTATTCTTTATTTATTATTCTTTATTTATTATTCTTTATTTATTATTCTTTATTTCTATTCTTTATTTATTATTCTTTATTTATTATTCTTTATTTATTATTCTTTATTTCTATTCTTTATTTATTATTCTTTATTTATTATTCTTATTTATTATTCAATTATTATAATGCTAGGACTAATTCGTAAAAAGACTCCTTCCCTACTGCCATTAGAGCATGGAATGGTGTAAATAATCGGATATGTTTTGGATGTTCCTTCAGATTCTGAAGTAAATTACATCCTAACCCAAACCTCCCGCAGAACGACGGGGCATGGCAGAAGTCATTGTTTAAACCCGGGAACATCGAGACCAGCCAAAAACAGCCCAGAGTGCATTCTACACAACCAAGCGGCCCTCCTGGGTTGCCTGAATCAGCCAGGAAAACCAATGACTTAGCAAAGTCTTTAATTAACATGCATGACTAGATTATTTCGTCCTAAGCGTATCCTTGTTTCAATCTTAGGACGAAATAATCTTCTCTTCGGAAGAAACGTCTGTAAATTATAAGATAATAAGATAAATAAAGAAAAAGAATTATTGTTCTATTTCCAAAAATACATAAAAAAATAGGAAAGCTAGTTTACTTCCTACGTTGACAGGCAAACATTAAAACAGAACATGGACAAACATGGATTAGCCTTTATCTAGATAATGTATAGTTAGACCTACTTACATTAAATGCGTTCTGACTCATGTTGAAATGTTTTAGGCGATAATAGTTTTCTTTTTTTTTTAAATATCATGTCTACAACTACAAAAAAGTTTGAATTCTTATTCTGTCTAATACATATTAAAAGAATCTACTAATGCGATCCAATGAAAAGGGTAATTATAATTATTACATCATACTATTTTTAGTCTTTGATAGAGCGACATTTTAAAAAAATTGAAACCCTATGATGTCACATGACATCAAGGAAACATAAAAGTAAAATAAATCAGGATTTCCCAATACAACATTATATAAGATAATGTTACACGATGTCAGGAATTATGTCTGTATAATTTTATGACAGACATCGTCTATTTTTTTCAATTTTTTTTTTAAATCCATTGAAAAGAAATCTTGAGTCTTTGACACTTGATTCTTAGTCTTTATACACAGCGTTTTTGACAATATTATTTTTTACAGATTTTTTCATTGAAGTTCTTTTTCCAATCTTGTCCAAAACTTAACACTGTCAGAACAGAAACATTGGCAATAGGAATAAAGTAAAGAAAGACTTATATAATAAAGGTCAATTTTCAGTTCAAAATAAATTTCTGTCTGAATTCAGAGAGAGAGAGAGTGACAGAGAGACAGAGAGAGAGAGAGAGAGAAAATATAGAAAGAAAAAGAGGGAGAGATAAGGAGTTTGATTGTTTTGATTGTTTTTGATTTTAGGCACATCGGCACAATTTAGGCCATGTCGTGCCTGCAGTCCCTTAAGGACTACTCTCTCTCTAAACAACAATGGCCAAATTCTATACAGTTATATCATTAAAATCAAGGTCTATTCACAGTTAAAATAGTAAAGGTAGTATAAATTTAATTATTTGGTAAAAATCTAATGTAAATAGTATATGTTCACAAATTCAGATATCAGATCTTCGTAGATAACCCCACTTCCCAGATGAAGCCCAGTACCTTCCCAGGGTCGACATTATCAAATAGTGTTTTTAAGTTAGTGGCTCTAAAATATTTCTCCCTGACATCCTGGTATCTGGGGCAATCGACGAGGATATGTTCCACGGTGAGGCGAGAGTCACAGTACTCAGAAAGTAGGGGCTAGTCTCTCTTCAAGACAAAAGAGTGCGTGATGTAGGTGTGGCCAATCCTAAGTCTGGACATGGTCGTGCTACCACGCTTTGTCAGACCTTAGATGTGGGCCGCCACCTGACATCCGCCACAATCTGCCTGAGTTTATTGTGAGTCTCAGCCTCCCATCGGTCCTGCCACTCTCGATTGGTGGCAGAGGCAATACTTTGTCTCAGGTCCGAGCAGGGAATTTGGGTTCCTGACACCGCATGATTTAGGGCTCTCTTTGCTTCTCTGTCTGCGGCTTCGTTTCCCTCAATGCCAACATGGGATGGGACCCAGATGAAGGTGACATCCCTATGGTCGGCTGTTATTTGGTCCAACAGATTCAGGCTCTTATGTACCAATGGGATGTCAGTCTTCATCCGCCCCAAAGCTTGCAATGCAGATTTGGAGTCGGAGCAGATTATAAATTTCCTCCTTTGTGATGCTTTAACGGCCATAAGTGCAAGCAATATGCATGCAATTCGGCCGTAAAGATGGAGCAGCCATCGGGGAGTCTACGGGAGATTGTTTTGTTCCGAAAAGAGCAGGAACACGCGACCTTTCCATCCATTTTGGATCCGTCTGTGTAGATGGCGCCACAATCTCCGTAGCTCTCTTGCAGTTCCCTAAAGTGGACTTCTAGTATGCTTGGGTCTGTATTTTCTTTTTTGAAATTAAGGAGGGATAAATTTAATTTGGGTTTATTCATTAGCCAAGGAGGATATTGAGGGGTTTCTATTTTAGAGATTTGTTCAATGGGTGGGGTTAAATTTTGGATGGGTTCTCTCATTCGAAGGCCCAACGGCTGTATGACGTTAGGCCTTCGATTGTATAATTCTACCTATGTGGGGTTAAATATGGAGTCGAAAGCAGGGTTCGTGGGGTTCGTGGGGGTCATTCTTATATCCATGGGGAGTTCTCCAGCCTCCACATGGAGACTTGGGATAGGTGATGTACGAAACGCGCCGAGACAGAGACGCAGGGCAGCATTTTGTATTGGTTCCAGTATTTTAGGTACGACTTCCTTGCTGCTCCATATATTATGGATCCGTAATCTAGCTTGGATCATGTATGATGCTATTTATTTTAATGTTGAACAGGGTGACTGACAGAATGCTGCCCTGGGGTACACCTATTTTCTGGTCATGAGTATCAGAAGCGGAGTTGCCCACTCGAACATGAAATTTTCGGTCTTTCAGGAATTCCCCCACAAAACGGGGGAGGTGTCCCTTAAGCCCCATAAGCTCCAGTTCACGTAGAATGCCTTGTTTCCAGGTTGTGTCATAGGCCTTTTCTATATCGAAGAATACAGCTACTAGATGTTCTCTTCTGAGTAATGCATTTCTAATATAAGCTTCCAGCCTTACCAGGTGGTCAGTTGTTGTCCGCCCCTACAGAGTCCACACTGGTAGTTGGAGATCCCTTTATTCCTCTCCAGGTAACATACCAGCCTACTGTTAATCATTCTTTCCATGGTTTTGCAGATGCAGCTTGTTAGTGCTATTGGTCGATAGTTAGCTGGGTCAGAGACGTCTCTTCCCGGTTTAGGTATCGGTATAACTGTGGCTTTCATCCAGCTGTTTGGGAAAGCACCTGTTTGCCACACACAGTTATAGACCCCTAGCAGAACTGCCAATGAGGGTTCGGGAAGGTGCTTGAGGAACTGGTAATTGATTTTATCTTCTCCACGCGCTGTGTCATGTGACTTGTCCAGCGATTCCCTCAGTTCCTCAAGCGAGAACGGTTTGTTGTAGTCTTCATTGTTCTCTGACCGAAATCAATGGGGTGTCTTTCCTCCCTGGTTTTGACTTTTTGGAACTCTGGCGTATAGCGTGCAGTGGATGACTTTTCTGCTATTGTGGATGCAAGGCAGTCAGCTATTTCTCTGGGGGACGTGACAGTTCGTCCTTGCATTTGATTCTTTCCCTTTGATTCGCCTTACTGCCTTCCAAACCGCTCTAGCAGAAGTTTTGGCATCCAGACTGCCGACAAAACTTCTCCAGGAATTCCTTTTGGCTGACCGTATGGTTTGTCTAGCCTTTGCTCTAGCTATCCTGAATAGCTTTAGGTTTTCCTGGAAAGGATTCTTTATAAATGCAGCCAGTCGTTTTTTCCTATCGCCAACAGCACTTTTGCAAGCTGTATCAAACCATGGTTTGCTAGGTCGTTTTGGATTTGCGGAGGTTAGGTAGACAACTTTCCTGGCTATATTAAGTAGCTTGCTAGTAAAGGTATCAGCTGGATTCTGTTCATCGAGGATATTTTCTGTGATATCCTCGGAGTATCTTTTATTGCTAACTGACCATTTAAAGTTGTCCAGAAGTCCAGGGACGCATACGGTGAGGTCAATGCATGTTAGAGATCTATTTCCTGAGTGCAAGTAGGTCGGTGATGCATCATTAAGTATGCATAAATCATGTTGGAGGAAGATATCCTCCAGCATACGACCTCTTGTGTCGGTATTGTTGGATCCCCACATGGTGTTATGGACATTGAAATCCCCAAGAATTATATAAGGCAGGGGGAGTTGTTTCAATAGGTCCTCCATGTCTGTTTGGTTAAATGGAGCGCCTGGTGGTAGATACAGGCTACAGCAAGTGATAACCTTGTGAAGGGTTATCCTAGCTGCTACGCCCTGTAGTGTGGTCTGTAGTTCTGATGATGCTATCTTTCAGAAATGTTTCCTGTAAGCAGACAGCAACAGGAGTCAACAACAGTCATAATCAATCATCACACTCTAGATCAATGCAACTTCAAAAAAAACCTAACATACACATCCATAACATTAAAGAAGATTACCCATCACAAATGGAAGTTCTCAATCAGACACAGCAGAAATAAACCCCTATCACTGTTAATATTAATAGCAGGAGATGTAGAGTCAAATCCAGGGCCTAGATCTAAAGATAGATGCAACATCTGCAAAAAAGTATGCACCATGAAACAGAAAGCCATTCAATGTGACACCTGCGATGAATGGTACCATGCATCATGTCTCCATATGAATACACCTGTGTATTATGCCTTAGGCAACAAAGACGCATCATGGCACTCTGTACCGTGTGGGTTACCTCAGTTTACATCAGGACTGTTTGATTCCCTTGATGCAGACACTTCTAACCCATACAATATCCTAAACACCATCCCAAACCAAACTCACCAACCAATAGCCAGATCCACTCCTGTTAAACCTACTAAAATTAATACAACAGCCTCACTTAACAAACCTACTAAAGAAGTAATACCAAAATACCTTAAAACCTTAGTAATAAATTTTCAAAGCATTAGGAACAAAACAGCAGACTTAGAAATTTTTATAGAATGTGAGAAACCAGACATAATTGCAGGTACAGAAACTTGGCTTCATCCTGAAATTTATAATGCAGAAATTTTCAATAGTAATTATGAAATTTTTAGAAAAGATAGGGCTGATAATCATGGTGGAGTTCTTCTAGCAATAAAAAACACTCTTATAGCAGAAGAAATTACCTTACCTAACTCAAAAAATATAGAATCAACATTTTGTAAAATTAATACCACCTCAACATCCCTAATAATAGGCAGCATTTACTGACCACCAAATTCTAGTTTAGAATACATGCAGGAACTATGTAATCAGATTACTACACTTAAAGAGACAAATAAAAATGCAGTTTTTTGGTTTATGGGTGATTTCAACCTAACTGATATAAATTGGAAAACATTAGCCATAGATAAACACCAAAACCTTAAGGACATAAATGAGCTTTTCATAGAAACTTTACACAACCTAAGTTTAGATCAAATCATTAAAAAGCCAACTAGATTAAACAACACATTAGATCTCTTCTTGACCAACAGACCTGGATTAGTAGTTGATTATGATATTATCCCTGGTCTATCAGACCATGAGATCATAAAAATACACAGTCAGATAAAAGCAGTAGCCAATTCAAAACCCAAAAGAAAAATCTTACTCTGGAATAAATGTAACCTAACACAACTACACCAAGCTGCATTAAACTTTCAACAAACATTCTTATTAGAAAAAGACATTAACCAACCAGTCGATGACCTCTGGAATTTCTATAAAAACCATCTTAAAAGCACTATAGAAAATCATATACCAACTAAATACACATCAAACAAAATAAATAAATGCTGGTTTAATAATAGACTAAAGAAGCTTTGTGAACAGAAGGAAAACCTATATAGAAAATTTAAAGAAACTAAGGCAGAAAGAGTTTACAAAAAGTATATAAAAATTAAACACTTAACCCAAAAAGTAAGCAGACAGCTGCAGAGTGAATACATAAACAATGTAATATCTAAAGATAACAACAAAAACCTATGGTCATACATTAAGTCTAAGAAAATGGAAACAACAGGCATAGTGCCATTAAAAGATGAACATAACATAATACATAATGATAATGAAAGTAAAGCAAACATCCTAAACAAATACTTTGCATCAGCATTCTCAGTCCCAGGAGACAAAGACATATTACTGAATTTGAGCCAAGTAGACAACATAGAAGATATAGTAGTACAAGAAAATGGAATTCAAAAACTATTAGCCAACACCAAACCAAATAAAGCGTCTGGACCTGATGGTAATCCAGCTAGATTACTCAAAGAACTATGCAATGAGCTAGCCCCAGTGTTCAAAATACTCTTTCAGGCTTCACTTAACCAGGGCAAAGTACCAAAGGACTGGAAAGAAGCTAATGTCACCCCCCTATTTAAAAAAGGAGAAAAATCTGACCCAGGAAACTACAGACCAGTATCACTTACCAGCATCACATATAAAATCCTAGAACACATAATATGTAGCAACATCATAAACCACTTAGACAAACAAAATGTCCTCACACCATACCAACATGGCTTTAGGAAATATAGATCATGTGAAACACAACTAATAGGACTAACTGATGATTTTTCTAAAGGTTTAGATAATAGTGAACAAATAGATGCTATCTTACTAGATTTTTCTAAGGCTTTTGACAAAGTTCACCACCATAGTTTGCTTAAAAAATTAAAATATTTTGGCATTAATGGTGCACTGCATCAGTGGATTAACGATTTTCTGATAGGGAGAGAACACACTGTAATAATAAATGGCTCTAAATCAACACCGATAACAGTAAACTCAGGTGTACCTCAAGGAACAGTCTTGGGTCCACTACTATTTTTAATTTACATAAATGATTTACCAAATTGCATTACTTCAGGAACAAAAGTCAGATTATTTGCAGACGATTGCATAATATATAGAACAATAAAAACAAAACAAGACACAGATATTTTACAAAGAGAATTAGATGAATTACACAAATGGGAATCAAATTGGAGCATGTCTTTCCACCCAGAAAAATGTCAGTTGTTAAGAGTAACAAAAAAACTAAAACAAATTAATTCCACTTATCTTATTCATGGCAAACCAGTAACACAGACTAAAAACGCAAAATACCTAGGTGTTATAATAAATGAAAAACTGTCGTGGAATCCACATATTGATGAAACTATCAAAAAATCAAACAAAGCATTAGGGTTTATTAAAAGAAATTTCTATAAGAACATAAAACTAAAATGTTATTTAACCTTGGTTAGACCAATAATAGAATATGCATTCTCCATTTGGGACCCCTCAACTCAAGAAAACATTAAGAAACTGGAACATACACAAAATAGAGCAGTGAGACTCATAACAAATGAATATTCACATTTGACTAGAGTAACACCTTTAGTAAAATCACTAAATTTAGAAAGCCTTCAGGACAGAAGACTCAAAAGTAAAGTAGCAATTATACATAAAACACTGAACCATAATCTTCAAATACAAAAACAAAATCTAATAAAATACTCTGAAAGACACAAAGATAAAGGCACATTCCTCGTCTCATATGCTAGGACAAATTTGTACAAATACTCCTTCTTCCCTAGTGCTATTAGAGCATGGAATGGGTTGCTTGAGCTAGCCAGAAAAACCAGTGACTTGGCAGAATTTAAGTCATTGGTTCATATGCATGACTAAATGCATGACGCGTAGGACGTAATCATCTTCTTTTTTGAAGTAACGTCTGTCTTATATAAGATAAGACAGGAAGATAAAAGTGCTAAGGAAAGAGGAGCGCAGTTTGACGTCATGTCTCGGGACGCGTGAAGGAGAGAACAAGTGAATGTAGATAGAGAGTGGCAGAGGAGGAGAGAGAGAATAAATAGGAGAACGGACGAGAGAGAAATGTAAAGATCTAAAAAGAGGAAGAGAGAATTAAACAGAGAGACTGATAGAAAGAGAGACTGATAGAAAGAGAGACTGATAGAAAGAGAGACTGATAGAAAGAGAGACTGATAGAAAGAGAGACTGATAGAAAGAGAGACTGATAGAAAGAGAGACTGATAGAAAGAGAGACTGATAGAAAGAGAGACTGATAGAAAGAGAGACTGATAGAAAGAGAGACTGATAGAAAGAGAGACTGATAGAAAGAGAGACTGATAGAAAGAGAGACTGATAGAAAGAGAGACTGATAGAAAGAGAGACTGATAGAAAGAGAGACTGATAGAAAGAGAGACTGATAGAAAGAGAGACTGATAGAAAGAGAGACTGATAGAAAGAGAGACTGATAGAAAGAGAGACTGATAGAAAGAGAGACTGATAGAAAGAGAGACTGATAGAAAGAGAGACTGATAGAAAGAGAGACTGATAGAAAGAGAGACTGAGACGGATTGAGAGTTGAAGGACAGAGCAAGACTCATTGTGCTATAAACCTGCTAGAGTGTTGACAACCGTAAGAGAGAAAGTATTATCGGTAAAATGCGAACAAATATATATATTTACAGGACAACGTTTCTAGCTCGTCGAAATTTTGATATTTAAAAAAAATGCTTATAGTGTATGGGTCCCTATCCTGTGGTCTCCTCTGTGCACTCCCTTCGCCTGGCCTCTCTCAGATCCGACCCTGTGCCTTACCTTTGCTGCCAGTATTTCTTTAATTTATTAACGCAAGACTTTCAAGCGAGCACCCAATTTCTTCGAAAAGATAAATACCTCAGGCTACATTTCTTTTTTTTTCATTTATTTTTCATTAAAGTTCATCAATCTTTGCACACATATACGTCATAGTAATCTTCTTCAAAGATAAGTTGTCTTTCCCTGTACTACAGGCACACACGCACACATACATAGTGAGTCATCTCCCTTGACCCAATGCCTTCAGTGCAGAACACTTGGTCATAAAATATTGACTTTATTACACAACTCGTTGAATTTCTGATTTTTTTTTCCATTTCGAATGGAAGGACTTTAAAATAATAATGGCATTCGGACTGTGATATAATGCATACATTTTAGTATTAGCAGTATAAGATTTGTCGTGAAGTCTTGAAATCTAGTATCACAAACATTATTTATGTTATAGAATGTAGACAAATCCAACAATTTAGATCAAACCAATTTCAAAGTTTTTCTATAAAGAATTTACTTTACTATTGAGAATTATCAGTAAAAATTGAGTTTTAGTCACCACATCACTTTTCTACCGGAACAATTCTTGAAACAAATTAATCTATTCAACGTAAGTATGATAACTACCAGCTGCTAAATGTCTAGATAGCGCACATTAAAACTGTTTACAATGATATCGGAGGATGAGAAAGTTATTTAAAACTGAAGCTAGATTTGATTGATCTGGTAAATAAAGCAAGAAAGGTTTAAACAAAATAAATAAAGAGAGTTATTTTTAAAAATGCTTTCATTTCAAGTGCATTTAAAAGGGAAATAATTTAACAGCTCTAAAACAGAAAAATGTTTTGTTTAATATCTCCCTTAGAGTGCTCTTAAAGAAATGGATTTGTATTATTCTTTTTGTTTGTTTTGTTAGGTAAATATTGAATCCATAGATGTATGTTCAATGTTGTATATTTTGTTTAATTATTCTGTGTGCAGACCAGACAAAAGCTTGATGAACTTGAGCTACAGAAACGGAACTATGTGAATTACTAGATTATTACTATATATCCAGACAGCATCGCCCTCACAGCCTAAGAATGATACAAATCACAAGGAGTTCTCAGCTTCCATTTCTACTCTCCAAAGATGTGTGATAAATACCAACGAAGAATTCAAGAAAGTTGTTAAAAAATCGCATTTACAGAATAACCTTGATGACCTTCTTCAACTTAGGGATCTTCGGTATTTGCAATCAATGAAGTGACCATTGGTACCTCATTTCAGTAGAGTGACCTTAACTTAATAAACTTCAAGAAAGTTGTTGAAAAAAATCGCATTCCCAAAGTGACCTCGATTACCTTTTTTCATATCGGCGACAATGGGTATCTTTATTCACAACACTGACCTTGATAATCTTCACCAATAACTGTGACCCTGCTAACCTTCACCCACAACAGTGTCCTTGAGCACCTTAATTCATTACAGTGACTTTGGGTACCTTAATCGTTAAAAGTACCCTTGATGTACTCTAAGCATTCACAGAATTCTCAAATCTCGCACTTTTCTAAATGCTTTAACAGAGAGAAACAACCTTAAACCCTAACCTTCACCCCTGGTCGCTCTTTAATCTTTCTTTCCAGACATTGTAACCAAAAAAAACAAGGTTAAAGTTCGCTAATTACTTGAAATAGAAACATAAACGCCAATTCCAAAGAGGAGAGGTGCCCACCCCCACCCCCTCTCGCTCTCTCTCTCTCTTTCTCTCTCTCTCTCTCTGAAAAGGCTTCACAATTGGTTTGTATAGAACGTCCAGCACGTACAGATTCGCTCGTGGGTTACGGTGTTCCTATAGACAAAGCGTGACCAGAGCTAGTTGAAAGGCGTCTGCACAAACTGGACATGCACTGGAACACAGTTAAGACTGAACATTTTCTAAATTGCTCTGGATATTAATGAGACTAAAAAAACTTACAAAATATATAGAGAGAAGGTTTCAATGTTATTGACGCTAGAGACGGATAGGCCACACCCTTCGCAAGCCTGCATCCAACATTACTGATTTTCTGTTGCTGACATCTAGATCCAGATCTAGTCATTGAAAAAAATGAGACTTCTAAATGTGATGGAGCTCAAGTATCATTTCTTTTTTGTATTTTGGGCTGAGGAATACAAAGTTTAATATCTGACTTAATTAAAGATTAATGAACCTGTGATTGATAGATGGCAATGTGAAACTGGCTGGACATATGTGAAGTCCATGCTCTGAGAATTACCTGACTATTTCAAATCAATAAAATTAGGTCATTGCTTTCTGTGTTTCAAGTGAATTGTTTATGTGAACTGTCTATTTGAGCTTCGTCTCAAATGTTAATAACCTTGTTTTGTTGAGCACTGTCCCAACCCTGTCCAAACACATTCAGTCCTCTACAGGCACACACTAGACGCACGCTCTCTGAAACCATTCTATAGACGTCATTCGGTTTAGTGCATCTTTCTGTTTTTGTTCGCCAGTGCAATTTTATTTTTTCCCCATATTCTTTTATTACCTAATGTCTCGGTCTCTCTGTCTCTCGCTCTCTCTTTCTCTCTCTCTTAATTCTGTTGTTGAGTTGTTCACTAATCTCCCTCAATTATTCCATTATCAAGCCTTTTAAAAACAAACATCGCTCTGAAAAATGGGTTAGCCACTAAGAATGAAATGGAGTTGGTAAGAAAATAGGAAAACACTCTGAATAATGCGCAATAGAAATTGTGTTCTTCTCAATGTAACGCTGGACGGCTAAATATACATCGATACGATTTCTAGGCGTGAGGTCATCGTGCAAAGAATCTGTGCAATTTGGCAAAACTGTTTTCACAGTGAAATAGAGTTTTAGCAAATGTTGACTTGAATTATATTTGATTATTTAATTTTAATTTTCACTTTGTTGGACACCTTAGAAAATGTATCTTTATTGAATGGATGAAATCTATGCATGAAGTCGAATAGTTTAAAAGATGACATGGATTTGATGAAAGAAGACCGATATCCAAGACAGTAATTGAAAGTCCAATGACAGGGAACACTATCAGTACAAATATGAAGAGGATGCCACAGAAAGCGATGAGAAGACAACATAAAGTCATAGAGGAATGGAGAAAGAAGGTAGGCAGCTCATGTGGGGTGCCCCAACGCTTCCTCAGACTAAAGGTAAGGTAAAGGTGAATAATAAATAATTGAATCCGTACTCTGTTGGAAAACGTGCTTTGTTCTGGTCCTTATGTTCGTGACGAACAATTAACGTTCTTTCCAAAACTAAATTCTTGTTACAAGTAGTTCACAAGAAATTGTAGTCTACTATTGCATAGCAGAACTCCTCCATGTAAAGGATGAAACCAAATAAAACTGTGTGGCTGACTTAACTAGTTGATCGTGTGATTAGAGGTTCTTATTAACTATAAACTTACAAACTATTTAATCTTATATGATACAATTTCTCAACTACAAACAGTTTTAGGGTCATGGTACTAGTCATTATTCAAAAAAATTCATCCCCTGAGCAGCTGGCCGAGTGGTAAGCACTCCGAGCTGTCGTCACGACTGTCCCGCATTCAGACCCTGCCGCCTCGCAAAAGTTTTGATCTAGGACGCAATGATCTTCATTTCTGAAGGAAAGTTGAAAACTTTACAAGAAAGATTTAATTAACCAAAAAAAAATATAAAGAAAATAAATGTAAAGTAAATGTTGTCAATAACAAAGATCAGTAGTTAACTAAATATTATCAATATATGCAAAGTGTTGTCTACCAATTTTGAAAACGACATGTTAGCTGACAACCAACAGTTATTACCCGTTTTCGAAATTTTACAAATTTGCAACTTTCATCAATTTCTTCTCCCTACATCCGTGACTAAAGGCTTCTGGCACATAGTGTCAGAAGAAGTACCAAATTCAGATAAAGATATGGCACCCTACGTCACCAGACCAGAAGAAATGAACCAATGACGACAACTGATGGAGAGCACGTGATAAGCTCCGCGTGCTCACCATTAGAAATGGAAACTGGCATTGGGGCTGAGAGATGAAAGAGAACAGCTCAAGATGAGGTCGAGATACGGGGCTAAAATAGAAGGTTCTAAAAAAACATTATTACATCTGAAGACTGGGGTCGTTCGGTGCGTCTTGACATTGCTTCAGAGTGACTGAAAAGGAGGATCTAGCGATCTTGACGGATCTGAATGGAAATGAACGAAAATGATTTGAACAGATTCGAGAGACGAAACATCTTTTTCCCACGTCCTTGGAAACCCCGAGATTTTCGAGTGCACTTTTTTGACTCCTGTTAGCGCTGGACAAGAAGAATGGATTTATGAGTTGGAAAAAAACTAATCTTGAGTGATCGTTGATATTTTTATCGATTTGTTTTGAGGGACGATTGGAATTATCAATAAAACTGGAAGGCTGTGCTGTTAAAAAAAACACAAAAAAACTTAATATATATGGATAATTGTTTTGCATAAAGTTTGTACAAACCAAAAGTCAGTTGTATTTTTTTTTGGTTAATACATTTGTTTATAAAAATGAAAACACTTAATATTAATTTCCAAAGAAGGGATAAAGATACGTGTTTGTTTCTGTTAGTAAGGAGATAAACTGGAAGGATTGTGAAATTAGAGAAGTGAAAATCAAAGAGTTGATGTTATCAAGTGTGGGAGACAGTTGAAATCAAAGAGTTGATGTTAACAAGTGTGGGAGACAGCTGAAATCAAAGAGTTGATGTTACCAAGTGTGAGAGACAGTTGAAATCAAAGAGTTGATGTTATCAAGTGTGGGAGACAGTTGACATCAAATAGTTGATGTTAACAAGTGTGGGAGACAGTTGAAATCAAAGAGTTGATGTTAACAAGTGTGGGAGACAGTTGAAATCAAAGAGTTCATGTCATGTAAGTTAAGGAGAGAGTTGAAATGATAAGATCAGAGAATTGCGATAAAGTAGACTAAGTGTGGGAACTGATGCAGTGAGATAAGATTACGAAGAATGAAAAAAACAAAAACAACTTGAAAAGAATTGTGTATTCTAAAATGTTGACTAAAGTCTCAACTGTTTTGACTGCAATAAAGAGCTTTGCCTTTGCAATAACTTCAATTGTTGAATTATAAAGTAAAATAATTTCATAATTTGTTTTTTCTTTCATATCTAGGTCTGACTTTACCTTCAAATAAAACAATTCACTCAGGGCCATGGCCTGGCGTTCTGAAGCCAAAACAAGTTTTCGAAATATTTATCAAATTAAACACAACCAAATTGTTAAAAAAACCAACTTCTTACTCTTGATCAGTTGATGAACAGTTTAATAATACCGCAATATTGAAAGAAACATTAACAACAACATAAATAACAATAACATAAACTGAAAAACAACAATGACATCACCCACTCTAGTGACATAACAAACGACAGAACCGCACGAATTAAACATGTTCAAACAACAAGATTAAAAAAACAACTTTATTTTTGTATTTTGATTGTGTGAACAGAAATTCTGTTCTTTAAAATGCTTAATTTGCAGCTGTTTACTTAACTACAAAAATCTCTAGGGAAAGTTGCTGGTTAGGTCCAATTGGCCTAGTTCGACCAAGGGCAGAGAAAACAGTTGTGCCCATTTAAACACGAATAAAAAAACAACAACCAAATACTGGACTCCACCTCAGTCAGGACATAGTGACCTACAAGTGTCCTTTCTTCTTGCCCAACACCTGCTAACTAAAAACAAAGACCAGTAACATTAAATTGTGCATTTAATAAGTAACTCATCTTATCTTTGTATAGTTCCAATAGGATCTAAAGAGTCCAATATCCTCTACTGATTCACGTGACCAAATTGAGAAGAAACTTGTTTACACAACCAGGAGGAGAAGTAACAGCAACAAAAACCTGGAGCTACGACCACATCAGTTTCATCAGGAATTCCAAGGAGCGTAAGACAAGGATTGCATTAAGCTGTAAAGTCCATGAAACCAAAACCACGGACCGTGGGCATATACGGCCTCTCGTGACCTCTGACCTCGTTGTACAAAGCAGACGTAGATGATCGCGGACCATTTTTTGGCGGCCAGTGATACAAGTTTCAGAGATTTAAATCTCCATGGCTGAAGAGGTCACTACTCTCAATGAAATGTCAAAAGGATACGGGGAGGGGGAGGGGGGGAGAAGGGTAAGAAATGTCTGGAAACAATTTTATCGAGGAAGTATTGAGACCATGCACAATAGTATACAACTTTAAACGTTTATCTTGTATAAGTAGTGAGTACAGACATATTTGTATGGGCGGCTTTCGCCCGGAGTTTCAAATATTGACGTACAATTTCCGCCAAGAGATTTGGAAAGATTGCAAGCTTACGTGAGCATAATGACAATGTGAGGTCTTGTTTTCTTTTTTTGGAACTTCTTCAGCATAGAAATGTTGTAGCGTACAAGTTCTTCAATTCATGTCTCTGACAACAAAACCTTACAAAACGTCAATCGCTTATCTATTTGATTTTTTAAAAATACATTTTGACATTTGGATATAAACATTACTTAAAACGTAAGCTCATTAAGTCATAAACTTTTATTCCAATTAAACAGACTATGTGTTGAAAAGAGTTGTTAACAGTGATTTCTATAGCCCACCAAGACAAAGTTAAAACTTAAAAACTGATTCACACAATGCTTGAACTCTAAATTCTAGCACATATTATTCCCATAAGACCATAAATCTACTTACAGAGTTCATGTCCAAAAAAAAGGGATTGATACCGAAAAAGGGCCTTAAGCCTATTTGAAAAGAAAATGGAAAAAAAAAAGAATTAATCTCAGAAGGCCTTTAAGCCAGTCCAGAGGGAGAAAAAAAAAGGGCGAACCGCCCAAGATTGGAGCATTGATTCCCTGAATGTCCAAAACCTACGCAGACAACATAGGCATTGATTAGAAAGTTTTAAAACAAAGCACAGGTTCAGTTTCTTCTACTTGCCAGATCCACTAAATGGATTTGTCCGTCCCAAGGATGTGTCAAGTTGATCACGACAAACATTAAACCAAGGGCTGCCAACACACCTCCTGCTCTCTATTGCATTCTATCACTAATGGACGGGCACTTTTAGAACAGAATTATTATAAAGAGAACAAATCAAGAGATGTTAAGACCTAAGTGCATAAGTGAATTTTTTCCCTCAGAGACTTGAGATTTAAGTTGAACACGTCAGGATTGAAGATTTGAGAACCCTTGCGATCGATGCGTTGCAGTGAAGCGAGTATGGAGGAAATAGAATAATAGAAACAAAAAATGTAGCCGGAAACATTTGGCCTCAAACTGTTGGCCTAAAACATTTGGCCTCAAACTGTTGTCCTAGAAGAAATGGCATGACAAGGGTAGAAACAGGTCTAGAACAGATAGAGGAGTTAATAGACTACTGCATTTACGATGTCCCATTGATTTAAGCTTAAAGCGGCCGCAGTCTATAACGTAGATATTCTAATTAGAGTGGTTTCTGAAGTTTAAGATTAAAATTCCATTTCTGTATTTTTTTTAAATTTTTTTTTTAAATTGTGATTTTTTAATTGTATGAAAAAAATTGAGATGTCTATTACTGAATTGTATGTGAAAGTGTGATTTATGTATCTCATATAAAAGTGTGATTTCTGCATTGTCAGGTTATGATTTTAAGATTTTTCTACCCTATTTCTCTAGAATGTTCACAAAAGACAGAATGATTGGTATTTGGTAAGAACGGAGGTAAGTATTCATCTGGAGGAGAAGGGTTTGTATCCTGGGTTGAGGAGAGATAAATGGAAAGGGGGATGACTCTTCTATTGTATCTCATAAGACGTGTCATAAACACCTCAAAGATCCTCCTCCTATCAACTCGAAGATGGCTATGGAGTCCTATTCTCGCTTTGAAAAGCCAGCCGCAAACAAGGCAAATGGTACTTAAGGTAGGCTGGGGTACTTAAGGTAGGCTGGGGGGCTTTTGTAAAGTTGTCTTTTTTTTCTCAGATTTCATGTGACCTACGTTCTTTGTTAGTCGATGATCTTGCCTGGATATATATAATGAGCATGTGACATGAGGATGAGGGTATCATATGGCTTGAACGATGAAATTTTTATTAAATTGAGAATGATTTGCGCTGTATCAGCCTTTCTCTCGTCCCAGCTACATCCGAACAAGGTCCAGGGTTTGGTGAGTAGTGTAAGACCAGTGTGCACTACATGCCACACAGTGCTCTGGACGTTACACAAAGTTTGCTATGTAACTCTCAATAGTCCAGGTAGTCTAATGTATGACTTGCGCGCCACGCAACAGCATCCAGAATTCACAAGCTGGGTGATGGAGAGAGAAGGACCTACACATTTACCAGCACGTTGTCTAGCAGGCCAGGTGTCCATTTGTTACAAGTTCTCTGGCAAATGTTCTAAAACTAAGGCAGGTTAAGGTTTCCATTCAATGATAATGATTGGCTTGGCTGATAGAGAGTACTGAAATATAGACTTTTGTTAATAATATGAAGAAATTATAAGAAATAATATGAAGAAAATATTTATACCTGGAGCAATCGTGAACTGACCTTCTGTGTTACCCGTGCTTCTAATCGTGCTACAATTTGTAATAGTGTTTGTACTATCGTAGTCTTTGGATCGTGACTAGTCAGTACTGTATCAGTCGTGTGTTATTGGAATAAAGCCCTGTTTCTAATCTTATGAGTTGATTTAGTATATTACATACACCCATTTCTTATATTATGTTTGCAACCCCCTCCTTTTTCTGGTCTGTTGGTCGATTCTGTTGTGTGGTGGGCACAGGTGATTGCATCTACCGTCCCCCTCCGATCTAACCGTTCGGGTGGGGGGGGGGGCTAATTAATTCTTGTGTGGTAATAAGGCTGATACATATAGACATCATAATTAATAGCATAGCAAAAGATAATATTCTATTTCAAAGTAAAATCAATCCAATGAAATAAAACAACGTATAACAAAGGCGTCTCGTCTGCTAGTCCAGGTGAAATGTGGGTCTGAAACTATCTGACGTCATCGCCCGCCTTCTTGATTCTACCAGGACGTTAGAGTTATGTCCTCATTATCACCGATATGAGCTTCCTTTTGAACCTCCACTTTGAAGAGCTGTCAGTAAAATTACAACATAGACGCCCAATCAGAGTCCTTCAATTTCATTATGGGTTTTTTTTTTGTTTGTTAATTAGCCTCAGGTTAAAGATTTGAAAATAGTTTCTGTTCGCTTCAGTATGTCTTGTATTAGAATATAGACGTGGCTCTGGCTGATAGACTGATAAGACCCACAGTTCAAAATCACCTTGAGAGTTTTAAATTTGTAATTGGTCAATCACTAGCCACGTGACTTACTAGCGAACTGTTTGACTTTCTCAGGATTTGATTGGTGTGCAGAAGTGGTCACCTTTGTGAATAAGGATGATTATAAAAAATATTAACTGGGTCAAATCGGGTCAATCCTATTTAGGTGACTATTCACCATTAAAAGATATACAAAATGACATGTAAATAAAAACCGTATCCCTTTCCACTACATTTATGGAGTAGAGACAAGCCTAACATTGAGCACTTTCTTTATCTATCCAGGAAGTAATGTCTTAAGATTAAATATGACTACAATGAAACATAGGACAAGTCTACCTGCTACCGTCAGTACAGAAATATAACAAACTCCTGCGATCTTCACAATTATTTATACTAGCTTACTTTCCCATTGTCCAGTTAGGTAGAAGAGGTACATAGTTCCAGTGACACTAGTCCGAGTACTTTCTTCACTAATGATGGCACAACGCGAATGGCCCAAGGGTCTAAAGACACGTTACTTAAGGTTAAATATGTACTAAAGGAACTGAAATATTAATTAGGACACAGGCGTTCTCAATGGACAGGCGCGCACCCAATGTTCGATTGCTAGCATTATTCTGGATACTTAAAGAGACCCAATTAACCTGGGATTGATTTCTTCCTCAAGATCTGATTGATGTTCATTAACCGCATTGATTTATAAAACCCAACACCAATTCCTATTAAAGTTGGTAGATTTACTGCGTTCATTCCTTTCAAAAAGGATTAATAAATCTAGAGTAGTTTCCCTTTTTAAAGGGACAGTTCGAGTCACATAGATAGCGATTTTGAGTTTTATTCTTGTTCTGTTTTGTCTGGACTACAATAGCTAATTACTTCCCACAATCATGTGTACATGTACCAACCACCATCAATTGGTATAGCATTAGTTTAACCAAAGAATTTTATATCAGCAAACTCGACCTTTGGCGAGTAAATCCTTTATTATAAGGTGACCTCATTGTGACATGCTAGGTGACCTCATTGTAACATGCTAAGTATAAATTCAACATGTTTAATTTGAAGTTATTTTATAATGCCAATTAGAAGAAAAGTTTAGATCGATGCATTTGAATAGGAAGTGTGATTGAATAGGAAGTGTGATTGAATAGGAAGTGTGATTGAATAGGAAGTGTGATTGAATAGGAAGTGCGATTGAATAGGAAGTGTGATTGAATAGGAAGTGCGATTGAATAGGAAGTGTGATTGAATAGGAAGTGTGATTGAATAGGAAGTGTGATTGAATAGGAAGTGCGATTGAATAGGAAGTGCGATTGAATAGGAAGTGTGATTGAATAGGAAGTGTGATTGAATAGGAAGTGTGATTGAATAGGAAGTGTGATTGAATAGAAAGTGTGATTGAATAGGAAGTGTGATTGAATAGGAAGTGTGATTGAATAGGAAGTGTGATTGAATAGGAAGTGTGATTGAATAGGAAGTGTGATTGAATAGGAAGTGTGATTGAATAGGAAGTGTGATTGAATAGGAAGTGTGATTGAATAGGAAGTGTGATTGAATAGGAAGTGTGATTGAATAGGAAGTGTGATTGAATAGGAAGTGTGATTGAATAGGAAGTGTGATTGAATAGGAAGTGTGATTGAATAGGAAGTGTGATTGAATAGGAAGTGTGATTGAATAGGAAGTGTGATTGAATAGGAAGTGTGATTGAATAGGAAGTGTGATTGAATAGGAAGTGTGATTGAATAGGAAGTGTGATTGAATAGGAAGTGTGATTGAATAGGAAGTGTGATTGAATAGGAAGTGTGATTGAATAGGAAGTGTGATTGAATAGGAAGTGTGATTGAATAGGAAGTGTGATTGAATAGGAAGTGTGATTGAATAGGAAGTGTGATTGAATAGGAAGTGTGATTGAATAGGAAGTGTGATTGAATAGGAAGTGTGATTGAATAGGAAGTGTGATTGAATAGGAAGTGTGATTGAATAGGAAGTGTGATTGAATAGGAAGTGTGATTGAATAGGAAGTGTGATTGAATAGGAAGTGTGATTGAATAGAAAGTGTGATTGAATACGAAGTGTGATTGAAAAGGAAGTGTGATTGAATAGGAAGTGTGATTGAATAGGAAGTGTGATTGAATAGGAAGTGTGATTGAATAGGAAGTGTGATTGAATAGGAAGTGTGATTGAATAGGAAGTGTGATTGAATAGGAAGTGTGATTGAATAGGAAGTGTGATTGAATAGGAAGTGTGATTGAATAGGAAGTGTGATTGAATAGGAAGTGTGATTGAATAGGAAGTGTGATTTGATTGAATAGGAAGTGTGATTGAATAGGAAGTGTGATTGAATAGGAAGTGTGATTGAATAGGAAGTGTGATTGAATAGGAAGTGTGATTGAATAGGAAGTGTGATTGAATAGGAAGTGTGATTGAATAGGAAGTGTGATTGAATAGGAAGTGTGATTGAATAGGAAGTGTGATTGAATAGGAAGTGTGATTGAATAGGAAGTGTGATTGAATAGGAAGTGTGATTGAATAGGAAGTGTGATTGAATAGGAAGTGTGATTGAATAGGAAGTGTGATTGAATAGGAAGTGCGATTGAATAGGAAGTGTGATTGAATAGGAAGTGCGATTGAATAGGAAGTGTGATTGAATAGGAAGTGCGATTGAATAGGAAGTGTGATTGAACAGGAAGTGCGATTGAATAGGAAGTGTGATTGAATAGGAAGTGTGATTGAATAGGAAGTGTGATTGAATAGGAAGTGTGATTGAATAGGAAGTGTGATTGAATAGGAAGTGTGATTGAATAGGAAGTGTGATTGAATAGGAAGTGTGATGGAATAGGAAGTGTGATTGAATAGGAAGTGTGATTGAATAGGAAGTGCGATTGAATAGGAAGTGCGATTGAATAGGAAGTGTGATTGAATAGGAAGTGTGATTGAATAGGAAGTGTGATTGAATAGGAAGTGTGATTGAATAGGAAGTGTGATTGAATAGGAAGTGTGATTGAATAGGAAGTGTGATTGAATAGGAAGTGTGATTGAATAGGAAGTGTGATTGAATAGGAAGTGTGATTGAATAGGAAGTGTGATTGAATAGGAAGTGTGATTGAATAGGAAGTGTGATTGAATAGGAAGTGTGATTGAATAGGAAGTGTGATTGAATAGGAAGTGTGATTGAATAGGAAGTGTGAATGAATAGGAAGTGTGATTGAATAGGAAGTGTGATTGAATAGGAAGTGTGATTGAATAGGAAGTGCGATTGAATAGGAAGTGTGATTGAATAGGAAGTGTGATTGAATAGGAAGTGTGATTGAATAGGAAGTGCGATTGAATAGGAAGTGTGATTGAATAGGAAGTGCGATTGAATAGGAAGTGTGATTGAATAGGAAGTGCGATTGAATAGGAAGTGTGATTGAATAGGAA
The DNA here is from genome assembly GCA_036873155.1 of Biomphalaria sudanica. NCBI lineage: Eukaryota > Metazoa > Mollusca > Gastropoda > Planorbidae > Biomphalaria > Biomphalaria sudanica. Next base: position 131,994 of record JAZGLO010002947.1, read on the forward strand.
GTGTGATTGAATAGGAAGTGTGATTGAATAGGAAGTGTGATTGAATAGGAAGTGTGATTGAATAGGAAGTGTGATTGAATAGGAAGTGTGATTGAATAGGAAGTGTGATTGAATAGGAAGTGTGATTGAATAGGAAGTGTGATTGAATAGGAAGTGTGATTGAATAGGAAGTGTGATTGAATAGGAAGTGTGATTGAATAGGAAGTGTGATTATATAGGAAGTGTGATTGAATAGGAAGTGCGATTGAATAGGAAGTGTGATTGAATAGGAAGTGTGATTGAATAGGAAGTGTGATTGAATAGGAAGTGCGATTGAATAGGAAGTGTGATTGAATAGGAAGTGCGATTGAATAGGAAGTGTGATTGAATAGGAAGTGCGATTGAATAGGAAGTGTGATTGAATAGGAAGTGTGATTGAATTGGAAGTGTAATTGAATAGGAAGTGTGATTGAATAGGAAGTGTGATTGAATAGGAAGTGTGATTGAATAGGAAGTGTGATTGAATAGGAAGTGTGATTGAATAGGAAGTGTGATTGAATAGGAAGTGTGATTGAATAGGAAGTGTGATTGAATAGGAAGTGTGATTGAATAGGAAGTGTGATTGAATAGGAAGTGTGATTGAATAGGAAGTGTGATTGAATAGGAAGTGTGATTGAATAGGAAGTGTGATTGAATAGGAAGTGTGATTGAATAGGAAGTGCGATTGAATAGGAAGTGTGATTGAATAGGAAGTGTGATTGAATAGGAAGTGTGATTGAATAGGAAGTGCGATTGAATAGGAAGTGTGATTGAATAGGAAGTGTGATTGAATAGGAAGTGTGATGGAATAGGAAGTGTGATTGAATAGGAAGTGTGATTGAATAGGAAGTGTGATTGAATAGGAAGTGTGATTGAATAGGAAGTGTGATTGAATAGGAAGTGTGATTGAATAGGAAGTGTGATTGAATAGGAAGTGTGATTGAATAGGAAGTGTGATTGAATAGGAAGTGTGATTGAATAGGAAGTGTGATTGAATAGGAAGTGTGATTGAATAGGAAGTGTGATTGAATAGGAAGTGTGATTGAATAGGAAGTGTGATTGAATAGGAAGTGTGATTGAATAGGAAGTGTGATTGAATAGGAAGTGTGATTGAATAGGAAGTGTGATTGAATAGGAAGTGTGATTGAATAGGAAGTGTGATTGAATAGGAAGTGTGATTGAATAGGAAGTGTGATTGAATAGGAAGTGTGATTGAATAGGAAGTGTGATTGAATAGGAAGTGTGATTGAATAGGAAGTGCGATTGAATAGGAAGTGTGATTGAATAGGAAGTGTGATTGAATAGGAAGTGTGATTGAATAGGAAGTGCGATTGAATAGGAAGTGTGATTGAATAGGAAGTGTGATTGAATAGGAAGTGTGATTGAATAGGAAGTGTGATTGAATAGGAAGTGTGATTGAATAGGAAGTGTGATTGAATAGGAAGTGTGATTGAATAGGAAGTGTGATTGAATAGGAAGTGTGATTGAATAGGAAGTGTGATTGAATAGGAAGTGTGATTGAATAGGAAGTGTGATTGAATAGGAAGTGTGATTGAATAGGAAGTGTGATTGAATAGGAAGTGTGATTGAATAGGAAGTGTGATTGAATAGGAAGTGTGATTGAATAGGAAGTGTGATTGAATAGGAAGTGTGATTGAATAGGAAGTGTGATTGAATAGGAAGTGTGATTGAATAGGAAGTGTGATTGAATAGGAAGTGTGATTGAATAGGAAGTGTGATTGAATAGGAAGTGTGATTGAATAGGAAGTGTGATTGAATAGGAAGTGTGATTGAATAGGAAGTGTGATTGAATAGGAAGTGTGATTGAATAGGAAGTGTGATTGAATAGGAAGTGTGATTGAATAGGAAGTGTGATTGAATAGGAAGTGTGATTGAATAGGAAGTGTGATTGAATAGGAAGTGTGATTGAATAGGAAGTGTGATTGAATAGGAAGTGTGATTGAATAGGAAGTGTGATTGAATAGGAAGTGTGATTGAATAGGAAGTGTGATTGAATAGGAAGTGTGATTGAATAGGAAGTGTGATTGAATAGGAAGTGTGATTGAATAGGAAGTGTGATTGAATAGGAAGTGTGATTGAATAGGAAGTGTGATTGAATAGGAAGTGTGATTGAATAGGAAGTGTGATTGAATAGGAAGTGTGATTGAATAGGAAGTGCGATTGAATAGGAAGTGTGATTGAATAGGAAGTGTGATTGAATAGGAAGTGTGATTGAATAGGAAGTGTGATTGAATAGGAAGTGTGATTGAATAGGAAGTGTGATTGAATAGGAAGTGTGATTGAATAGGAAGTGTGATTGAATAGGAAGTGTGATTGAATAGGAAGTGTGATTGAATAGGAAGTGTGATTGAATAGGAAGTGTGATTGAATAGGAAGTGTGATTGAATAGGAAGTGTGATTGAATAGGAAGTGTGATTGAATAGGAAGTGCGATTGAATAGGAAGTGTGATTGAATAGGAAGTGTGATTGAATAGGAAGTGTGATTGAATAGGAAGTGCGATTGAATAGGAAGTGTGATTGAATAGGAAGTGCGATTGAATAGGAAGTGTGATTGAATAGGAAGTGTGATTGAATAGGAAGTGTGATTGAATAGGAAGTGTGATTGAATAGGAAGTGTGATTGAATAGGAAGTGTGATTGAATAGGAAGTGTGATTGAATAGGAAGTGTGATTGAATAGGAAGTGTGATTGAATAGGAAGTGTGATTGAATAGGAAGTGTGATTGAATAGGAAGTGTGATTGAATAGGAAGTGTGATTGAATAGGAAGTGTGATTGAATAGGAAGTGTGATTGAATAGGAAGTGTGATTGAATAGGAAGTGTGATTGAATAGGAAGTGTGATTGAATAGGAAGTGTGATTGAATAGGAAGTGTGATTGAATAGGAAGTGTGATTGAATAGGAAGTGTGATTGAATAGGAAGTGTGATTGAATAGGAAGTGTGATTGAATAGGAAGTGTGATTGAATAGGAGTGGATTGAAAGAGTGCGATTGAATAGGAAGTGCGATTGAATAGGAAGTGTGATTGAATAGGAAGTGTGATTGAATAGGAAGTGTGATTGAATAGGAAGTGTGATTGAATAGGAAGTGTGATTGAATAGGAAGTGTGATTGAATAGGAAGTGTGATTGAATAGGAAGTGTGATTGAATAGGAAGTGTGATTGAATAGGAAGTGTGATTATATAGGAAGTGCGATTGAATAGGAAGTGTGATTGAATAGGAAGTGTGATTGAATAGGAAGTGTGATTGAATAGGAAGTGCGATTGAATAGGAAGTGTGATTGAATAGGAAGTGCGATTGAATAGGAAGTGTGATTGAATAGGAAGTGCGATTGAATAGGAAGTGTGATTGAATAGGAAGTGTGATTGAATAGGAAGTGTGATTGAATAGGAAGTGTGATTGAATAGGAAGTGTGATTGAATAGGAAGTGTGATTGAATAGGAAGTGTGATTGAATAGGAAGTGTGATTGAATAGGAAGTGTGATTGAATAGGAAGTGTGATTGAATAGGAAGTGTGATTGAATAGGAAGTGTGATTGAATAGGAAGTGTGATTGAATAGGAAGTGTGATTGAATAGGAAGTGTGATTGAATAGGAAGATTGATTGAATAGGAAGTGTGATTGAATAGGAAGTGTGATTGAATAGGAAGTGTGATTGAATAGGAAGTGTGATTGAATAGGAAGTGCGATTGAATAGGAAGTGTGATTGAATAGGAAGTGCGATTGAATAGGAAGTGTGATTGAATAGGAAGTGCGATTGAATAGGAAGTGTGATTGAATAGGAAGTGTGATTGAATAGGAAGTGTGATGGAATAGGAAGTGTGATTGAATAGGAAGTGTGATTGAATGCTTTCTCTGAGCTTAAAGACACGTTTAACAACATTTTCTTTGACCCCCCCCCCATCCTCTTCGGTTTCATTATGCACTGTAGGAACAGGTTTCGAGGGGAGGGGGGGTGAGCACCGCCTCGGGGAATGGGTATACCCTACTGCCTGTAGTTTAGGTACCACTGTACCAAAGGATCACATTACATTTGTGATATGTTACGTTACGTCTGTGATATGTTACGTAACATTTTGTTACACGTATGTGTTGCAGACTTATTCTCTACATGAGGACTGTCTTTATTTAAAGTCTCACCTGAAACAAACAGGAACGTCTCTGAGAAAACTTAAACTTATTTCTCTAAAGCTTAGTACTCTAGCAAAAGTTTCATGTCAAAAATTTCTGGACCAAGTTTATTACGTAGAAAGCTAGACATGTCCAGGAAATAACAACAACAATAATAATTTGTGTGTGTGTGTGTGTGTCAAACTTCTGCTATTCAATTTGAAATGTGTTCTTAAAAAGAAAAATCCAATCAGTGATTGTGTTTATAAGCTTTTTCTAATTGAATTAAATTCATTTATTAGAAATTTTTTTTCTAGATCGCGCTATTAAATATTAAATAGACTCCCAGACAGTTCATTGAATTATTTCTCATTTTCTTAATGCACATGTTTCCCCAATGTTACAAGTTTTATTCGAGATTTTATTTTTAAAGAAAGAAAAAAAAGAGACAATTTTAATTATTATGAAGAGGAAAAGGATTACATTAGGAAAGAAAAGGTCGAGACTGTTCATGGAAGGACAAGATTGAATGTCAGTGCAATCATGTCTTTTGTATTCAGTTGGCGCTGCATTTTGACGCGCAAATTCGCTGCCATCTGACCCAGGAAGAAAGGAGATGACTTGAAGGCTTGAGCAGGATTAGAGTCTTAGAAAGTAATACACACAGTTAAAAAAAAAAGTAATAGAAAAGAAAAGAAGCTACTTTTTTTTTTCGTAATGATTAGGCTGAGATTCCTAAAGGAATTTAAGGCAGATTAAGACTTAGTTTAGATGGGCTTAAAGACGCGAGGAGTGGTGCTACGCTAAAGGAAATCTGAACTAGACCTGATATTGGTTCATGATATGAACTGTTAGAGATACACTGTTAGAGAGACAATGTTAGAGGCACACTGTTAGAGACACACTGTTAGGAGATACACTGTTAGAGACACACTGTTAGAGACACATTTAGAGACACACTGTTAGAGATACACTGTTAGAGACACACTGTTAGAGACACACTGTTAGAGATACACTGTTAGAGACACACTATTAGAGACACACTGTTAGAGATACACTGTTAGGAGATACACTGTTAGGAGATACACTGTTAGAGATACACTGATCATTTCTTGAGAAACATGTCTTCGTTTGTGCCTCTCAGTGAGGATAGAGTTTCACTGGATTGGTAATGTGTTTACTAACAAATGAATACCGCATAATGTGAAACAAACTTTCGAATTAAATGTATGCATTTTGTGTTTCATAATTGGATTAAACCATTAAAGGGTGGCCAGGGGGAGAGAATAAGACTAACTATTAGGGTCTCAGCATGTGTAACACCGACACTTGAGGACGTTTAGAACTTCAGCAATACAAAGAGACACAAACATAAAAGCTACGTCAGATTGTATCGCTTTAAAGACCAGTCCGTCATATCATGAATAAAAGATTCCCATCTAACTAGCTTGCCACAAGGTCATACCAATTAAGTTTTGAAAAAAATCCTGAAAAAATAATGCCAAAAGATACCGAAGCAGTTTCATTGAGACTGCTGATACAATGTTATCCTTAATTGTTGTAAGTTCCATTTTGTTTCGTTATAATTTTAGATCGTGTATCTTTTGTTTCATTTTCTTTAGTTAGATATAAACTGAATATAATTTTAGACTTCATGTCTTTAGTTACATTATATGTTCATATTATACATCTAAGTGCCTACAAATCAAACGTGCTTTTCAGTGTTGGATTTAATTATTAATTTTAGTATGTTTTCAATGAATACTATTATATTGTGCTATATACAATATGAAACTCCAGATATGCTTATTTAAACAAGTATCTAGCGTACAAGTAAGTAAAAGAAATGAATATATATTCGTTGCTAAAGGAATTCCTAGACTAGGTCTTCAATGGAATACATTGCATTACGTTCAGTTCAACAACAACAACAACACACACACACACCAACAATACATTTCATCCATAATTCCACCACAAACACACAGACGCACTAAAAGACACGTAGTCACTCGCGCGCATTCACTGATGACAATTCTGTGTTAATTACGTTTCTGATAGATGGAGTTATGTCTCTTTCTTTTTTTGTTCTCTTTATAAATTCATGTTTTTTGTTGTATCTAGAGCACATTGTGTCTGTAGGACCAGCAACGAGCCAGGGAGTGGGTAATTTATGGCCCTGCAAGTCAATAACTGGATGTGGAGTCCTTGCTAAACAGTCAATCAGCCACATGTGGAAACATTAGACACCACGCGCCAGCTGACATTTGAAGGGGATTTTCTCACACTGATAGCGGGTATTGACGATGTGTCAATGACCAGTGACCTTCAAGAGGATGCTTGTTAGTCACTTTAAACCGAACATTTTAACCGGCAGGGCGAGAACGTCGGTTAAAGGTGACACTCAGAAGAAACGACAAAGAAACCAGGACAGAGAGAAGTAGAGAGAGTGAGGGGGGGGGGGAAGACACAGAGAGAAAAGAAGTAGAGAGAGAGTGAGGGGGGGGGGGAAGACACAGAGAGAAAAGAAGTAGAGAGAGTGAGGGGGGGGAAGACACAGAGAGAAAAGAAGTAGAGAGAGTGAGGGGGGGGGAAGACACAGAGAGAAAAGAAGTAGAGAGAGTGAGGGGGGGGGAAGACACAGAGAGAAAAGAAGTAGAGAGAGGGAGGGGGAAGACACAGAGAGAGAAATATAGAAGGAGAGATAGGTGGAAACAGAGAGGGAGGGAGAGAGAAAGAGGGATATAGATGGTAAAAGAGAGGCAAAGAGAGTGATAAAGAGAGAGAGAAAGTTAGGGGGCGCGGTGGTTGAGTGGTTAAGGGCTTAGATTCCGAATCTGGGGTCCTGGGTTTGAATTTCCGTGAAGACAGAGATTTTAAATTTCAGGATTTTTAGGGGCTCCTGAGTCCACCCTGCTCTTAAACCGTTGGCCACAGAAACAGAAGACCTAAACATCATTTGCTCTATAGATCGCAAAGGTCTGAAAGGGAACTGTACAAGAGGGAGGGAGAGATAAATGGTAACAGAGAGGAGGCAGTCAGGTCAAGAAAAGAGATACTAGAAAGGAGACAGCAGAACAGCAAAAAGTAAATGACAGCCACTTCTGCAATACCTTAATTAGCTACAAGGTTTACCATGTTAAATGACAGGACCATGTAAAAGAAAACAATGAAGCAGCGAGACAGATGAGATAAAGATGTCACAGGTCTAAACATCTTCCTGCTGTGAGACAGAAGAGAGAAAGATGTCACAGGTCTAAACATCTTCCTGCTGTGAGACAGAAGAGAGAAAGATGTCACAAGTCTAAACATCTTCCTGCTTTATCTCCACTTTGCACACCGATACAAATGCGTTTCAAAGCACCACCCAAAACCAAGAACATTCGTTTAGTATAGTTCCTAGATCCGACCCATAGACTTATATCTACTACTTCAGACTGGACATGGAGATCTTTTAGCACTACAAAAAATGTCGTGAAAATTGTTTAGAAAGTTGGATCAAGTCGTTGTTTTGTAAAGTAGTTAAAAGAAGTAAAGCTGTTTTTTTTTTCAACCCTAACCTATGTAACATAATTTAATTTTTGCTCTAGATCTAGTAATTGAAAATCAAAAATAAGAGTATTCTCGTCTCATAATTATTATTTTACAATTTTTAGATACATAATGTAGAAAGATTTAGGTAATCAATCTATTTAAATGTACATAAGATGATTCAAATCGACATGAATTATTTCCATCTCGGATTTTTTGAAACATTATCTTAATGGAAACAAACAGGAAATGGCTTTGTTTCATATATTTGCGTGAATATCCGAGAAATGATTTTGTATTATTTCTAAACTTTGAAAACTAAAGATCATTACTTTTCAAAGACAAAATACAATGATTGAGGCAACTCCCCTTAGAGCCTGAAAAAAGAGTTTATGTACATAAAAATCTATATATATAGATAGGTCTGTGAATCGATCAGTCGAGGATAAGAATTTATTTCCGGTTTCCAGTCTAGATATAATATATACGTCTATGATCCGACCTCTAAAGGGAACCCGCCTATGCAATGTTTACCTTTGAAATTAAAGTTCCAAGTCTAAACTGAGTCCAGTGATTTAAACAATGAAGAAAAACAAATCTACTCATAATTCTCAAGGATCTCTTTGAGTTTTAGTTACAAAGCTCATCTACTTATATTTTAGCTTATACATCAGCTTCAGCATTCAACCTGATAGTATGTCAAAGCCTTCATCACTAGGAGGAGTAATTTACAGACAGGGCCGGCCCTAATAATTGCAGGGTCCTATGCGAAATGAACTGCGCGCGGCCCAGTCAGGGTAGATATGGATAATAAGTGAAAATTAAGATATTGTATTAGAAAATAAATTCATCTTTGCATTACATTTTCTTAAATCAACGCTAACAATGCCGTTTTTTTTTTATCAAACGTAGGTTTGGCTTTTACCATATTAAATGGCATCCCAAAATGACAATTTTGTCTATTTTTAAGGACATTTTTATGAGTTTTCAGGAGTTTTAATAATTTTACAAGATTTCTAGGACTTTTTCGTGCATTTTGCAATTTCAGGAGATTTCCAGGAGCTCCTGGAAAATCAGGAGGCCACGGGTACCCTATTCTAAGTTATAAATGGCTTTATTTAATAATTTACACCTAGATTTAACGCAGGGTCCATACAAGTTCGGAGCCCACTGCGGCCGCATAGGTTGCAGAGGCCTAAGGCCGGCACTGGTTATAAATCTTGAGTAGTTGAGGATAGTTTAGGAACTGGTGTAAAACTAAAATTCTGGTTATTCTGCTTGTCACACAGTAAATGGTTTGATTCTAAACGTTAGGAGCAATCTTGACAGTCAAGTGAAGACATGTCAGCTGAAAGAAGGCGTGATAGTTAGAAGAAGATGACGAAGTTAAGTTCAGAAGCGGCAGTTAGGAACAGGCGTAATAGTTTAGCGAAGACGTGATAGTTGATCGAAGACGTGACAGTTGGGAGCAGGTGTGACAGTTGATGGATGGTGTGACAGTTGGGAGCTGGTGTGACAGTTGATGGAGGCGTGAGAGTTAGAAGCAGACGTAGACGTATAAAGATATATAACATCTTTTTAAAAAACCTGTAAATTAAGCATAACAAATGTATTTTATTTAACTTTTCTTTCATTTCAATGTGTCAATGTTTCTTAGAGGCTGATGTTTAGTGATATGTCACATGTTTCTTAGAGGCTGATGTTAGTGATATGTCACTTTAAAACCGAAGGTTAATGAACAAAATATTTAAAATATAACTATTATAATGAAAAAGTATAATTCTTATCCCATTGCTTAGAAATGTGCATACAAAACCTCGATGTGACTACGTGACATCTGCGTATTTAAATGAATAAGCAGAGCTAATCAACAAATCAATTAAACGTCGACATAGTCTAAAATATAATTTCACACGTAGAAATTCTTTGGTGTTTAAAACTAATCCTTTTTTTTTTTTGAATTTTTGAACATTGGAATTATGCTAGAACTTGTTGACCATAAATGAGTGACTAAGTTAACACACTCACACTGCGGGAACACCTACAGTAGAACGTCGTTTATCCGACTCAATTGGGACCGGACACCGTTCGGATACGCGATTGTTCGGATAACCGAAAACCGAAGCGATCCATGCAGTATATGCAACCGGACACTATACGAATATTGAAAATCATCACATGCGGGACACGTGCGTAAAGAACGAGCAAAATAGGTGACAAATGTCGCAATTTTACCTTTATTGTGGAAAATAATCACTTATTTTTCGTATTCATACAGTATATGTGCATTACAGTACATGTGGTTGATAAAAAAAAAAAAAAAACTGGTCCGGATATTTGACGCTCCGGATAATAAACGTTCGGATAAACGACGTTCTACTGTATTTTCTTACAGGACCAGACTCGCACACTTCTAGGCGCGCCTGTTTGCACCAAAACCGAGGCTGGGCTGCCAAAAACAATGCGTTTCATGACAGAATTGTGCAAACACCACATCTTGTCGCACGAACTTCCAGACAGAAGCCAAAAGCTAGAAATGAAGACACACTGAGTGCCGTCTTATATCTTAAGACGTGAAACTCTTGAAACCCCAAGGTCCACAGTTTTAAATTGCGTCATTTCCTCCTCACGCTAAGTCACGACTTGTCGGAGCAGCAAATGTGGCAAATGCAAGTCTACTGCCCCCCCCCACGTGATCAGCAAATAAAAAAAAGGGGAGAAAAAAGTCTGTGACTTACAAGACACGTCACCAGGAGACATACTCCACACACACACACACAAACACACACCGTCTTCTTTCCTAATTGTATTTTTATTTTCACGACGTCTCAACCCGTCAAGTTCCTGGGCAAATTGATGGCAGCATTATCAAATTGTTCTCGGGGCAACCTCCTTGACGGGGGGTGCCGAGACCAGGGCGTAGTGAATATATTTTCAATTTATCTTTGTCCCTGCTCGTGAGGGACAGGATACAGTGAGGGAAGGAGAGGGCGAGCGGGACCAGTCCAGTCTTGGTGGACTCTTCCCCTCCTTCTTGACCATCTTCCTAGTTGCTTGTGTCCATCAGTAAATCAACAATAGTGTCACACTGACTGGACTACTGGACTGAATCGAGATGGAGGGGGGGGGGAGGCATTCCTGGTCATCAGAGAAAGATCTTCGGCAACAAGGTGTAACATGGACAATTCTCTTTCATTTTATGTACAATCAACACCAGAAACAGCGAAGTACCCCATGTAGACTTTCCAATCTCTAGATCAGATGATGTAAGGGTCATCTGTTTCGATAGCCGACGGTTAAGAAGAGTGTCTTGTTGCTAGCACGACCACCAACCGCCTTTAGTTTTCCCAACTAATGTCACGTTCTCAGTTGGCTGAGCTCAGGAGCGTCCTAAAAATCCCGAAATTAAAAATCACGATATTCAAACCCAAAAGCTTTCGACGGAGGTTTCGAAGCCAAGCGGATTTACCACTCAGCCACCATGCCCCTACAGTCAATACCAGACAATGAGATAACATTGGGTCGGGTTATATGGACATGCACAATATATGACACACTTGTTTTCTCGTTGTTTAGATTCCATTACAATTTTTAAAATCTATTTGTCAAAGTTAGACAGACTATTTAGTATTAACTCATTGAGAGGGTTGTCAGGGCACGGCAGCTGAATATTTGATAACCTTCCGCCATCTGTTGAAATTCTAAATTTCTTCACAGATAGTCTATGTGTAAATGATTCTGACCCGAAATCGCAAAGTGTCGTTGTTAAGGAAGACGATTGGATATTTTATGTTTTGTATATTATGTTTATGTAAGACATAACCCACTCACTCTATTTGTATTATTTAAATGGTAAAAGTGATTTTTCATTATGATGTCCTTGACCTTTCTATTTGGTGTCTTTTACATTGCTTGACATTGTTTCGTTATTGTTTTACTAAATCTCTCCTAATCCTTTTTTTTTTCATTTCTTTTGATTTTTTAAAACTAGATTCCAATATTTAGCTATCACATTTCACCCCACCTCTATCTCTTTTGTTTTCCCTACAGATGACAGTGATTAATGCTTAGTGTCAACGTCCATAATATTCATTACAGTAAAAAAAAACATATTAAAAAAACTTTTACAAAAGCAAATCGTATATAAGCAAAATAACAACAAAAAAAAATCACTGCATTAATCTTAACACTGCAGGAATAAGCTCCCTTTTTCTAAATAAAAAATTCTAATTACTATTGATTGATTAACTTATTAGTCATGTATTGTCATCAACTATTGAATAATTCTACAAAATTTCGATTTCATCCGAGAAAGGGAAGTAAAAGAAACGTTTAAAAAACGTCATGAGGAGAGTTAGTCTTTATTTACAACCACATCACTCAATAAGTTGCATTTATTTCCCTTTTTTTTGTAAAGGTTCAACTTGATTCGAGAATGGGTGTGAAAGAAATGACGGGTACAAAACTTCTACCAGACAGACAGATAGACAGACTGAGTTGATAGAAGCTTGGTAAAAAAAATTTCTATACGAAAAGCCGCAATCCTTTTTGTGCCAGTCACGCTCAGACCTTAAAAACAAAACAAAAAACTGTTTTTGAAAAATATTATATTAAAATCAGTGCATAGTCTACTTTTTGTCTAAAGGAAAGCGAACACATTATTTTATTCAATTAACTGCAAATTGATTAGCCCACCTTTACATCATTTATTAGACAGGATAAGAAAGTCATAAATATATATTTATATGTACCTCTGCATACACCTCAAACCTAATTTTTAAATAAAATTAAATAGACCATTTCCTTTAAAACACAATTTCGAAAGTACAACGTATTGTGGCATTTTAATGATCTCCCCGGTGACATGAAGATTATAAGCATTCAATTAGAACGACTGCACCCTCGGAGGTCTTTGTCACTTTATTTTTTGTCTTTAGAGCTGAGTATAAAAAATTGATGTAACTAAAAAAAAAATACTGAATATAAAAAATGTATTCATAATTCATTACAAAAAAAAAGAGGCAGGAGCCTTGTACGAGTTTTTGATTTAAATAAAAATCTTTACGACTTAATTTAAACATAAACAATAAGACACACTCTCATACACATATATACTCTCGCACACACAAACTCACACAAAACACTCGCACAAAACTCTTCAAGAAGATTAATGACGATGGATGTTCTTCGAGAAATCCTAAAATGGCGTCTTGGAGTTTCTATGCTTGCGTTGTTACAATCGATCTCCGCACGCCTCATTTCTATATCATTATTATTAATGGCATCATCTGTGTTGGCTAGATACACTCTACCAGAAGGGCTTGACTGTCCATGATTCGTGCGCAGGAAACAGCCCTAAGAAGAAAGTGTCCAGAAACCAGACTAAAACAACTGATGTGGATAGCATTGGGCGTTACAGATGCTTGGAGACAAACAGTTTCAAATGTTAGATATTTATTTCGTACCTGATCAAGTTCATGGTTAGGAATGAAATGGATTTATCCTGCGCTATTCTCTTCTAATGAAGATATTCATCTAAGGCTGACAACTATAAAGGGCATGCTTTTCGTGTATTCGGTCTACTTACAATAGATTTCTTTAAAAAAGATAGACGATAATTTCTATGCACTTTGTAGCACTACGGAACGTTCCGTTTTAAACACAACATTATTTCAACATGGAGCAAGTGTTAAGAGATTTGGGCCATGACTGAAACTAAAAACGTATTTATACTATCTATTGTTACTAAAGCAGAGCTAATGTTACTAAAGCAGAGCTAATGTTACTAAAGTAGAGCTAATATTACTAAAGTAGAGCTAATGCTACTAAAGCAGAGCTAATGAGAAGAACAGGTTTATAACATATAGTAGGCAATAGGGATCTTACCTTTGGAATTTGTGTTTTGCCATTAAAAAATAAAAAAAGTTTAAATTAACTTACTTTATCTGTCTGTGAGGTAAAATTTTTGAACACCCATTTTTGGATCAAGGTGAAACTTTTCACAAATATGAATTGTACCTAACTAAACATGAATCAATTTAAAAGTTTACCAATTAGTTAATTAAGTATTTTGTTTGAAAGGAAAGGGAATAAATTCTACATTATTTAGATATATATATAGTTGTACATATGGAGTATTTCCCCTTAGATAAGTTTTTTAAAAAGTATTTTTAGATTTTGTTTTTGTTGTTTTTTTAACTCTCTACATCCTATTTCTTTTCTTGTTCATTTTTTTATAGCGCTTTCTTTTCAATTTCTATGTTAATAAATTTTTTTTATTAAATAATGTAATTCGAATCTTGGAGGTCAGGACCAGAGGTCAGTGTCTATTAAAGTTAAAGACGAAAATATCTCATTTCGCGAGAAATTTGTTTTGCTACCAAAAAGATAGAAATAGAGACAGAGATTGTGTTGGTCTCGTCAGGTAGTCTCACATATTGTGCTGGTCTCGTTAGATAGTCCTAGAGATAGTCTCAGAAATTGTGCTGGTCTCGTTAGATAGCCCCAGACATTGTGCTGGTTTCGTCAGATAGTCTCAGAGATTGTTTTGTTTCGTCAGATAGTCTCAGAGATTGTGTTGTTTCGTCAGATAGTTCCAGAGATTGTGCTGGTCTCGTCAGATAGTCTTTTTCTTATACATGAAATCATTCGTCTTGTCAAATCATTTTCTATTGCGACTATCTCTTTGAAACTGTACAGTAAATAAAAGTTGATAAGATACTTGATGTGTTCTTCTTGGTCCTTGCTCCTCCGAATATCGGCACCTCCATCAAGGTTTTACATGTGGACAGAGAAGGCGACCAGGAGTCACTGTCCTGGATATCGTCCCACTCCTACTGTCAGACATTATGTTAAATGGGTCAAGGTTTCTAGTATATTTCTCTCTTAATCAGAAACTAGCGAAAATATTAAAAGTAAAAAATCTAATGCTGAAAAGCAGAGTCCTGTAATTTGCTGAAAGTCACATCTAGTTCATGTGTTCTCTTTCTTGTATAGGAAAACAATTCACTTATTTGGTTTATGTGTTGTAATTAGATAGTTGAACGTCAAGTTCAGTCACTGTAATCAGCACATTCCATTAGCTACAGACAAGTATTTCATTGGAATATACGTTCTATAGTCAGACTAAAACTAACTTACTAACGATAGTAGCTTGTATTTACATAACTGATATGCTTAGTATATGTATGAGACAGATTGTAACACGTAATACATTATTTAACAAGTATTGCAATTATAGTCACTAGTTAGTCGATTAAAAAGTATGTTTGATCTGAAATGTTTGAGCCGAAGAGAATAACTGACCAATAACTTTGTTAAAAAGAATCAAAGGAATTATCTTCATCCTTGTTTTTCTAGTAAGTTTGACTGAGACTAGACACTGAGTCTTGTGACTGAGTCTTGTGACCGAGTCTTGTGACTGAGTCTTGTGACTGAGTCTTGTGACTGAGTCTAATAATAGAGACACGTTATTGAACCTAATGACTGAGTCAAGAGACTAAGACAGATCACTGAGTTTAATGAAAGAGTCCAGTGACTGCGTCTAGTGACTGAATCTAATGACTGCGTAGTGCGTATGGTCACAAAGTCACGTGACTGTGACTGGTGTCGTTCCCCAATGAGCAAGAAGTTCCCCTTTGCTCTCACGACCATCAGACGACCCAAAGAGGTGGGGGGGGCGGCTGAGGAGTGAGCTAGAGAGAAAGACATTAGATGGGGGCGATAGAGGAAAATCGAAGTGTCACTCAGTGTAACGCCATAAATATTTGTGTTGGTGTATTTATTGACTTAGGCTGATGAGTGTCTCTCACTTCTGATTCGTAAACAAAATCAAACTTGATTAACACAAGCAAAAAACACATTTAATCAAATCTCTATGCATTTATACGCGTTATCGAGAGCTCAATAGAATATTTAGATCACATTTTTCATTGGATCCTAACCTCTGCTAATACATTGGCTTGCTACATCGGCAGTATCTCGTGTAGTAGTACATTACGATAGAGTTAACTTGGTGCGGGAAACATTGCAAACGTTTCTCTGGTCCATGACGGACTTCAACGACTGTTCATTTGATTCGGTCAAGTGGTCTAGTGACTTCCTTGCCAACTAGAGAGACAACTGTGAGACTAAGTGTACGTTGCCCCAGACTCTCAAAGCTATAAAACCAAGAAAATGTTGCCCCAGAACTTTAAAACTACGATTTGCTTTTCAACTAGAAGTTCTACTAGACTACCATGAAAATACGCCAGTATACAAAATAAATCAAACTATCCACAAATTGTAATTTATAACTATAGTTATAACCTTCATACGATAGTCATCTATAAAAGTGAAATAGATATTGCTCAATTTCCGTAGCGGTCCCAAAATGTATTCAACAATATTATTGATTTTCTCAAATTTTCCATAATAGTTTTTAGTCTTTAAAAGATAGAAGCCGTCGACGAAATGAAATTTCCGTCTAAATTTCAACCTTTCGGTCGTAAAAATGTCTGCTAAAAATCTCATCACAGAGCCAAAACGAGACTGCTAATGTACTTCTCGAGTTAAACAAAGGGAGATAAAAAGAGCCTGCTCACATTTTCACATCTTTTAAGTTCATGAAATGGCCCACCAGGTCAGGGAGTGTCATAGAATAAAGAGACTCATTGATCTAATCGGAGAATTGAGCTCTCGACTCCTTCCACAATCATGTTTTGTTGTCTAGGTTTAGGCCTCTGTGGATACATTGCAGTGTAAGTTAGGGTTAGAAGCAGTGTATCTGACCCACGGTCCAGGACACGGAAATGTTGTGCTTAAAGCTCGGTGCAATGAAACAGAAGACGTGGGATCCATGATGTAGCGCTATGCATTTGGGGTTCGCATGATTTTAAACCTTTATCAGAGTTTTAGATCGATCTATCATAAACATTTACATCTATCATGTATATGTAATTCTAGGACCAATATTTCAACACGAAGACAAAAAACCTATGGTAAAATATTGTCTCTAGAGTTATGCGCCTTATGCATCCAAATGACCAAAACCATTCTCACATTAACAAAAAAAAAGTAATTGTCAAGTTCAAGGCTGTTTAAATTGCATAAACAACGAAACATGTTATTTCAAATAGCACTAAAAATTGCCAAGGGTGCAATACATAAATTGTCGATCTTGCTTGTATGTTGAAGAATCTAATTTGAGAGAATATAAATACATAGGAAAACAATTATGTGTTTAGTCAATAAGTTTTAAGCCTCATGTTAAGCCTGCTTTTGTGAATCTAGTATATACGTTTAGTTATACAGTGTTCAATGTGTGCTTTCAAGCTTTTGCTGATTTCTACTTGGAGAATATTTATTTCGTAAAAATGAAATCTTATTTCTTTCCTTCGAAAATATTCCCGCCATATTTTGGAAGACTTGCTGATCTCCGTCTCGACGGGTCTGGAAAATCACAAATTCTCGCGCTGTATGGTTTCATATATGCGCTATGCAGAACAGCATGGTTTCTGTCCAGTGCTTTAGCTAGATAGTATTTGAACATCTCAAGCCCTCACTCAAATGGATTTTGATAATGATGATATTTTGGAATAGGCGTTATCGGACTTAACTTCTGTATAGACTAGGGATGCACCGGATAGTACTTTTTGATATCCGGCCGGAGCCGGATATGACCGGATAGTAAAATTTTATATTCGGCCGGGGCCGAAGCTGGAGCCGAATACCTAAGTGTCTTGTAAATAGCTTGTATTGCTGAGCATTTTACGAAAGTGTTAAATAACATACCTATATTTGTTGGTATTATTTTATTTTCCTTTTATATACCTTATTGTTTTAAACTCTGTTACTGATTGACTTATTCAAGCTTAACAGTATTTCTAAAAATCTGTATAGCATGAGTGTGACTGTGTGTATGTACGAGGCCAAAAAAAAAACATAAAAGGACTTTGTGTTCGACTGATCGTAACAACCTGGTCAGATAGACGTAGTGAGCCTACACATGTAGTCCTAGTGTAGTGTGTATAGTTGATGGTGTTGACCTTCACGCGTTTTTTTTTTCCTTGGGCATACGCAATAGTGTTTAGTGTGCAGGCAAAAAAAGATAACACATTGGCATGATCAGTCAAGCATATAGATAAATTATCTCTGTACCTTAGTTACCGAGGTCAAGTGTTTCTTAACATTCCAGCATATTTTTTCTTTGTTTGCTAGATATAATTGTGGTGCTTTAGATCAATTTATTTTCTGCGATGTTAAATTTAACTGTAAGGTTTTCCTTTATATATTAAGTCAATAGAATTAAACAATGAAATTAACTTTCTTTCTAAAAGTTTTAATACAAGGGGAAAAATACATAGACGCACACATGCACATATTTGTTTTATTTTATTGTGCAACGAACGTGTGTTCAGCGCCCTAAATGACATTTCTTTATAAGTAAACAAACTTAGTCTCTTCATCTAGTCACCTCTAGACAGTGTCAATATTTCTCAACAATCTGCGTTAATCCATTCTGGCTTAAGAATGGTCAATGTCTATCAATACCTTGTCATGGATTAAACAAATAAGAAGTTGGGGGTGTTGAGCCCTCCCTTTAAAGATACCACTGGTCAGTGTCTGTTTGGCTTGTAGTCCAGCCTCCTAATTGAGACTTAAAGTAAACAATCTTATTGTCCCGGCCAATAGTATAAAATGTGTGGCATGTTTCCAGACCCTTGATTGACAACCTATCTCATAATAAACAAACTCATACCAGATTAACTTTATAGAGATTTGGCTTGTAGTCCCGCCTCTAATAAAAAATTCTCCAAGTAAACAAAACTTAGTTCTCTCAGAAGATGTGATCTCTAGACAGTGTCAACAATAACAATATTAATAGAAATACAGGTGTAGCTTTTACTATCCGGTTTACTATCCGGTAGTGATATCCGACCGGAGCCAGATAGTGCCGGATAGTGAAAAAGTGCCGAATATTCGGCAGAAGCTGGAGCCGGAGGGACTATCCGGTGCACCCCTAGTATAGACCGACGTTTCCAGCATGTTCTCTGTATAGCTTCGTACACCCATTTTTACATTACAAAGGTTATACCAACTCACTCTGTCTGTCTGTCAGGTCAAAAGTTTGCACATGTTATTTCTGATGCACCCTATTTTGGATCAAACTGAAATTTTGCACAATTATTTATTTTACCTAACAACACAAAAATCAATTTTAAAAAATTACCAATTAGTTTATTAACTATTGGTAAAAAAAATTACTTTGTTTGGTATCTCAAACAAGGTAAAGAAATGGTACTTGACTAAAGTGGTGGTATAAGCTGATTCAGTCCCCTTTCCACGGGAAAGAAATAGTACTTGACTGAAGTGTTGGTATAAGCTGAATTAGTCCCCTTTAAAGATTGTCATTTGAGGCTTATTTTAAATTTAATTACTTGACTGATCCAAACTAGTTGATACACTTATTATAAGCTTTGTTTTGTTGTTTTTATAAAATTGATTTTTAAAATATATTTTGCTTGTTTTTCACCTGGTTTCTCGCTAGTCTACATGATGGATGACAACAAAACACTCGTTCGAGTTGATCTCTTTGACTAGCTTTCAGCTAGAGACACCCAACACGCAAACATTTCAGTTGGCAGTTTCTACAGTGAGTCTCCTAAAACCGAGGATTTAGATCCGTCATTTAATGTGTTGTCAGTTTTCGAGGAGGCGTGGAGTACTTGAGAATCTTATGGCTAGTGCTCTAGAAGTTGTCATGTGCAACTGAACGTCGTTTCTTTTGATTGCAACATTATTTCCAGAGACATGCAACGTTTGCTAGTAACATTTCATAATTGTTGAACTGAATCTGAGTTTCTGCGTGAATGGGAATCATAAACTACAACGCCATTTATTTCTAAAGACCTTTAGTGAAATAAAGTAAGGTAAAGTTCCCCTTCCAGACCTTGCGATCTATAGGGCAGATGATGTTAAGGTCATCTGTTTCTGTCGCCCACGGTTAACGATCACGGTGTCCAGCACAACGACCAACCTTCTTTACTTTCCCCAACTAAAGTCATTAGAGTTGGGTGGACTCAGGGGCGACCTAAAAATCGCAAAATTCAAAATCCCAGGCTTCACAGTGATTCAAACCTAGGATCCCAGGTTCGGAAGCCAAGCGCTTAACCACTCAGCCACCACAACCCTCTTTAGTAAAACGCAAGTATTGAATGAGCAACGGTGTGCAGGGAATTCAAGTCGCTATGCATACTCAAGGGAAACAATTTCTAAACGTAGGGAAACGTATAAGGTTGTTCATAAAAACGACAGTTCAACTGTCAACTATCTAGAAACCAGTAGATCTAATCATTAGTTGTGCATTGACATTTTAGGGCTGACAATTAACATTTATAACCTTCCTATTTATTGTATGTAGTTACAGACGCAAGGTTGGTTGGAGAGTAAGTCCGCCAGTCAGCAAGGTTGGTTGGAGAGTAAGTCCGCCAGTCAGCAAGGTTGGTTGGAGAGTAAGTCCGCCAGTCAGCAAGGATGGTTGGAGAGTAAGTCCGCCAGTCAGCAAGGTTGGTTGGAGAGTAAGTCCGCCAGTCAGCAAGGTTGGTTGGAGAGTAAGTCCGCCAGTCAGCAAGGTTGGTTGGAGAGTAAGTCCGCCAGTCAGCAAGGTTGGTTGGAGAGTAAGTCCGCCAGTCAGCAAGGTTGGTTGGAGAGTAAGTCCGCCAGTCAGTACTTAGGTTTGTTTTTCTCCATATGCAAAAGTCAAGGTCACCAGAGAAAAAAAGTTTACAAAATACATCTTCCTTTTATCGCGTTTTTTTTCTCCCCCGGAAGTAGTTTCCATATTGAAAGGAGGGAAGTGCAATGATGGATTTCTTTATCTCTCTAATGATAAGATCTAAGACATGTGACAGTCATGTCGAAGGAATGGAATAATACTAGTTGGGTGTTTTTCTATTTGTTTTTGGGTGTGTTTCTATTTGTGTGTCTTTGCATTTAATGTGTGTGTGTGTACGTATTATGTGTCCATTTTTAAATGTTATTTGTGTTTTGTCAGTTGTGTTTATACTAGAGTGTTTTACAACTCATTCTGTTTGTCCGTCTGGTAGAAAGTTTGTACAAATTATTTTTTAGACCACTTCTTATAATTTTGAGCTAGTTGATGCAAGTCTAGCGTGATATGACTTAAAAAAAAGATTTATAATGTGATATAACACATTAGTATCCCAGATTATAACTAAAATAATAAATGTAATAATTACTATTATAACAAACATATCGTTAAAGACGACACAGTAAGGGAGATAAACCAAACTGGTTTTTGTTAGACCGACAACCTGTACAAAGGATGTTAACTCTTCTATGCCTGTTATAACACTTAGAGTAATTGTCTACCCTTCTTCACGGCTCTTTACTTTAGAATTCTGTACAAAGCAAGTTTTCGATGAGACGGATTCTTTCACGTAACCTTTGATCAACCGGTCATCTACTGGCTGGTTCATTGACCCTTCTATAGAAAAATTTTAATGACTTGGGAATCGCGACATAACCAAAAGTTAGGGTAGTGAGTGAAGGAGAATGGTATGAACAGATCCATTCACTTCAAGCACCTCCCCTTCCCACCTGGCTGCTCGTCTGCCAACTGTAGGATGAACTTACCTACACCTGAAATCTGAAATGAGGTCAAGTAGTTGGCTCCACGCGTGTAATTTTGTGGGCGAGATGCTAAAAGTGCAGGTTCTAGGAAACACCAAGAAACACCAAGAAACACCAAGAAACACCAAGAAACACCAAGAAACACATACCCCATACACTAGCGACTATGTTGACTAGACTGTTGAGTAGACTGTGACTAGACTGTTGAGTAGACTGTGACTAGACTGTTGAGTAGACTGTGACTAGACTGTTGAGTAGACTGTGACTAGACTGTTGAGTAGACTGTGACTAGACTGTTGAGTAGACTGTGACTAGACTGTTGAGTAGACTGTGACTAGACTGTTGAGTAGACTGTGACTAGACTGTTGAGTAGACTGTGACTAGACTGTTGAGTAGACTGTGACTAGACTGTTGAGTAGACTGTGACTAGACTGTTGAGTAGACTGTGACTAGACTGTTGAGTAGACTGTTGAGTAGACTGTGACTAGACTGTTGAGTAGACTGTGACTAGACTGTTGAGTAGACTGTGACTAGACTGTTGAGTAGACTGTGACTAGACTGTTGAGTAGACTGTGACTAGACTGTTGAGTAGACTGTGACTAGACTGTTGAGTAGACTGTGACTAGACTGTTGAGTAGACTGTGACTAGACTGTTGAGTAGACTGTGACTAGACTGTTGAGTAGACTGTTGAATAGACCGTACTATGGTCAAATCTTCAGTTCTCGTAAAGCATTGTTGTCAATAAAATCTAAAACAAAAATCACTTTATATCTTTGCTTTGCAGACTCGTTTAACCCCTAGCCAGTTTTTAGGACAAAACGCATTACCCTCTCTTGCAATCTTCTCTATATTCCGGACTACAAGTAAACACAGAGAGTTGAACTCATTTCAAAACACGGACCCAGCCAACAGTATACAGATCAAGGAAATCCTTTCATTGAAATACATGTAGACATACAATACATTTCAAAGCGCAGGATTGATATTTTTTTAGGAGAGCTACGCCAATTATAATTATTTCATAATTTACGTAACTGATAAATTTGAATTTACGCTAATGTTACAGAATTCTATAAAATCAATGCCCCTTAAATATTTGAATATTCCTCAAAATTTATTTTAAAAATAGGACAGTTATATTAAACATATACAAATTATTATTTTTATTTCAACAATATGTATATACATTTATTATAAGATTTCTTCTGTTAAAATGAATTTGCAAATTAAAGTTGATAAAATAATTTACATTTCAAAGTAGACTACAAAAACTAAGGCCCTTCTTATCCCAACAACAAATATAGATTATGATTGCATGTAGTGTATTTATAGTTTTACAAATATATTTCATTAACACGAACTAAAAAGATTCAAAATAGGTTTCCGTTCTTTCCCTATAGATGCAAATCTTCAAATACAAGATGAGTGTTGACAATGTGTTCATTGGGAAAGTATAAAACTGGTAGCAATAATTACTGTCGGATGGGATACATACACGTCTCACTTTTACAGTTCATTCAAATTTGTAAAATTTAACTTATAATTTGTTGAGGATGAATACTTTTTTTTTCGCATTTAAAAAAATAAAAATCACTTTAAGTGTTTCCTTTTTAAAAAAAAAATTCTATATTAGTTTGTATAACCTACTCCTAGATCTAGATTTTGAGTAAAATATTTCTTTCTACCTTTGTGTCTCTCTCAAACGTTCATCGGGTAATACATGAAATAGGATCTCACATCGCAACTAGCCAGGCAGCCAGTTTAGCAGGGCCAGAGTACCGCCATCAATTTGATTTAAAATATTAGTACTAAAAAAAACAACACAGAAATTAGAACTGTATTGACCAGTCTACAATAATGAAAAATGATTGTTGTCACTGAGTTTCACAATAACTGGAATCATTTGTAGAGAGTCAATACCTTTAAAAAAACAAAACAAATATATTAGTGACAAGGGTAATTGGTGATGTTGCTCTCCGCTTAATGTTTCCCTATTCCTACGTCATTGGCCAGGTGATCAGAGTACGAATAAAAGTATCTTGATTGAGCGTACATGTGGGTGGCTTCTCTTGACGTCACTACGTAATGGCACTTTGATTTTGAAGAGACTTCGAGGGCCATACATCAAGTTTTGTATATGTTATGTGTTTAGAAGCGCTGAGAGTGGATAGAGATGTCTACACGTAGCTCTAGTTTATAAAGTACAAAATAAATTGTTGAAACTGTGGTGTATTTGTGTGGAAGGAGAAGACATTTCAGTTTGGTCTTCTACAGCAGGAGAGAAAGTTGTTAAGGGTTAGGGTTAGATGTTCTGTAGCAGTTCACAATGTTCAGTTTCTACTTCGGAGGGTACATGAACCGTAAAGATGTTTGATGTTGTAATAACAAAATAAAGATGTGATTCAAAAGTAAAGATGTGATAAAAAGTAAAGATGTGATAAAAAGTAAAGATGTGATTAAAAAGTAAAGATGTGATAAGAAAGTAAAGATGTGATTTAAAAGTAAAGATGTGATAAGAAAGTAAAGATGTGATTCAAAAGTAAAGATGTGATAAAAGTAAAGATGTGATTAAAAATAAAGATGTGATAAAAAGTAAAGATGTGATAAGAAAGTAAAGATATGATAAAAAAGTAAAGATGTGATAAGAAAGTAAAGATGTGATTCAAAAGTAAAGATGTAATAAAAGTAAAGATGTGATTAAAAATAAAGATGTGATAAAAGTAAAGATGTGATCAAAAAAAAAGATTAGATTAAAAGGTAAAGATGTGATTAATAAGTAAAAACTGGGTTTTATAAAATTTACACTATGGTTTCATAACTAAAGATGGAATTGTAACAGTGACACTGTGAAAATGTAAGTTGAACGTAAAGATGTGCTTTAAAAGTAAATACATGTATGTGTGGTTTTAAAAGGGAAAGAATGCAATTTAAAAGTAACGATATTTTAAAAGTAAAGATGAATTTTTTAAACTAAATTCATTGGCCTCCTTCAGTCGTAGAACGACTATGGTTCATCTCAGAGCACACTTCCTCATGTGGCTGTGGAGCCCTATTTTGGAGAGACACTCCCGTCCACAGATAGCGCAGGCTAAGGTGGCTTTTGCTTCGGTGGTAGAGGAGCTGGCCGTTTTTCGGATTGTGCGTTTTTCTTCCTGGGCTGAGACCCATGTACTTTCACTGTCCATAGCTTTTTTGGTCACTGTCTCTCTCCACCTGTTGCGGTCTAGAGCTATGTCCCAATTGTCAGTATTGATGTTCACTGATTTGAGGTCACGTTTTGTTACATCTATGTAACGGAGGTGGGGGCGACCAGTTTTTTTTGTGCCAGTCGCGAGTTGACCATAGAGGATGACTTTCGGGATGCGCTTGTCCTCCATCCGGCGAACATATCCAAACCAGCGCAAACGGAGTTGTCTGAGGGCTGGAAAGATGCTGGAAATACCTGATCGCGCAAGGATCTCAGAATTGCACACTTTTTCTTTCCATGTGACATTCAAGATCCTACAGAGACATCTCAAATGGAATGAGTTCAGTTTTCTCTCTTCCTTTGCGTAGGTGGTCCATGATTCACTGCCACACAGCAGTGTACTCATAACGCATGCCTTGTAGACTTCCATTTTGGTCACCGTAGTTAGCTTATGGTTTTCCCAAACTCTTGGTCTGAGTCTAGCGAATGTCGAAGCAGCCTTCCATATGCGTTTTTTTATCTCCTCTTCTAGAGACAGGTCATCTGTAATTGTGGATCCCAGATAGCAGAATTCGTTTACGGCGTCCAGCTTGTTATCGTCTATGAGGATGGAGGGTGGTGCTGTAGCAGGTGGTCCCATAACATTTGTTTTCTTCGATCTAATAGTCAAGCCATATTCTTTACAGGCCTGAGAGAAGCGGGACATTAGTGACTGAAGTTCCTCTTGTGTGTGTGCCACTACCGCTGCGTCATCCGCGAATAGCATATCTCTTACGAGGGTGGCTCTGATTTTAGTTTTGGCCCTCAGTCTGGCAATATTTAAGAGTTATAACTAAATATATAATTTAAAAGTAAAGAAGCAAGGTATAGTTCTCTTTAACTATCAGATACTTTTGATAAAAGCTTTGTTAGTTCTTTTTCTAATGTAACATTAGCGGGGGGTGGCAAGGCAAGGATACTTTGTATTCAAAATCGTTATGTTTGTAGAGATAAAAAAAACTTTTTAATTAGACGTTTGATATCCAAGTCATGTTTGGAACTCTTAAGTCATTGGTTAGATAGGTAACTGCTCAATACCAGGCTTTAAATATAAAAAAAAAAAAAGCTGCAGAAATAGATTATTTGATGCAAAACCTTTCAATATAAATTAATAAACACAATTAATGAAAGACTACATGTGTTATAGTGAACACTTGAGTTTGTTTGCTGTGCAATCTACTGTAGAGCCTACCCTCATAAGATCGGCATGAAGGACACATACAGTACATCTTCGAGGCCTAGCGATCTACATTGGGTAGATGTTTCTATGGTCACGTTTAACGAGGATGTCGAGTGACAAGTCCAACGACCAACCGCCTCTACTTTACCCAATTAATGTCAGGTACGAATTACAGTTGGTAGGACCCAGAGATGACATAAAGATTAAGCGAAATGTTAGTGTTCACCGAGCTTCGAGCCCTCGGTTTGGAACCCAAGCGCCTCATCACTCACCCACTACGCCAAGCAGCATAGAAACGTATTTGTTTTTTCATCTACTTATTTTAGACTCTGAAATACACGCACACTGGGACAGGCGCTGACAGAAATAAAACAAATGGAAGTAGTCGTCAGAAAGACAATGACGCAACAATAAAATCTGATGAAATCGAGCTGTGACCTTTCTTCTGAATGCTCCCTACCATTCTCCTGCAATAATAAAGTTATTGTTTCGCTGCATCGCTCAGCCAAGTTTACTTCAGCAGGCCCTGGCCGTTCTGGACAAGGTTTTTTTTTTCTCTTCTTGTCATCAAATATTATCTCAACTTTTTTGTTCATGTGCTAAGCAGATTTCGAGAGTATTTCTTAAGATTGTGGACCTCATAGGGTTGACCTTAAGTCAACGTCTGCTGACCTTCGTTTGTTGCTCTTCGGTACATACAAAATATATTTTTATGCAATAATGTATATTATTAACATTGAAGTTTTAAAAAATATGTAATTTAATAGTGTTTTGTAATGTGTCTAAGTGAAATTGATATTAAAAAATTATTAGTACTCTGTAAAAAATAGTTCCTCCATCGTACTGTTTTATAGTGATATATAGAAAATAGAACAATTAATAAATTTTTAAAAAGCATGTCACCAAAATAATTTTTATAATGTGATGTCAATGCTGCCTTTTTTTTTATCACCTACAACACAAGCACTTCGGTTTGTTAGAAGTAAATTACCGCCTTAGACAGTCTGAATGTCATCCATTTCTGTTATTGCTTTGTCTATTTGTTTCCTTTAGATGAAGAACAACTAAGTTTCTCTCATACATAGTTTAAGGTGAAATCCTGGCCGCTTGATAGAGTCTGAAAGTTGTCACCAACACAACCATTACCACCCCATACCCCACTTTTTGTTAAATCCACACAGTAATTTTAACCAAAATGGAAGGCGAACAACCAATATGGTTTGGGGTCAGCGGCGTCCCAGTTTCTTCCAGGATGTAGCACTGTGTACTGCAAGCTGCCCAAGGGTAACCGACTGATTGTTCCTAGGTTTTGACCCTCGAAGACTCTCCCATGTTTGTTTATAGCCGCAAGGCAGATAAAGTTA
This sequence comes from Biomphalaria sudanica, assembly GCA_036873155.1. Classification (NCBI taxonomy): domain Eukaryota; kingdom Metazoa; phylum Mollusca; class Gastropoda; family Planorbidae; genus Biomphalaria; species Biomphalaria sudanica. Next base: position 159,073 of record JAZGLO010002947.1, read on the forward strand.
AAATTGAGTTTCCCTTTGCCCAGATGAGTAGCCAACATAAAATATCGAGCCCCTTTTATTTGTTTATTTTGTTTTGCTTTTCTTGGCATGTTGACAAAAATGTATAGTATACAAGTAATTCTTTAACAGAAAAAGTTTCCCTATCGTCTGTTTCTGTAGCCTACGGTTAACGAGGGTGTCATTAAACCAGCACACTGAACAATCGCCTTTACTTTTCCCCAACTAATGTCAGGTACCCATTAGAGCTGGCTGGACTCAGAGTCACCAGAAGATCCCGAAACTAAATATCCCAGTCTTCACCAGGATGAGCTAATTGGGTAATATACCGTTGCTTCAAAGTGCTATTTTTGTGTGGCCATTGGCACTAAGCTGTTTAGTCTAATGTATTTATGGGTTGTGGTTCTCAACTAAACGAAATGAACGACATGGAACAAAATAAGAGTTTTGGCTTTTAGGATTAAATGGGGTCTTAACCTTTACATTTGTGTGTCTGTGTTTGCTGAAGAAGAACTAAGAATATGGAAGTGTATTATTAACAGAAGTAGTCAATCAGTAGTACTGGAGGACTGTGGAGGTGATCGAACTAAGAATAATGTCTTCAATAATCCAACAAGTATCGGTACAAAGCTTCACTTGGTATTTTCTTATAATAGTTCTAGTAGGCGGATGTATTCTTTCTCATCCTCTCTCTCTCTCTCTCTCTCTCGTACAGAGGCAGTTATATTCCCTTCATTAGCTTGTGGCTCATTGATCCTTCTTTCTCTCTCTGTTTCTATTTCTCTTATAAACTTCTTCACGCCTCTCTCCTTCTCTCTCTCTTATGATCAACAAAAAGAACAACAGGGACTGGTATCTAGTCCTATATTGAAAGGTAGCCAATACAGAAGAGGTCAGAGCTCCAGTACCATTAGAAATAGGATAACAAAACTGTTTAAATAACGAGAGAGAGAGAGAGAGAGAGAAAGTGAGAAAAGGAGAGAGAAAGAAATAAAGAGAGAGAATGAGAGTGAAAGGTGTGAGAGATGGAGATTTTCAAATGTAAGGAGACTTGAGAGAGAGAGAGAGAGAGAGAGAGAGAGAGAGAAATATTAACACAATTTTATTAAAATATAAAAACAAAAGTGTTTGTGATAGAAATTAATTTTAAGGAAGAGAGAGAGAGAGAGAGAGAGAGAGAGAGAGAGAGAGAGAGAGAGAGGGAGAGAGAGGGAACATACAGAAGAAATGAAGTCACGTGATTATACAAATAGCAAAAGAAAAAAGAAAAGCAATAAAGACTTATTCTTCTGAAGAGAGATAGATATAGAGATAGATATAGAGATAGATATAGAGATAGATATAGATATAGAGATAGATATAGATATAGATATAGATATAGAGATAGAGATAGAGATAGATATAGAGATAGATATAGAGATAGATATAGAGATAGATATAGAGATAGATATAGAGATAGATATAGAGATAGATATAGAGATAGATATAGAGATAGAGATAGAGATAGAGATAGATAGAGAGATATAGAGATAGATATAGAGATAGAGATAGAGATAGAGATAGATATAGAGATAGATATAGAGATAGATATAGAGATAGATATAGATATAGAGATAGATATAGAGATAGATATAGAGATAGATATAGAGATAGATATAGAGATAGATATAGAGATAGAGATAGATATAGAGATAGAGATAGATATAGAGATAGAGATAGAGATAGATATAGAGATAGATATAGAGATAGATATAGAGATAGATATAGAGATAGATAGATATAGATAGAACCTAGCCAGATGTATTCCCAATGAATTGAGCACAACACTAAATGGCTGGTTTCTTTTCACTTCCATTTTTTACAACAATCTGTAACGTCAGTGTCGGTAAAAGCCAGTAATGCCTACAGTAATACCCACAGTAATACCTACAGTAATACCTACAGTAATGCCTACAGTAATACCCACAGTAATACCTACAGTAATACCTACAGTAATACCTACAGTAATGCCTACAGTAATACCCACAGTAATACCTACAGTAATACCTACAGTAATGCCTACAGTCATCAGTATTCCAACCCTTTCAACCCGATTCTCCCAATTAGAAATCGTAATTGTTGCTGCACACGGAATGACGCTCTGGACACAAGAATGGCGGCTTCGATTTTGTCCACTGTCCAGGCGTGTCTAGGCCGCGGTGATTTGTGTCAGATGTGTGTCTGACACATGGCTTGATTCCAATGTGCCAGCACACAGACGGCCGTACAAATATAGACCAGCGCAAGCCTGGTCAGCTTATCAGCTCTCTTGACGATAAATATGGAAGGTAAAAAAACAACAAATGCAACAGAGGAGTTATCGATTTGTTAACATTCAATTACTACACGGTTTACGGTGACTGTTACATTCACTCTAGGTGATATAGGCACACTACTAGCATCTCACAGAGCAAACAGCACATTAGGTGATATAGGCACACTACTAGCATCTCACAGAGCAAACAGCACATTAGGTGATATAGGCACACTACTAGCATCTCACAGAGCAAACAGCACATTAGGTGATATAGGCTCACTACTAGCATCTCACAGAGCTAACAGCACATTAGGTGATATAGGCACACCACTAGCATCTCACAGAGCTAACAGCACATTAGGTGATATAGGCACACTACTAGCATCTCACAGAGCAAACAGCACATTACGTGATATAAAACACATCACTAACAACACATAGGTACAGATCTAACAGCTAATTAGGTGATATAGACACAAATCTAACATGCTCATTAGGTAATACAAACACACCTAACAACACATTAGGTTATATGGACACTCAGTTATCAATCCATTTGTAAAGTGGAACAGAATCAACAAAACTTCAGGTAAGCTGGACACAGCATTATATCAATCCATTAGGTGATATGATACAGAATCGACGAAAATCAGGTAAAATGGACACCTTATTATCAACCCATTAGGTGATATGGAGACAGAGCTAATGGATCTGGGCTGTGTTTAACACTTACCTTCATTCGGTCAGAATACTACAAAATCTTTCACTGATCCGGCCACATAATTCCTTTTTCAAAACAAAAGTAATGTAAATGAAACTTTCAAAACGAAACATATATATATATACAATAATATTTTGTTTCTGCAGTAAGTTAAAAACATAAATCTCGGCACAGAAAAGAAACGAATGAAACAAAAAAAGATACGTGTTTAAAAACAACAGCGTGAGTTAAAGATCCTAGCTGCCTTGGTACAGGACGAGAACCCAGTCGACGTCGTAACGCCGGATTGCGGGAGCAGGAGTTGAAGGAGATGAGCAGAAGACGAGGTGGTGGGGAGCGCGCGGGGGGGGGGGGGTGAGACGAGTGAGAGAGAGAGAGAGGAACAGAGGGAAGAAATGAAGAACAGAAAAAAACTAGAAGGGGAAAAAACAATTGTTGATGGCAGCATTCTTCTCCTTTCCAGCCCCTTCCCTTCTCGTTCGGTGTGCTGGTTGTAGCAGCTGGCTAGCCCCCGCTCGCTAGCTAAGCAGAACGGTAGCCCTCTCGGCCAGGCACTCGATCCGTCCTCGCAGACTTCAGGCACTGGATCGATAAACAGATAATAGGGACAAGAGATTATTATAGCTTTTTGTTTTGTTTTAAGTCAAAGGAGACCAGATGTCCACATGATAAGTTTTGACGTGACAACACACTGGACAAAGGAATACGTTCTGGCATGATCGCAGATGACACTAACAAATAGCTCCTGGCAATCAGCCATCCAGGACATATAAACATGTTTGACACGATGACATATTGGACTTGACGTACGCTTTGACATGACAGCAGACTGGTCAGATAACTAGGATTGGCATGACGACACATGTACGTATAATTGACATGGTGACACTTAAGGTGTGTACACATTTTTGACATGTCAAAGAAATGTCTATATAAATAGGATTGTCATGATGACATCTTTTTCATGACAACACTTTGAACATGTACATATGTTTGACACTACATCGAACTGGTCACATAAATATGATTGACATGACATGATGGCACACAGGACACGTACACATGTTTGACCCGACAAAGTGGACATTCAGATTTCTTTCATCAAAGCCTGTCCGACCTCAGATAAAAGTACATGACAATAGTTCCCCTATCAGACCTTGTTGCTTATAGGGCAGATGACGTAGAGGTCATATGTTTCTGTAGCCTGCGGTTAAAGAGGGTATCAAGTGGCCAGCACAACGACCAACCGCTTTTAGTTTTCCCCAACTATTGTCAGGTACCCATTAAAGCTGGGTGGACTCGGAGGCGCCCAAAGATCCCGAAATTAAAAATCACAATCTTCACCAGGATTCAAACTCCGGACATAGGTACGGAAGCCAAGCGCTGTACCGCACAGCCACAGCGCCTCCAAGTAATCCATACGTGTAACTAATTGGGAAATATAAATAATAAATATAAATAAATATAAAGTTGTTTTTTACATGACAATATTCACAACAACAGATCACTGTAAACAAAGTTATAGTCAAGAGTTAGTTACATCACTGTTAAAGCATCACGCTAATAACCAATCTCCGCTTGTTACCAGAAGCACACTAGTGGTTCTTAAACTTTCGATAATGTCGACCTACCAGACGATACATTTACGTTCACGATCTCTTAGCTAGGCAAACCCTACAGACAACTGGCAGATATCTGATCTCTTAGCTAGGCAAACCCTACAGACAACTGGCAGATATCTGATCTCTTAGCTCGGCAAACCCTACAGAAAAAAGGCAGATATCTGATCTCTTAGCTAGGCAAACCCTACAGACAACTGGCAGATATCTGATCTCTTAGCTAGGCAAACCCTACAGACAACTGGCAGATATCTGATCTCTTAGCTAGGCAAACCCTACAGACAACTGTCAGATATCTGATCTCTTAGCTAGGCAAACCCTACAGACAACTGGCAGATATCTGGACCGTTATATGAAAGAGTAATCTCAGTAAGAGACTTTAACTGCGTGGAGGCTTACACTGCGGTACGCTGCAAGTTCCCCCAATATGAAATAAAAAATGTATTTATTTTTAACCATACAAATGTCCAGTGCAAATAGTATTCATGTCATGGTCTTGTTTTAATTAATAAGGAGTAAAAACAAATATCGCACTGAGGAAATGATGTACACTGTTTCAGATCTATCAATGACAATAACACCTACTACTGCCATCAAATCTCCCTTTACAAATGACTAGTGATAGGCGTTATTAGTTGTTGCTTTTTTAATAAAGATATTTTTATAAATAAATTTTTACAACCGACAAAACTGTATGTTTAAACATCACAACATTGACATTTGTTATCTTCCTTAGTTTATATTTATATTTAACCATTTTTAAATAGAGGTTTGTTTATTTTAAGAAAAAAAAATAGCATAATCAATTTTAAATAATTAAATGATTCATTTTTTTTTTAAGACAAAAAGTAGTATCAATAATTTACAAACATCTAAAAATCAGATTTTCAAGACCTTTTCATGTATTTTAAAGACTTAAACATCACAGACGGACAGACGGACTACACAAAGCACAATAGCAGGTTTACCACCTACTGAAGTCGCTAAAAATTAACCAGTTTAAAAAAAAAGAATGATTTAAGTACACATTGAACCGATTTAGCAAAATAAAATTATCCAGCTTAATATTACAAAAAAAATCAGTTGAGCGTGGACCAGGTTTACGTGACGACATTGTGGCCAAGTATGAACAAAGAGAGATCAGTTGAGCGTGGACCAGGTTTACGTGACGACATTGTGGCCAAGAATGAACAAAGAAATCTCCAGAAAATTAGCCAACACGAACACGTTCATCATTCCTTTGACTGACCACGTCTTTTTGGTTCAATGTTCTGGCCTCCTGGGAACTTCGGACTTTCCCCCGACCACTACAGAAAGGAAAAAAAATATTTTAAACAAATTTGTAACACATTTAAATGAAGAAGAACCGAACGTTCTTGTCGGAGGGGCGGGGGTATCCTCATTGGAAACACATTGAAAAGAAATAGATTTTGTTTCTCTATTTTGTTTCTTTTGAAATGATTATATCTAGTTTCCTTTTATTTAACGTTAGAAAACTTTACAACACAACCAGCTCAAGTGGCTGATTCGAAGCCGTGAGAAATATATCTCTAAAATAAAACGTCGTCAGACCTTCTTAAAAGATAAAAATTCGTAGGTCTTCGAAGTGAGAAAAGGCAAACAATGTCGCTTGGGACTGATCTCGACACACTGAAGCTGTTATTTACATTGGTTGCATCTTTTTCGCTTTTAGAAGCTGTTATTTACATTGACTGCATTTTTTTCACCTTTACAAGCTGTTATTTACATTGGTTGCATCTTTTTCACTTTTAGAAGCTGTTATCTACATTGGTTGCATCTTTTTCACTTTTAGAAGCTGTTATTTACATTGGTTGCATCTTTTTCACTTTTGAAAGCCATTATTTACATTGGTTGCATCTTTTTCACTTTTAGAAGCTATTATTTACATTGGTTGCATCGTTTTCACTTTTAGAAGCTGTTATTTACATTGGTTGCATCTTTTTCACTTTTAGAAGCTGCCATCTACATTGGTTGCATCTTTTTCACATTTAAAAGCTGTTATTTACATTGGTTGCATCTTTTTTACTTTTAGAAGCTGTTATTTATATGGGTTGCATCTTTGAAGATATTAAACGCCGTATAAATCTAGCGCGTCAGACATTTACAGAGCTAAAACCAACCTGAAAATCTCCTCACATCTCAAACAAGACTAAACTAAGAATCTTTAACTCTAATGTGAAGGCTGTCTTACTGTATGGTTCTGAAACATGGAGAACAATTGAAGCCACAACAAAACAAGATTACAAAGAGAGTTTGTGTTACACAAACTCAGAGGCGGCCCCCGTCGAAGTCGGATCCCTGTCGGATCTGCCTATTCGCAAAGAATATTCAAGAGGTTATTTAATTTTGATGGTCAAAAGTAATAATGTTTCAAAGATTCATTTGCCGTTGTAAAAAATGTTGTTTGTTTTTTGTTTTACATGTTTCGGGTGTTTCTTCTAAGTTTAAAATAATTAACTTCGTGCTGGACGATGTAGGATGGCAACAAGCAGGGTATGAACCCTGCCTGGTCGTTTAGTTTGCGTGCTGGACTGTCGTTCGGATTTATCGATGGTCCCTGGTTCAAACCCTGCATGCTCCCATCCCCCGTTGTCATACGGGAGGTTTGTAATTAAAAAACAAAAAAAGAAAAGAACAGATATATCGTGCTTTTACTTCGATGTCTCAGCACAGTTAGGCCTATCAACAGAGATATCGGCATTTTTATTTAAATGGAACTAGATTGAGGATGTAGATCTACCTAAATTAAACTTCTGATAGAGCACTCTTAAGATCTATATCTACTACATCTATATCTAAAATATGAACTTGGAATAATGTAGCTGTAATTTAGATAAGATTTGTGTAAAAAAAAATATCCTAGATAATCCATCAATAGACTGAATGCAACATTAAATTTAAAAATAGTATATTAGTTTTAGTATAGGCCCTATTATAACATTGCAATATTGATCAAGACGTTTGGAAATCAAAATCTACACTTTAAGTCTAGAAATTGAAATTCTACATCTTAATCTTGTCTATTTTAGTCTAAACTAGATCTAGAAATTCTAGATCTAGACTCTAAAATAATTTTAATTAGAATATAAATCCAGATCTAGATATACTGTAATAAAAATCTATATCTAGTTTAAACTTACGGGGCCGCTAAAAATCTAGATTAGATCTAAATCAAGATTTCATTCCTTTTTTAAATACGAGTCACATAACGAGGCTTAATAAACATTACTATATCGATTTTTTTTAGCATTTCATTTGAAGAATTAATTCCATATAACGTCAAAGGGAAAAAAAAAACACTACGTCACACGACCTAGACTAAAAAAACGCCTTCATCAATACGAGCCATTTATTGAGTGTTCATAGACATTGGTGTACCGAATGCGTTCTTTAAGCTTTTCATTTAAAGAATAAGTTCCATATACGTCAAAGGAAAAAAAACACTACGTCACACGCTAGACTAAAAAAACGCCTTCATCAATACGAGCCATTTATTGAGTGTTCATAGAGATTGGTGCAGCGAGTGCGTTCTTTTAGAATTTCATTTAAAGAATTCATTCCATATGACGTCAAAGGAAAAAAAAACACTACGTCACACGGCTTAGTTAGACTAAAATATGTTTTCATCAATACGAGCAATTTTTCTAGTGTTCATAGACATTGGTGCATCGAGTTCTAATAGAATTTATTTAAAGAGGATCAAAGCCGCATTGTTTTTGCGTTTTGTCTGTCAGTCGGTCTGTCCGTCATCTTCATATAAAAAAAAAAAAAAACTGAAAGCTATTAAAAATGGATTAACCTTTATTTTACGTTTCAAAACATCGCAATAATTTTAGCTATGAACACAATTGATTTAAGTTTATATAATATATTGTTCCGGATGTTTGTATAAATAGTAAAAGAAAAAGAGAATTCCAGATAAATGTAATACCGTTAATTAAATTTGTTGGATGGTCTTGTATAAAAATTTGAAGAACTACAGCCTTGTGGAGAGATATTCATACCTTACTTTGGTGTTTGGATGTTGTTTTCCTTAAAAATCGGAACATAATATTAACGATAATTATTTTTTTTTATGGTTTAGGTAGAACATTAATTGTACTGTAAGAGAGAAGTGATTTAAATATTTTTTCATAAAAATCCGGAATAACATTATTTCGTAAATGAGAAGATTATTTGATTATTAATCAGAAGAGGGAGTTTAAACAGTTATTTGGCGTTAGTAGAATTTTAAATAAATTCGGAAATTTCTGGCGACGATTTGTAAGAAAATGTAAGTAATGTAAGTCGATTTCTTTTCAAAACAAAATCCGGAACATTTTTATCGATTACTAAACTTTTATGTTATGTTTCATCAAGAACATTAAATGTCTAAAAAGTGATTTTCAGTAATCAATTCTAGTAAATTACTTTTTTTTAAAGCCCTGAACAACCTATTGTCGATATTTTTAAAATTTGTTTAAAGATGAAAATACGGAACAATTTGATATCGATAATCAAATTATAGTGACGCATTGTCAAATAATATACGTGTAATATTAGTCAATTATGCGATTTCAAACAATCATTAGGCATAATTCATTTTTTATAAAACAATATCCGGAACATTTTTACACTTAATGAAATAAAAGTCAGTATAGAGATTTTGATTTAGCATTAATATGCTATTTACATAAAAGAATGGAACAACATTGATAATGTGTTTTTGCAACGTTTAAGCATGGAAATTAAATGTAATATAAGTTAGAAGAGCACACAAACATTTTGTTGGCGTTGATTAGTATTGCACACAAAAAAATCCGGAACATTCAATTTTAGATACTTAAAACTATTGAGATGTTACGTGAGGAACATTAAAGGGTAAATCAGATTTTCAATAGCTTTTAGATTTGTTTTTTTTTTATCTAATCGTGACGGACAGACCTACCGAAAGACAAAACGCACAAAAATAAACCTTTTTTATTCTGATAGGGCACTAAACAAAAAATAAATAAAATCTGATTTTTTTTAACAAGTTTAGGAAATTAGTTTGGCACCTTCTCAAGGCCGGGCTTTACGCTACTACACGAAAGTCGCTACATAAAAAGTCCATTTTAAAAAAATGTGCGTGATATTTACATACAAAGTGCATTCTTAGCCTTTGTAAACAATCATAAATGTTTTCTTTTAATTTTAGCAGCTAGTTGACCAGAAAAAACACCTTTAATTAATATTTATATTTGTTGTAAACATTTCTAGTACATTTAATAACAATATTTGACTTAGTGATACTGAAAATATGCAAAAATTGTCCATCTATGTTAGTATATTGTAACATTGCCTCCCTTACATTTACATTATTGTTTTAGAATTGGTGTATTTTTATGAAAAAATCGCTTGCATAATTAATTTTATAAATTAAACGGTTTACTTTTAGAAAACCAAAAGTAACTATTGCACCTAAACTTTTCAAGCCGCATTTAATGGTGAAATACTATTTTTCATATCTTTTCTAGTTTTCGAGATCTGAGTGTGACAGACGGACATTTTGCACAAACCTAATAGCGGCTTTTTCCCCTTACGGGGGCCACTAAAAAAGTACAGACCTTCATTAACAGATGCCTGAGTTATATCCTAAAAAAACACTGGTATGACAAAGTAGAAAACACCATACTGTGGGAGATGAGTGGACAGAAAAATATAGAAGTGCAGATCTTAGAGAGGAAGTGGAGATGGATTGGTCACACCCTTAGAAAAGATACCAGCAACATAGCTAGGGAGGCCTTAGAGTGGAACCTCCAGGGAACAAGACGCAGAGGAAGACCAAAAAGAACATGGCGAAGCAGTGTACTTGAAGAAGCCGAGAGGACTTGGAAGAGCTGGGAAACCATAAAAAAACTAGCAAGAGACCGTGGAGAGTGGCGTGTTTTTGTCGAGGCCCTATGTTCCACGAGGAACTAGCAAGAGACCGTGGAGAGTGGCGTGTTTTGTCGAGGCCCTATGTTCCATAAGGAACTAGCAAGAGACTGTCGAGAGTGGCGTGTTTTTGTCGAGGCCCTATGTTCCACGAGGAACTCAAAGGAGTGATGATGATGCTGAACTTTTTTTTACTCCTTTCTATTTGTTACAATTATGTTGTGTGTTAGAGTGGTCAAATGGTAGAGCGTTTGGCTACCGAACCGATGGTATTGTGAATTTTTGGGATCTTGGAACGCCCAGCTCAAATGTGTACCTGACATTAGTAGGGAGAAAATGTAAAGTGATTGGTCGTTGTGCTAGCCACCTGACACCCTCGTTAACCATGAGTCACTGAAACAGATGCCCCATAGATCGCAAGGTCTGAAATGAAAGTAATACTTTACTTTTTTTATTTCTATAAAATTTTCCGAAGGTTCATCCTCTCCCCCCCCCCTCCCTATATTTAGAAAGTATAGACCATTTCAATGTTTGCACTGGTCATTACTAAGAATAGTATTGTATTTTAATAATATACATAAAATAAAAAATATTATTCTATTTTTCTTTAAAGATTGGTGTACTGGTGCAGCATTTTCCCAAAAAAATGCCGAAAGCACGTGCTCGACATGCAAAGTAATAATCAGGGAAGGCTCGCAGAAACACATACATAGCACACACACATATATAGCAGAACGCGCACACACACAAACACACACACACACATAGCAGTACACACACACACGGAGTGGAGCCCTGAAATTAACCTCCTTCTGATAGCTGCCGTCATTAAAATGACACAATGCCGGGCGTGAAAGCGAGGCTAAATCCGTCTGCTGACATGACAACAATTTGAATGGCAACCTTGCCCAGGGGCGGAGATTAGAGGAGCACGCTTGGCGACAATGTTAACGACTTGGAGTTAGTGGCGCCCCTCTGCCTGGGGACATTATTGTTCTTTTTTCTATATACTTTTTTGTGTGTGTAAAAAATGAATGCAGAACTAAGGTTCTGATGCTTGTCAAACTAGGACCAAACAAAAAATCCTGAACTATTCATTTAGTACTACCTGAATCAAATCAACAAAATGTAAATCCGTCACGATATGGACATGTCAAAATAAAGTAGTTTACGTTTTAGTAGAGTCAATATATAAGGAGAGAAAAAACATATAAAGAAAGAGAGAGAGAGAGATAAGTCAATATATAAGAAGTAAGTAAGATAAGTCAACATATAATGACAGATAAAGATATATCCATATATAAGGTGAAAGAAAGATAAGTAATTAATAAGACAAAGAATGACATGTCAATATAGAGGTAATAGAAAGAAAGATAAGTATACTCATATAAGTGGTAATGAGAAAGAGTTACAGTCGATGTGTCCTACCTTGAATCAGCTAACTACTGAGCCAACTTTGATGTATCCTACCCTGAATCAGCTAACTACTGAGCCAACTTCAATGTGTCCTAGCCTGAATCAGCTAACTACTGAGCCCACTTCGATGTGTCCTAGCCTGAATCAGCTAACTACTGAGACAACTTCAATGTGTCCTACCCTGAATCAGCTAACTACTGAGCCAACTTCGATGTGTCCTACCTTGAATCAGCTAACTACTGAGCCAACTTCGATGTGTTCTACCCTGAATCAGCTAACTACTGAGCCAACTTCGATGTGTCCTACTCTGAATCAGCTAACTACTGAGCCAACTTCGATGTGTCCTACCCTGAATCAGCTAACTACTGAGCCAACTTAAGGTACAAGAGACGTTCTGTTCAGACGTGTGTAGCACATTACAGATCAAATGTTCAACCAGCTGTACTCTTAGCTGAAGGCAAAACTTAGTTATAAATTATCTCTGAAGTTGATAAAATTAATCAATGTGTTTCGGAGACCTACTTTTGTGTGCGTCCTAAACTTTCATCAATGTGGATAACTCTGTATCGAACTTTTCATATTTTCCCCAGCCATCGTCTACAATTTTTGTCTCCACTTAATCGAATGTTCAAATCCTTTGGCTCACTGTGCTCAACGTCAGATGATATCAACCCTGCCACATAATTGCCCCTCTTCATGTCACTCAGTGTCCAGCGAAGCGAAATAAATGGGAAAGTTTCCAGTTTCTGTCCATGTTATGTAGATATGCTTCGAACGTTGTAGTTTTCTACGTGTCTTGTCAGACTTGTAGTTATCTAGGTGTCTCGTAGTTATATCTAGGTGTCTTGTCAGACTGTAGTTATCTAGGTGTCTCGTAGTTATACCTAGGTGTCTTGTCAGACTTGTAGTTATCTAGGTGTCTCGTAGTTATATCTAGGTGTCTTGTCAGACTTGTAGTTATCTAGGTGTCTCGTAGTTATATCTAGGTGTCTTGTCAGACTTGAAATTATCTAGGTGTCTTGTCCGACTGGTAGTAATCTAGGTGACTTGTCAGACTTGTAGTTATCTAGGTGTCTCGTAGTTAATATGTAGGTGTCTCGTAGTTATCTAGGTGTATTGTTAATATCTAGGTGTTTTGTTGATATAAGGGATTGTTGAAGATATGTAGGTGCCTTGTAGTTATTTAGGTGTCTTGTAGTTATATAGGTGTGACATCATGGGCGTAGCCAGGGGGGTTGGGGATCAACCCCCCCCCCGAAATGAAATACCCCCGCAGGGGGTGGGGGGTCGGAATTTAGTGACTGATTTTTTGCTTTGATTTTGTTTATTTTAGGTGAGATTTTAATACTAAACCATCACTTGCCCCAGCAAAGCCAAGGGGGTTTTAAGTTTAAAACCAAACAAACAAAAAATGCACTCCCAAAATTCCAAGAGCACAGCTTAGCGTAGCCAAGTCAATGGGAGGTTTTGAGTTTAACCCCCCCCCCCTCCAGATGGCTTTTTTTAAAATTTAAAACCCCTCTAGATGGTTTTGAGTTTAAAATCCCCCTACAGAGCGTTTTGAGGTTGAAAACCTCTGTCTTCAATATTATTCTAAAGCAAACTACAGTCACCTAATTCTATGACAGTAGCTAAATGGGGTTTTAAATTTTAAAAAACAACAACTCCAGAGTTTTTTTTTAATTGAAAACCCCCAACATATGATTTTGACGATAAAATTTACTCTTTCGATATAAAATCTAAAGCAAACTACATTTACCTAATTCCAAGAGCATAAGTCAAGAGAGGTTAAACATTTCTACCAGTGGCAGGGCTCCATTAATAAAGTGCAGTGAATAGTCATCTGCCAAAATGGAAAACACTAAATGTGGCTCAACAAAGATGGCTAAGACAGATTTTAGGAGTCAGTTATAGAGATCGGGTCTAAATTAAGAAAATCCTATACCGAACTGGGAGTCGACCCCTTAGTAAGATTGTGAGAGAGCGTCGCATGAGGTTTGGGGGACACGTTCTCTGACAAATTGAATTACGCATAATAAGAGTTGCGATGACATCCTAGTACAACTTGACGCCACACTTTCATGCAGGTCCTCATAGCAGGTGGGATGAAGCTTCAGACATTGGCAGTGACAGATTTTTATGGAAACAGCTTGCCGGCAAATGCGCCCAACGGCGCGGGAGGGTCTAAGTCAGTAAGAATAGCACATTAGGTTTTTAAAATAAAACTTTTTAATAGCAGGATAATGCACTGTAGATACCTCAGAATATACATTTTGTTGGCTTTCAATAACGGAAATAGTGCTTGCTGGAAAGGGCGGGGAGACTACAATTTTTGCACTAGGAAGAACATATTCTAGGGCACAATAAACGTTTTCAGAAAGAATGAAGGATCAGAATGTACTAAAGATTTATTATGTACATACACACACACATACATACATATTTTTTTTTCGAGGGAGGGGGGGCGGAGGAGAGAGAAACAATCTGTAGTTATCATCTTGTCATGTAGTTAACTACAACCCCCACCCCCACCCGAAAAAAATAAAAAATTCTTGGCTACGCCAATTTGTTGTGTATATATAGGTATCTCGGAGATAACAAACTGTAATAATAAATGGCTCTAAATCAACACCGATAACAGAAAACTTAGGCGTACCTCAAGGAACAGTCTTGGGTCCACTACTATTTCTAATTTACATAAATGATTTACCAAATTGCATCACCTCAGGAACAAAAGTCAGATTATTTGCAGACGATTGCATAATATATAGAACAATAAAAATAACACAAGACACAGATATTTTACAAAGAGAATTAGATGAATTACAGAAATGGGAATGAAATTGAAGCATGTCTTTCCACCCACAAAAATGTCAGTTATTAAGAGTAACAAAAAACTAAAACAAATAAATTTCACTTATCTTATTCATGGTAAACCAGTAACACAGACTAAAAACGCAAAATATCTAGGTGTTATAATAAATAAAAAACTGTCATGGAATCCACATATTGATGAAACTATAAAAAAAATCAAACAAAGCATTAGGGTTTATTAAAATAAATATCTATAAATCAAATAAGAACATAAAACTAAAATGTTATTTAACCTTAGTAAGGCCAATATAGAATATGCATCTCTGTTTGGGACCCCTCAACTCAAGAAAACATTAAGGAACTGGAACAGACACAAAATAGAGCAGTGAGATTCATAACATACATTTTACACATTTGAATAGAGTAGCACTTTTAGTATAATCACTAAATTTAGAAAGCCTTCAGGACAGAAGTCTCAAAAGTAAAGTAGCAATTATACATAAAACACTGAACCATAATCTTGTAATACAAAAACAAAATTTAACAAAATACTCTGAAAGACACAAAGATAAAAGCACATTCCTCGTCCCATATGCTAGGACAAATTTGTACAAATACTCCTTCTTCCCTAGTGCTATTAGAGCATGGGATGGGTTGACTGAGCTAGCCAGGAAAACCAGTGACTTGGCAGAATTTAAGTCATTTGTTAATATGCATGACTAAATGCACGACGCGTAAGACGTAATCATCTTTTTTGAAGTAACGTCTGTATTATGTAAGATAAGAAGATAAAGTGTTGTGTAAATATATACATATATAGATAGATAGATAGATATGTTTCTTGTAGTTATCATCTTGCCTTAACAAGTGCGGGTCCCTATGCGAAGATGATTGCGCTGGGCCAAGTGTCAGGGTAGGGATAAATATAATAAGTGAAAATTAAGATTTTGAATTAGAAAATAAATTCGTCTTTATATTTTATTCATTCTTTACTAAGTACAAAATCATGATCAAATCTGACGAGCCTTGCATGTAGCAAAGTCATACAGTATATCATCGAAGTTCTGTTTCCTACATAGATCACGCTCAATAGCAAAAATTGCCTAATTGTTCAATCTATCTTGGTGAATTGTTGACCTCAAGTAATTTTTGATTAGTTTGAGGCGCGAGAAACTTCTTTCACCAGAGATCAAACGGGTAATGTTAAAAATACTCTGCAACAAAGTAGTTTGAGATAGCAGTGGGCAGATAAGCTAAAATTTCTACCGTGGTTTTGGCGGTATTTGTTAGAATATGCCAAATGACAATTTTGTCATTTTTTTCAGGAAACTTTTATGGGTTATAGGAGATTTCCAGGGGCTCTATGAAAATCAGGCGGCCACGGGAACCCCCGTTATAAGTTATAATGGTTTAATTTAATAATTTACACTTAGAATTAGCGCGGGGACTACTGCGGCCGCATAGATTGCAGTGGCCTAAGGCCGTCCCTGTATCTAGGTGTCTTGTAGATGTCTAGGTGTATTGTACTTTTTATTCTTCGAAGTGGTAGATATCTTTGATATCTAGTTGTATGGTATCTTCTATCGCTGTAATATTTATAACGATACCTCAGTGTATCTCGCATCTCTGAAGTTTCTAAGTGTAAAATATCTCGTAACAGTAAGCCAGTGCTGATAAATACGTTTTGAATTTAGACCTGTAACATAATAAGATGCTTTTCAGTCCTCGTAACTTTGTTTTTACGTTCAGATTTAGTCTTGAAACTACTCTATAGAAAAGCTCAAAAAGTGTTCAACTCCCTTCACTTTATCATCAATATCTGCTTCACCAACCTCAATTTGTATTCGTAGCACCTATTTTCCTTCATGATTGCAAAGACATTTTGTTACGAAATCTTAGATCCTCCATAGAGTCCCAGGGAACAGTAAGGAAAAAGGAAAAGAGAAACTATCAAAGAAAAAAGAGGCAAGTCAGATCACAATCCACTTCTATAAATAGATAAGACATCACATAGTCCAGACTTCGTGATATGAACAACCAGAGTCGAACCTTGGATTGTCATGTAGAAAATCTAAAGGGCGAATCTCCGAATCTGCCAGTGAACAGATCATGATAGCCAAAGAGTTGGCAAGGGGGAAGGAACTCTATTATATTCGACTTACAGGCAAACTGAACGAGACGAGACGGACTTTAAAACAACGTCAACACATGACTGAGTGCTGGGCCTTGAAGTGAGCAAGATAGAGATGTCACGGTTACAGAGGTGAGAAAAACACATTTGTCTGGTTGCGCTTTATTACGCAGCGTACTGTAAAGCTTCGCATTCTTGGGTCTTAAAATTATTTCATTGACCAGAATGCGACATTCAGATAACTATTCAAATATCTGGTCATTCTGAATGGATGTTATGCACGTAATGCGTAAGCCTAGTAGGACTTGAATTATATCTTGACAAATATATCTGCTCTATTTCGTTGCATTGTAACTATCATTATGGGCCTGTTTGTTGAGTGGCATTCGTAAGGCTAACCGAACCGAGAGATCTTTGGTTCGAATCCCAATGAAGACATAGATATTATAAACTTGCACATAATAGACATAGGAAATGCTAAGGGTACTAAACCTAAGTTTGCAGTGAGGAATTGACTCCAGGGAAAGACAACTTATTACAAGGGCTCAGTTTTCAAAGAAGTTTATTGTGTGTCTACTTGTGTACTACTTGTGTGTCTGCTTGTGTGTCTACTTGTGTGTCTACTTGTGTGTCTACTTGTGTGTCTATATCAGTAAAATTAAATTGTATTGTATATTTGGGAAGTGGGAAGCGTGGTCGAGAGGCTAAGTGCGCTTGAACTTAGCTTGGTTTGGCTACCTAGAAGGGGGCTCAAGGTTCGATACCCAACTCGGGCAGAGTTGTGTTTACTGAGCGCCTAAAGGCAGCACGGAAAACCAACTCCTAGATACCCCCTCCCCCCACTGGTCCACATAGATCAAATCGCTCTGAGCATGCTTTAAGCATGAAAGTAGCGCTTTATAAAAGCTATAAATATAATATATATATATATATATTTATATATATATTTGTCAAGTTTGTTAAATTTTTTTTGTGATTTCAGGTTGAGGAATAAAATTGTTCTATTTCTTTACTAGGATTTTGTTCTTCTACTGAACTTAAATAAGTCTCTCCCGCAATATGGTGGAGTTTTGGTGATCAGGCATAGTTCTAAAGTATAAATAAGACAAAATTCTAGAACAGTACCAGACAGTCGCATCATATCAGTGTCCTGTTCGATTACTCAGAAGATGCTTGAGTGTCTTTTTCGACTAAGCTTCAACAATTGAATCAACTTTAATATACAGTGGAGTCTTAGTCACTAAATGATGTTGTAGCCGTAAAATCTAAATGTCATTAAATTTTAAAAAAATCTCTGAAACCCTACTTCCGTGACGTCAATAAATACACTACCTTCATGACGTCAATAAATACCCCAACTTCCATGACGTCACCAAATGCCGCAATATAGTGCCGTCATTTAATGCCGCGTTTAAAGTCCGTCATCTATAGTGCAGTCTCTAAATCCCCGTTCAAATTCCATAATCTATAGTGCGGTCACAGAATGCCGCGTTTAAAGTCCATAATCTATAGTGCGGTCACAGAATGCCGCGTTTAAAGTCCATAATCTATAGTGCGGTCATAGAATGCCGCGTTCAAAGTCCGTCTACTACTGTGTGTCGCTGAGTACTGAGTAAGTACTTTACATCTATATAAAACGAAGTTACATTTTTATTGGGGAAAAAAAAGAAAAACAAAACAGGGCAGCTTCGGGTCATAGTGGACAAAGTTGTAATGGTTGAACATGTCCCCGCCACGGAAGTCGACCTTGCAGACGTGAGCAATGTGTACAGGCGTGAGGGGCTTCACTCACGCCAATGTTCAATCTATCAAACAAGAGGGACACAAACGCCTCCACCCACATACACACACACACACATACCACATACACAATTCAAGAAGACAAACACCTTAACTCACACACATACACACAAACACACACACATTTTAGGGAGACACTCAACCTACAAATACACAAACACACACACTGTTCACTTTGTTTCTACTGCACTGTACGTCTTCGACTGTAACCGAGATCCACACCCTCCCCCCACGCCCCACTGTTCTCCACTTTTTTAACTCCATCTCCCCCCCCCCCCCCCCACAAATGTTTTATTTTTATGTCTCTGGTTTTATTACAATGAAAATTATCAAAGCAGTTTGTATTGGAGATTATAAAATAGACAATATTTATCTTACACATGTATTGACGTCATTAAGAAAAAATTTCATCCTGATCTGTCCAGACGTTCTGAATAAGGTCAGTAAAACTTTTGGTTAAGTAAAATACAGGTAACAATCCAATCGTCGTTAGTAAGTAGTTAGTAAGTAGGCCTACTGTTGGTTATACATCTTTAGCACAGCCGATCGTATAATTGTTTTGCTACGTCCTTCGACAGGAGAAATCTGTTCTCCACAGTGTTTTTAGTCAAGCCCTTTTTTTTGGTTTGTTTTGGAAAATGAAACTACATGAAGTATCAAGAGACAAAAAACAAGTCAAGTCTAGAGCGAAATTCAACAAACACGATACTAAACAACGCAGTAAAAAGCAAACAAACAGGATTACAGTTGATATGATGAGACCTGACGGTAAATCAAAGTTTGTTCAACTACCACAGAGATTTATAGTAAGCTACTAAGCAATATATTTGTCAATCAAAACGACTTATAACTTAAGTTTGACGTTTACTGGAACATACGTGTACTATGCACAATGTTGTCTTCAGATGTGTGGAACTCTGTGCACAATGCTGTCTTCAGATGTGTGGAACTCTGTGCACAATGTTGTCCTCAGATGTGTGGAACTCTATGCACAATGTTGTCCTCAGATGTGTGGAACTCTGTGCACAATGTTGTCCTCAGATGTGTGGAACTCTGTGCACAATGTTGTCTTCAGATGTGTGGAACTCTGTGCACATGTTATTTGGTTATTTTGTATTTAGCCTGCAGGCATCACAGTCAGTTGTAAAACAAAGAGCTAGCCTAACTTCAGAGTTTAAGGTGCAACCAAGAGAATACTACGCAGCACAAGTTCAGTATAATGGGACACACTTGTCTCTTGAAAGTATAGGATTAAAATAAAATACAATTAGATAAAGGATCTCTGACAATAATTATGTTACGAATATCGCCTTCTACCGATATCTGTGAGATTGACATCAAATAAACATAAATAAGCAGCACTTTAAAAGTTGTTTTATTTCAAATATTTGAATGTGCACAAAATATACGCCTGTAGACCAAAGACATGCCGACCTCAATACATTCTATTTCGTTGGAAAACAAAAACAAAGGTTCCAGTGTCTCGCTAAAACATCTTCGCCGAATTTCCCGAGATCTCGACAACGCGCCAAGAAAATAATAAATAACTCTAATGAGACGGCGCCATCAGCCCATCTCCACATCGCCGAACCATTGCAAGTCGTAAAGATAGGACATCCTCCTCCCTGGCATCGTGCCTACCACGTGACACTGTCTCGATTCGGGCACAAGAATCAAGTTGTTGTCTGCTTCCATTTTCAGGATGATGTCACTGGATCAGATAGTGGAATAGGGAGGAATCTACTTCATCCTGACATTCGGGGTAACCTTCTCGAGTGTACAGCCTGTGTGGAGGAAAATTTACGGCTGCAGCTAATTAACTATAAAAAAAACAATTAAAGAGATAAATGACTGTTTAAAAAGTACAACAACGATATCTTACAATTAAAAGACTTAAACTAAATAATATAGACACTCTTTCTTTCCCCATAAAATAAACGTTTCAATATTCCAACCATGAAGTGCCATTTCCGTTTGAGACTTCACGTTGTCTTTGACGAAGAGTTTCACACGTGACTCTGACCTCAAACGTTGTCTTCCTGGTCAGCAAAGCGACAACGCCTTACCTGTACTTTCCTATGCCTTGTATCCTTAACATTTTAATGGAAAACTTCCCAGAAATGGAGGAAAAACAGAGACAATAATGTCAAGGCTGAGTGCTTCACAAGAAAGGTTTCAAATATTTTGACGTCAGTTTAACAGTTGAGAGTTAGTCAGAATTAGCGGAACAGTTTTATCCATCACACAACATCACACAAATATACAGATATACAAGATGTTCAGAACCGCTGTTTCACTTTTTTTTTACAAAGCTTATATCAACTCACCCAGTCTGTCCGTCTGTCTGTCTGTCTGTCTCTATGGTAAATGTTTGAACATATTTTTTTCTCCCAGTTACCATTCTTGGATTAAGTTGAAACTTTGCACAATTATCCACTGTACCTGACAAGACACGAATCAATAAAAAAATTAACCAATTACAAAAAAATGCGAATAAATGCTACTTAATGAGAGATGTAGATGTATATATGGATTTAATCCCCTAATTTCGTTTTGTCAAGTTTTTTTCTCCCACTTCCTATTCTCGAACAGGTAGAAATTTCGCATTATTATTCAAAGTCGATGACAATACACGAGTCAATAAAAAATAATTAAGCGTTTAGTTTATCAATTAGAACTAATTAATTAATTTTGTTTTATATAGCAGAAACAATGCAATCTTGAGATAAATGGCAGTAATTATTCTCTTTTATTTTCCTTAGATAAGCTTTGTGTGTGTCTTTTTTTTTTCAAGTATTCTTTTTTCTTTTGCTCGTTTGTTAAATATCAATGCAAACAAAAGTGCACGACGTTATTGTCGCTGTTCCGCTGGTTGTTGCGGTTCCGTCTTCCGTATTTTACACATTCCTAGTACGTATTGTACAGATTTGTAGAGATGGGATGCAATAAGGAAACAAAAGCACAAAGAGTAGGGAAATATAGAGAAAATATTATTTGAACATTTCAAGATGACACTACTTTTTTTTTTTTAAATTACAGTAAGTAGCGCGTATATTCGGCGGATGAATACACATAAAAATGTACAGCGTCGAACAGTACAGGAAATGTTACATGGGAACAGGAAAGAGTTACGTATAACACTGTGTGTGTTGCGGTCTAAAAAGAAAGCAAATAACTGATGTACAAAAAAAATGTATAAGTATTATTAAAATATTAAATTCCAACTTCGAGGAAATTCACTAGTCACGAGTGGACCTGGAACGAAAATCTATACTTATAGCCATTTCTGTGTTAAATACTATACCAAATGTCGTGACTCCTGTCTCTGGCCTTTTTTAATCAGATCAAAAGTCTGAGAGACTTGGAATTGATCTATTGGTAACTTAAAACATGGAAACTAATTCATTCTCAACTTTCGTGATGGTTCTGTGACAATAAAATGGAAACTATACTTCATGACACTTTCTGACAACTTTAAATCAAAACTATATATACATACGCCATTGCGTTTCAAAATGTTTTAAATCTATGACTGACTAACTAAAATAGTTTGATTTAATATGGGTGAATATGTATTCCCGTGAGATGATATTGAACTCTTCAGCTATCATCACAAGAAAGTGTTCAACCGATAGGTAAAAGATGAACTTCTTTCACGTCCAAGAATGACGTACGCAATACCCCACGACTCGCCTCCAAGAATACACTTGAAAAAAGACTTTTTAACCTACTAGTCAGCCTTTAAGTCAAGGATTAGTCCCACTGGCTCGTGTATCTTGTCTTCTAACTGCTACACAGAGCGGGATCTTGTGATTACTCTAGTCTCTAACTCCTGCACAGATCTTGTGATCACTCTAGTCTTTGTCATTTCATATATATATAATAATATATTACAATTACTAAGGAAAATGTTGTGTTAGTCAAAAGGCATTGGCAATGTTTTCTCCTAAAGGACATACAAAACACAGAGACAGACACAAATATTCTTTTGGTTCTCTTGCAATCAAATCATTACATTAAATTCAACTATCTCAAATAAACATTTCACGTGCTACTTTTGAGTGAATCTGGTGTGAATGGATATTTTGTTTTACATAGTTATTTGTTTCTTTGGTGCAATGCACAAATTGTAAAACACATTTCCTTATAGATACTAAAGTTTAGTATTGTTAATTAATTTCATATTACTTAATCTAAAAAGTATCATGCTGGTCCACTGTTTAATGAAATAGTAAATGTCGTCCTTGTAAATCTTTAATCGACTCTTCTTACCATTCGTAAATTCGGTCGGAGAATCAACTGCTTGAGGAAATGGTTTGTATCGTGTGGCCTACAGATAGCCAGGTACATTCTTGAGGAAATGGTTTGATAAACTGTGTATCGTGTGGCCTACAGATAGCCAGGTACATTCTGAATGAATTATGTCTTCTTTCCAAACGTTCAAAAGACGTTATTTAAATCCCAGAACCAGGGAACGTCTCATGACAACGATTAGTGAAAAAGTTTATATATATCTATTCTTCAACAGTCTTAAGACGGCGAGTTAGATTGAGAAATATTAAAAGTCTCTGTCGGCAATTTGACATCCTTTACTTCTGTCAACAAATAACGAGTTTTTTTTTTTTTTTTTTTCCACTAGTGACTTCTTGAAGACAAACTGCTAGAATTACTTATATCAGACTTAACATAATATTACAGTTCTAATTCTAGTAAGCCATTGTTGTATGTTAAACGTTGTATATTGATATATTTCTAGTGATGACTTGAATAAGCTCATATGAACGAACTACAGTGCATTTTATACAAAATGCAGGTTACCATATCATGCATGTATATGCGTAGAAACATAAGAGCGATTTATAATTTCCCAGTTGTAATAGATAGCAAGAGATAGGTTCGAGTCTCTGTGAATACAAATTGGTTAGCGCTATGAAGTCTCAAATCTAATCATTTAAATTACGTCATTTTGAATGTCGCGTTCACAGTCCGTTCTTTTTGGTGCTCTCAACTACTACAAAGAATAACAATATACGTAGCTAGAAAAAAAAACGTATGCTCGTGTCATAGATGTACTAGCTTGATGTTTACTATTCAGATCTTTCATAGAATGGTACTTTCGGATATTACCCGTGGCCCGCGGGCCTTATTTTGAGTATTACTAATGTAGAGGATTGGATTTAGATCTATGTCAAACTTGGCTAATATTCCTTTCAAGTATTTTTTTTTCGCCACGAAAATAAAACTAGATTGTGAAAATGGGTTTACCTGTTAAGCTAATACATTCATATTGCATTTAATATATGGAGTTGTTAAAAAATGTTTGTTCTTTAATAGATATTAATTTAGCTATTAAAACGGGTTTACCAGATTTGTTGAAAAGTTTCTTTCTTTAATAGAGATACATTGAGTTTTTTAAAAATTTATTTTTCCCTTTCCCGTTGTGGGAGGAACATTAAAACATACACTACCATGATCTAAGGAACATTAAAACATACACTACCATGATCTAAGGAACATTAAAACATACACTACCATGATCTAAGGAACATTAAAACATACACTACCATGATCTAAGGAACATTAAAACATACACTACCATGATCTAAGGAACATTAAAACATACACTACCATGATCTAAGGAACATTAAAACATACACTACCATGATCTAAGGAACATTAAAACATACACTACCATGATCTAAGGAACATTAAAACATACACTACCATGATCTAAGGAACATTAAAACATACACTACCATGATCTAAGGAACATTAAAACATACACTACCATGATCTAAGGAACATTAAAACATACACTACCATGATCTAAGGAACATTAAAACATACACTACCATGATCTAAGGAACATTAAACATACACTACCATGATCTAAGGAACATTAAAACATACACTACCATGATCTAAGGAACATTAAACATACACTACCATGATCTAAGGAACATTAAAACATACACTACCATGATCTAAGGAACATTAAAACATACACTACCATGATCTAAGGAACATTTTTGCCAAGTTTTATCTAGAATGCTCAAACGGTTTCGATTTCTATGCGGTGCGGGACATACATACATATACCTTACTTTCTGCTTTATATAATGGTATATACACAGTGTTTAGCAAGGATGTAGTTAACTGGTGTCTTGTGACCTACTCAAGTAACAGTTACATAGCACAATTTCCCTCACACTACGGCTTTTGAATAACTGTCACTTTTTAAATTGCTGTAATTTGCTTTGGGTGGACGGGAATGTTTCTCCTGTCTCTACGGTAACATGAACAAATGCTCGATGTCTAAAAGATGAACTATTGTTGCCCTGCGATTAAATAAAGTCAAAACGGGCAATAAAATTATGAACATTGGACAATGGACCATGACACTTCCGGCAACCATAGCAACCTGTCCACATTGAGAATGCTTATTTTCATGGTTTGAACTGGATACGTTTTGTTCTAGTATCTCTAAATCTTTCAGGGTCATATTCCATCAATGCATCAGTAAAGCTAAACAGCATAAGGTGGACAGTTATTGATTCAGTCGCAATAAGGTAATTTTATGATATATATTGGGGGGGGGGGGATGCCGTGCCCATTTGTTTCTACTACGAGCACAGGCCTCCAAATCTGAACAATCCAACAGACCAACAGAGCAACTGCAACTCCTCATTTACCTTTCACTTACATTGACTCTTTTTGTTTATTAATACTATAATAATAGGCATTTTTAAAGATTTACTAGTCAACAAAAGTCTTGTCCTTCCTGCCCTATATCAGTGTTTCCCAAACTGTCTTCTGCGGAACACCCGCGAGGTCAGAATAGGTGTTCCGGAACTACTGGAATAATTAACTAGTAGGTCATCAAGTGAATTAATTTATCTAGAAAATAAGTCTAATTGAAATACTTATAATGTGCGGACCAATCTCTCCAATGGAAATGTATTAATTTGTTACCCTCGTCTGTAGACAGTGAATAGTAAATGAAAAACGATTTTCGAGTCACATAGCTCAGATCTATAGCGGTAAACTGTTAACTTACTAATACTTTTAAATTGTATTCAACTGTTCAGTGAAACTGATCGTGATTCTAAAACTTAACAGCAAAAGATTCAAAACACAACAATAGAAGCGAAGTGTGAACATTGCCATCATAAAACTACGTGAAGATATTTTAAAGGACAATGGATCAATTGTAAAACATTCAATTTCGACTGTTCGATATGAGCCCATCCGCGTGAAGCAATAGTTCCTCCTTTTATTTACAAATCCCTACGCCTAATTCCGGCTATATTTTTGGGGTGTTACTTGATATCAGTGTCGTGGAAGTCCATCAGATTTGGGTTGTGAAATCCGAATGGGAGACGAGATTTATTTCATTTGTTACAAGGAATCAGTGCAAGTTGTAACAGAACATTTACTGTGTAGAACTCAGTGCCGGGGGGGTGAACGTTTGGAGGAGGGGGGAGGCAGAGGAGACGCAGATGTTTTAAGCGTTGCGTATAAATCTTCACCACACCTCATTAAAAGATGATTTCCATGGTGATTCGGTCTCCAGAGAAACAGCGCATCAAAATTCAGTCCAGTTGGTCTACTAGACACGTCAGATAACAGTGTTGGCTAGAAGCAGACCATAATCAAAGTCGGGTTCTGTGTCTGTCTGTGCTTTAGTAGCAGGGTACAGAATCGTGTAGTGCTTTTATTTTTGGAGTAGGTTTCTCTGGGTTACAGTGGCTTGTCAAAGAACTGAGATGGAACTACTTTTATGTTTAGGTCTGGGTTCTGTCAGTTTCTATGTAGAAAACATACGATGGACATCGGTTACCAAAAAAAGGTGTGTTAGAGAAAGGTTAGACAGAGGCTGGACAAGGATTGGGTTCAGACCTCAAATGTCGTTATCAACAATATATATTGGGGACCCACCTCTGTGTCGAAAGTAGAACCGGAACGTTTGAGTTAACATATTTCTAATTATAAATAAAATATAAAAACAGATTCATCCTACAGGGTTAACTTGTTTCCGAATAATACATTTTTTGTAATTCATTAAATATTTAATAGCTGCCAACTGTAGCGATGTGTCGAAGCTAGAAACTTACTGATCCAATCCATATTATTATTTTTTTTATAGATTTGAATATAATTTTCAGCTAAAAATACAAAAGAATGAACAGAACTTGCGTAGGAAGCGAACAGGATTTCTGGACGTCAAATAAAGCAAAACTTTAGTCCAAAACTATTGTCCAAAACTTTAGTCCAAAACTATATTCCAAAACTATATTCCAAAACTATATTGCAAAACTATGTTTAGAACTAAACATTTCGAGCGCGGTAGTAACAAGAATTATGTTTAGTGTAACAAGAGTTATGTTTTGTGTAACAAGAGTTATGTTTTTTGTAACAAGAGTTATGTTTTGTGTAGCAAGAGTTATGTTTTGTGTAACAAGAGTTATGTTTTGCGTAACAAGAGTTATGTTTTGTGTAGCAAGAGCTATGTTTTATGTAACAAGTGTTATGCTTTGTGTAACAAGAGTTATGTTTTGTGTAGCAAGAGTTATGTTTTGTGTAGCAAGAGTTATGTTTTATGTAACAAGTGTTATGCTTTGTGTAACAAGAGTTATGTTTTGTGTAGCAAGAGTTATGTTTTGTGTAGCAAGAGTTGTGTTTTATGTAACAAGTGTTATACTTTGTGTAACAAGAGTTATGCTTTATGTAACAAGTGTTATGCTTTCTGTAACAAGTGTTATACTTTATGTAACAAGAGTTATACTTTGTGTAACAAGAGTTATACTTTGTGTAACAAGAGTTATACTTTATGTAACAATTTTTATACTTTATGTAACAAGAGTTATGTTTTGCGTAACAAAAGTTATGTTTTGTGTAGCAAGTGTTATACTTTGTGTAACAAGTGTTATACTTTATGTAACAAGTGTTATACTTTGTGTAACAAGAGTTATACTTTGTGTAACAAATATTATACTTTATGTAACAAGTGTTATACTTTATGTAACAAGTGTTATACTTTATGTAACAAGTGTTATACTTTGTGTAAAATGAGTTATACTTTGTGTAACAAGTGTTATACTTTATGTAACAAGTGTTATACTTTATGTAATAAGTGTTATACTTTATGTAACAAGTGTTATACTTTATGTAACAAGTGTTATACTTTATGTAACAAGAGTTATACTTTGTGTAACAAGTGTTATACTTTATGTAACAAGTGTTATACTTTATGTTACAAGTGTTATACTTTATGTAACACGTGTTATACTTTGTGTAACAAGTGTTATACTTTATGTAACAAGTGTTATACTTTATGTAACAAGTGTTATGCTTTATGTATCAAGTGTTATACTTTATGTAACAAGTGTTATGCTTTATGTAACAAGTGTTATACTTTATGTAACAAGTGTTATACTTTATGTAACAAGTGTTATACTTTATGTAACAAGTGTTATGCTTTATGTAACAAGTGTTATACTTTATGTAACAAGTGTTATGCTTAATGTAACAAGTGTTATACTTTATGTAACAAGTGTTATACTTTATGTAACAAGTGTTACATTGAACAAGTGAGAGAAACGTAATATAAGGATTTTTTTTTCCCACCCCTCCCCAGAGCTTAAACTTCTTATCTTGTATCACCCCTTCCAAGATCTGTTATCTTAGTAACTCCACTAGTAAAATCACGAAACTTAGAGACACTTCAGGACATATGAATAAAAAGTAAAGTAACTATAATACATAAATTACTGAACCATAATTTACAAATAGAAAAACAAAACCTAATGAAATACTTAGAAAGACACAAAGATTGAGGTACCTTTCTAATTCCATACGCTAGAACAAATTCGTAAAAGTGCTCCTTCTTCCCTAGGGCCATTAAAGAATGGAAAGGGTTGCCTGAATCAGCCAGGAAAACCAACGACTTAGTAGAGTTTAAGTCATTGATTCACTGCGTGACCAGATTATAACATGAAATGCGTAGGACGTAATTCTCTTCTTTTTGGAAGTCACGTGATAGAACTGGTCATAGATAAGATGTGTCTGATTAGGAACTAGGTTGTATCCATTTCAAAGACATCAATACAAAGGCACATTCCTTGTTCCATACGCTAGGACAAACTTGTACAAATGCTCCTTTTTCACTAGTGGCATTAGAGCATGTATTGGGTTGCCTGAGTCAGACAGAAAAATAAATGACTTAGAAGAACCTAGGTCATTGATTAACATGCATGATTATATTGAACAAGGAACAAGCAAAGGGTACCAAAATCAGAATTTAAGATATACCTCTAAATCAATATGTTTAACATTAAAGGTGATTTTTGTTAAGAAATGTAAACTCATGCTATAAAGAGAAGTCCATAGAATATACAAGTGTTTGGTTCAGGATGGACGTAATGTCTGTATTGCTGGATTTGATACAGAACTGATTGATAAGAATAAAAACAAAACAAACATATCAATCATAACTGAGTCATCATACACACTCACTGACAACAACACACAGATTGAACCAACCACATCCAACCACATCTACCTAACCACAAGTACACATCCTTCCTCACAAATTAATACCTATTTATAAAAAATACAAAGCGTTACTTATTAAATCCTATATTTAAAATGCGTAGATTAATATCTTTAAGCGATGAATTTTTTCATTTAAAAAAGAAAAAAAACGTAATCAGTAAATTAGTTGTAGTTTGTACAACAGAAAACACAATTACTAATATATATATATATTTATTTATTTATTTATATATTTCGATCGGCAACTGCTAAAACCGCAATCCTATATATAGTGTGTATTGGTGTCCTTTAATTTTAACTTCCACTGTATTTGTTTTATAAATAGGAAATTGTTTGTAAAATGATGTATTTGTATGAGAAAAACATAAACGGCCTACAAATGTACTTTTAAAAAACAAAAAGGTTGGCTTTTAGAAGATTATAATAGATGGTAGTTAATGCACCAGAACTTTGCAAGCTTCAAAATATGTTGAAATCAAGTTATCTTTTTTTTTTTTTTTAATTTTTAAGATCTAAATAAAACGGACGAACGGACAACCCCACAAATCTAATAGCGGAGTTTTCCCCATTCCAAGGGCTTCTAAAAATATGAGCAAATGCTAATGAAATGTGTATTTTATTATTAGATTACTTTTAGTGTTCATATATAGTGTGATCTTCCTATCATAGTATGCTTACAGCGCTCTGGGCCAATCTCTTTTGTAGACATTTGAGAGAAGGATACCTTGAAGAAGATTCTCTAGCTGCCTTTAGGCGCTCTGGAAACAGATCTCAAGTCACATCTCAAAAGTTATTTCCTGGTGATCATCGGGTTTCGAACCCCCTCCATTAAGTAGCCAAGCCTTTTATAACACTCGGCCACATATAGACCTCAGTTAGGTAATTTGCGGTACGTAGTCTTTACAGCATTATTAAATCTGACCTAGATCTAGGGAAAAGACTCTTAAATTGTGTGGTAGGGCACCCTAAAACAACACTTTAGCAATACTAATTGAGCTCTAAGTTGCATTAAGCTTTGATAGTGAAACGCAATTAAGTCTAGGTCTCACTACTTAGATTATGACCTATGCGACTTTTTAAATAAAACAAAAACAGACGAGTTAATGTCGCCAAAGTTTAGTCAAACGTATTTACAAGTCTGAAGCTGGGTCTGATCTATAGTGAGAGAAGGTACATAGACACAAAGCAGATGTCTCACAGCACCAGCAGGTATTTCGCAGTTTAGAGCAGCCAGTCTGCGATATGTCATGGCAATGAACACACCTGTCAAGTTAGGGTGAAAGGTTACATTTTGGGAAAATTATTTAAAAAAAAAAAAAAAATAATAAAAATAAAACAAGATGTCGAAAGGACTCAAAAGAAATACTTTTCAGTGAACTGTGACAACGATTGATTAGCGTACAGACTCAGTGTATTAATTGTCTGATTTCTTCGTCCATCTTGAATTTTACAAAAAATGAGAAAAATAGTTATCCTTCTATTATTTAAACAGAGATCTACCTAATTTATCTTCTATAATTTCAACAATACTTCTGCTAGAAGATAATGTAAGATCTGTAATAGTCCAGTAGAGGATTGTGGTAAGATAAATGAAAAAAAAAGTGTAAAATATATGTCGGAGTTGAAAAATATTTATAGTATATACATGTAAGGGAAAACGCGGTGGCTGAGTGTAAAGCACTTGGCTTCTGAACCTGAGAGCTACGGGCTCGAATCATGGTGAAGACAGATTTTTAATTTTGGGATTTTTAGGGCGCCTCTGAGTCCACCCAGCTCTAATGGGTACCTGAAATTAGTTGAGGAAAAAGTAAAAGTGGTTGGTCGTTGTGCTGGCCACATGCCACCCTCGTTAACCGTGGGCCACAAAAACAGAAGACCGTTACATCATATTCTCCATAGACCGTATGGTCTGAGAAGGGAACTTTACATTTGTATATACATGTAAGACAGATGTAAGATAGATGTAAAATAGTTGAAGATAGATATTGGACAGAAGATAGATGTAAGAGGTTTAATATAGTTTAAGATTAATGTTATATGGACGTGTACAGGAAAAGAAATGTATGTTAGAAAGCCTAGTCAAAAGTTTACCACATGGGGAAAGTGTTTGTGGTCTATCAATATTTCAATATTTCTGTGTAACATCTTCTAATGACATTGTTCAAGATAAAATTAAAGATAGTCGACTTTGCCATTTTATTTATATATATAATTCTCTTCTTCCCTCAACAATTTGGACGAGAAGAAGAAGTCAGGACGTCCAAATTCGCAGATATAAAGAACAAATTTATGTAAAAATGCTTTTGAAACACAAATTTGATGCTTAATTTTATAAAATAATGAAATCAATAGACTATAATTTGTAATTGTCATGTGTCAAAGTATAAAATTATCTGTGCAAAGTGTAGTTCTTAAAATTTAGATCTAGATCTAATTCCTTTCGATCTTTTCTCATGTCAACATGGTAAACGTAGCCTAGATTTATAAGATACTATACTTTCAAAGAGTAGGTAAACTTTATTTTTTTGAGGGTCTTAAGTTTGTGTTAGGGCTACAATACATACATTAAGGTCCCAGTTAGTACCCAAGGAACATTAATGCCAAGTTTTATCAAAATTGGTCAAACGGTTTTGATTTCTATTCGGCACATACATACATACAAACGCCTTACAGTCTACTTTATAGTATAGATCTACCATTATTTAGTACTTCTTACTTAAACGTCCAACACTAATCTTTAAAAATCCAATATGATACTTTCCGTTATTTCCAAATGCTAGTTTTAGGTTCTTGCAGATCTCGGAGATGTTGGAGATCTCTAATTTCTCTAGTCTCTTACCAATATTGACCATGACTTTGACCTACTTCTTGATATTATTATGGAAGGACATTTCACGGATGAATGCGTTTTCGCTAGATTGAGGTTCAATTTGCTGGAACTGACTTTGTTGGTCAGACATTTTTCTCCCCTTCTCTTGGCGTGACTTTAAGACTGTGTAAGTTGATGACCTGTTAAGCTAATTAATGAGTGTCAAGATTATAGGCTGATTTCTCAGTGCTGAGATTCTCAAAGAGAGGCTGGGTCACCACGTGCTGGCAAAAAGAGGTGGGGAGAGCGGAAATGAGGTCAGTTTTGTAAAGCAGTGATGCCCAACCTATGCCGACCTGAGGACCATTTCAATTTCCGACATGCATAGAACTGGGCCACACCTGCGCATCAAATCGTCGTGTGTATTGTATAGTGTGATTTAATAGGATGGCCCGTAGATGTAGCATGATCAGGAATTTCTGTTGTGACGTGAAAATGGATTAAAAATATAACTCGGATTAGCTATGAGACAAAATCGACGGAGAGAGAGACCCACTTGCTAGAGTAAGAACGTGCTTTGCTTGACGAAAGACTTAGGTAACATTGGAATGTTGCAGGTAACATTGGAATGTTGCAGGTAACATTGGAATGTTGCAGGTAACATTGGAATGTTGCAGGTAACATTGGAATGTTGCAGGTAACATTGGAATGTTGCAGGTAACATTGGAATGTTGCAGGTAACATTGGAATGTTGCAGGTAACATTGGAATGCTGCAGGTAACATTGGAATGCTGCAGGTAACATTGGAATGCTGCAGGTAACATTGGAATGCTGCAGGTAACATTGGAATGCTGCAGGTAACATTGGAATGCTGCAGGTAACATTGGAATGCTGCAGGTAACATTGGAATGCTGCAGGTAACATTGGAATGCTGCAGGTAACATTGGAATGTTGCAGGTAACATTGGAATGCTGCAGGTAACATTGGAATGCTGCAGGTAACATTGGAATGCTGCAGGTAACATTGGAATGCTGCAGGTAACATTGGAATGCTGCAGGTAACATTGGAATGTTGCAGGTAACATTGGAATGCTGCAGGTAACATTGGAATGCTGCAGGTAACATTGGAATGCTGCAGGTAACATTGGAATGCTGCAGGTAACATTGGAATGTTGCAAAGTTTTCACTTGATCCGAGAATGGGAAATGGGAGAAAAAACAAGTTCAACCTTTTGACCAGACAGACAGACAGACAGACAGAGTTGATATAAGCTTTGTATTGAAGTTGTTTTAACTCTTTTTTAGAGCACACACACAAACTGGAGATATTGAGAGACAAAGAGAAAGAGAGACTGAGTGACGTCACTTATAGTATCTCTTAAATGTTTTTGTTAAGTATAGACTCTATTTCAATATATAAATAGTAGCACTATATGGCTATGAGAATTGCAAGTCTATGTATCTAAATTTAGAATTAAATTATAATTTCATCTTTCTGGCAAAAATGGCCAGACAAGACCATCCACCAAACCTTATCGCTTGACATTATGTGCTGTATGCTGTCTCATCGGTCTTTAGTGAAACTATCAGTCTGTTCCTGACGTTAGTGACTTCTTACATTATAAGTGAAAACATTAGAATGAGTTTCAGAGTGGCGTTTTAAGTCATAGCTTTGAAACAAAAAAGGACGCCACCTGCATGACTGTGACATGTTTGGTCTAGATTGACATTCACAACCCTGTGAACACATTGGAAAGTAGATGTATATATATCTTACAGCTAAACAAAGTTCTTATAAATGAAGTTGGCTCAAAAGATGCAGTACTAGCGTTAAAGTGTTCATTATTCATCCCTTTTCAGAAGGACACTGACGAATTGGTCTCACAGTCAAACATGCAGGCAACACGGCAGAAGTAAAGGATATGTGACCGAAGACATAATAATAATAATTGTATTTAGAAAGCGCTGTTAACAAACAAATTGTAGGCTCAAGGCGCAGTAATAACATTACAAACACAAACACGACAGCTAAGATGACAAACTAATCTAAAAAGTTTTAAACAGGTAGGTTTTAATGTTCTTCTTGAAAGTGGTGTAGCATGCTGTCTGTCTGTGATCAAAGGGGAGTGAGTTCCAATCCTTTGGTCCGTGCACTGAAAAGGCCCGCAGACCGTAGCTTTTGAGGGAGAAACGTGGCACCACTAAAAGCGTTGAGTCCATTGAGCGCAGGGCTCTCTGAGGGACATATGGAGTGATCTCTAAGGTACAATGGTATTTCTTTATTGTAGATACACTGATGACAAAGTGTGGCCACCTTGTAGTCGATTCTCGCTTTCACGGGAAGCCAATGGAGCGTGCGCAAGGGCATAGTGGCAGAATCTTGTCTTGTTTTTCTTAAGACTGTAAGTGTGTAACTGTTCTGAATACGTTGCAGCTTAGCTATTTTGGTCATCGGATATCTACAATTTTTAAAAACTTGGGAACTAAATAAATAAAAGCTATTTGGGATATATATGGGAGATAGATGGTTTTTCTTATCTTATAAATTACAGATTTTACTTCAATAGAGAAGATAAGTAGTCCTGTGCGTATCTATGTGTCAACCTAGGCCTATGAATCTGTAACCTAATCTCTGCTAAGTGACATAAGTCGTTGGATTTTCTGGCCGGATTATTATATAATACCATTAGGAAAGAAAGACCACTTGTACAACTTTGTCCTAGCATATGGAATACAATTGGTAGGGGGCCTCGCACAGAACAAACAATGTGAAACCGGGATCAAATCTCAAACATAGCAGAGATCTGTGTCTACTAGCCTAACTATAAGTCTCTACTATAACTCATGGTCTAGCAGAGATCTATGTCTACTAGGATAACTCTAAGTCTCTACTGTAACTCATGGTATATTCGGAATGTTAAGATGTACTTGTTAGACTGCCTATTTTAGAAGATCCTTGCTGCTTTATAATTGATAAATAGATCAAAACGTTATTTCGCTGCATCAAAACGCAAACATAAAACAAAGAATGTAAAGAGGTGTGGTTTAGTTCACTTCGTTATTCCTCAGCAGTGTCGTAACAAAACAGTTGACATTTCGTTTTTCCTCAGCAGTGTCGTAACCAAACAGTTGACATTTCGTTATTCCTTAGCAGTGTCTTCACCAAACAGTTGACATGTCGTTATTCCTCAGCAGTGTCGTAACCAAACAGTTGACATTTCGTTATTCCTTAGCAGTGTCTTCACCAAACAGTTGACATGTCGTTATTCCTCATCAGTGTCGTAACCAAACAGTTGACATTTCGTTATTCCTTAGCAGTGTCTTCACCAAACAGTTGACATGTCGTTATTCCTCAGCAGTGTCGTAACCAAACATTTGACATTTCGTTATTCCTCAGCAGTGTCGTAACCAAACAGTTGACATTTTGTTATTCCTCAGAAGTGTCGTAACCAAACAGTTGACATTTCGTTATTCCTCAGCAGTGTCGTAACCAAACAGTTGACATTTCGTTATTCCTCATCAGTGTCGTAACCAAACAGTTGACATTTCGTATTTCCTTAGCAGTGTCATCACCAAACAGTTGACATGTCGTTACTCCTCAGCAGTGTCGTAACCAAACAGTTGACATTTCGTTATTCCTCAGCAGTGTCGTAACCAAACAGTTGACATTTTGTTATTTTTCAGTAGTGTCGTAACCAAACAGTTGACATTTTGTTATTCTTCAGCAGTGTCGTAACCAAACAGTTGACATTTCGTAATTCCTTAGCAGTGTCGTAACCAAACAGTTGACATTTTGTTATTCTTCAGCAGTGTCGTAACCAAACAGTTGACATTTCGTTATTTTCATTTGTAGGGTGTTTTTTTTTATTCACCTCGCCTATGGCCTTTAATTGCCTGAGGCCAGCCCTGAACCAAAAAATGTCTAGAGACTGTATATTAAGAGCAGAGCCTCGCAAAGCTCTACAGAAGTAAACCAAGACAAATGTAACAGTGTGAAGTAAACCAAGACAAATGTAACAGTGTGAAGTAAACCAACACAAATGTAACAGTGTAAAGTAAACCAACACAAATGTAACAGAGTAAAAGAAACCAACACAAATGTAACAGTGTAAAGTAAACCAAGACAAATGTAACAGTGTAAAGTAAAGCAACACAAATGTAACAGTGCAAAGTAAACCAACACAAATGTAAGAGTGTGAAGTAAACCAACACAAATGTAACAGTGTAAAGTAAACCAAGACAAATGTAACAGTGTAAAGTAAAGCAACACAAATGTAACAGTGCAAAGTAAACCAACACAAATGTAAGAGTGTGAAGTAAACCAACACAAATGTAACAGTGTAAAGTAAACCAACACAAATGTAACAGAGTAAAGTAAACCAACACAAATGTAACAGTGTAAAGTAAACCAACACAAATGTAACAGTGCAAAGTAAACCAACACAAATGTAAGAGTGTGAAGTAAACCAACACAAATGTAACAGTGTAAAGTAAACCAACACAAATGTAACAGTGTGAAGTAAACCAACACAAATGTAAGAGTGTGAAGTAAACCAACACAAATGTAACAGAGTAAAGTAAACCAACACAAATGTAACAGTGCAAAGTAAACCAACACAAATGTAAGAGTGTGAAGTAAACCAACACAAATGTAACAGTGCAAAGTAAACCAACACAAATGTAAGAGTGTGAAGTAAACCAACACAAATGTAACAGTGTAAAGTAAACCAACACAAATGTAACAGAGTAAAGTAAACCAACACAAATGTAACAGAGTAAAGTAAACCAACACAAATGTAACAGTGTGAAATTTTGTTTTTGTTAATTACTTCAATATTTTGTACAGAAAACTCCAGAGTTAGAATCGACTTCTGCAGATGCTCATTGCTTTTTTTCTAAAAGAAAGTTCAATCTCTGAAATTTAATTGACCTTCCCTGGTAAATGAGGTCTATTGATCGGAAATTTTCAATGTTACAAAATAATTATACGGCAATGGGAATTGTAATTAGTTGCTTAGTTGTTGTTTTTAATTTTATTTTAATTCTGAAATCTACATTTCTGTCTATAATCTTTGAAATTACGGTTAACTGTAAGAACAGAGCAGGAATATCAAAACGAAATTCCTTGACCTTTGAAGGGTAACAAATGAGCAGACGGCATTTTGTTACGTTATTTAAATTCATGACGTCACTTTTTTTTACACTGATGCTAGATGAATTGAATCTCAAGTCGCTTTATTTACATTTTCAATTTTTAATCTTTTTTTTTTTTTTGGGAAGAAGGGAAGTTAAAAAAGAAAGAAATCAGATTCGGTTGTTTAAAAAAAGGCGCCAAAGCTCTGGAAAGAACTGAATAGAGGCTTACAGAGCAGACGAATAGATAATGTTCCAGATCTAAAAATAGCTCTCTCAATGAACTTCCTTTATGTGCCTTAACTTGACTTAAATGTCAGGGGGAGAAAAAAAAAGCCAAGCAATTAATCTTAGGCAATAGAATTAGTTTCGTGGGTAAATATTTGTCGTATTCGATACCTCTAAGATCGACTTCCTGGGCCCGGAAATTTAATGATCCCCAAGTGCAATGGGTCTGTAATAAAAATGGATAATCGATTTCATCTTGAATAAGTGATTTCTGACGGTGATGTCCCATCATGCACCTAAAAGCTTCAGTTAACTTGAGAAGATTTTTTTTCAAATGATGGGAAATAACTCCAGAAAGTCTCGTCCATCTAAACGAAATTTATATTTTTTTCCCGAACCATCAGGAAGCCATATTGTAAGACCACTCCAAACTTAGTAACTAAGTGCTTGTGAGGAGTTGCTCTTTAGTGAAAGAAATTTAAAATCTTCTCTTATTGGACTTCCTCGGTCCGTTACCTCCGAGTCTGTTATCACTGTAGACTCTCAAGATTCGACATTTTTATCTGGACATTTTTTTTTTGCATGATCTTAGAAATGAAGCTAATGAAATTTGAGGTTACGTGAAATATTACTTTGAAATGACAACCAAGCAGAATGGTTTCTGTCTATTAATAAGGCTAAAGTAGCTGGATTGACAAATCGGGAGATACCTTCTCATTATCTGCTGACTTTAAAGGATCTAGCCAGTCTGACTGGTAGGATTATAGACACATCTTTGAAGGGCATCCAATCAGAGTTGAGACTTAAGACGACGGCTGTTGACTGTTTTTAACTTCATTAACCTCACTGATAATTAATCATGTAGGATTTCATTTATAAGTTTAAATTTGAAGTCATAATTAAAATAACGACGACCAGTAGAACTTACTTCAAACTTTGAGAAACTGTTTAATGAAAGGGTAGATTTTTATTTAGAAACCATATTAATACCGGGACTATAGCTATTAACAAAAGTTATGTCTATTTTCATAACTATTAAATAACAATTGTTGCCAGCTTTCTTTATAGTATCTAAATGTCACAAAACAGGGCTGCCTTGTTGTGTTGCTCTTGTGAAATGAAAATGACATAATTACGATTTCACTCCAATAAAGATCTTTGTTTGACGAGAATGTTTGTGTTTGTTATTTTTTCATTTTCATTGTGTTTTTGTTTATGTGTGTGTGTGTGTGGATGTGTGTGCGCGTGTCCTAAAATAAGTTCAGAAATTCTGCAGTTATTATAAAATAAGATCTATTTTTGTGTGTGTTTGTGTGTGTATCGTGAAATAAGGTCAGAAATGTTTTAATTTATTAAATACCATATCGATTTGTGTTTTAATGTCGATTTAATTAAAAGAAAAAGTCAGAAATGAACAATGTGTCGATGAAGTTCCTCTCTCAGACTTTGGTACCCATGGCGCATGTGAAATAAAGGTTATATGTTTCTATGACCTACGTTTTAATACGGTATGATGGTATCATGTGGCGAGCTTAAAGAGTAACTGCCAATGCTATTTACCTGGTAGGATTAAGCGTGTACACACACACAGACGTAGGAAGAATCCCGAAGTTAAAAATCCTTTCTATAAAGTTCTAGTTTCACTAGTATTTGAAACCCTAACCCTTTCAGTTCGGAAGTGAAGCATTTTACCTCGACTTCAAAACAATGTTTAAACTACGAAATTAGTCATTGTACTTGATATAAAATATCCAGGTCAACTTGTTAAATATTGTTCTGGCTGTGTCCAGCACGCCGCCAACCCGATAGTAACTAATGTGCGCACTATATTGTGTACTATTTTAGATTGGACAGTAACATAATATTTTGGTGATAGCAATAAAAGAAGAAGCAACTTTTTATCAAGTCAAAGAAGAACTAGCTTTTGACCAAGTGAAAGAAGAAGAAGCTTTTGACCAAGGGAAAGAAGAAGCAGCTTTTGACCAAGGGAAAGAAGAAGAAGCTTTTGACCAAGGGAAAGAAGAAGCAGCTTTTGACCAAGGGAAAGAAGAAGCAGCTTTTGACCAAGGGAAAGAAGAAGAAGCTTTTGACCAAGGGAAAGAAGAAGCAGCTTTTGACCAAGGGAAAGAAGAAGAAGCTTTTGACCAAGGGAAAGAAGAAGCAGCTTTTGACCATGTCAAAGAATAAGCAGCTTTTGATCAAGTGAAAGAAGAAGAAGAGAATTTGACCAAGGGAAAGAAGAAGCAGCTTTTGACCATGTCAAAGAAGAAGCAGCTTTTGACAAAGTCAAAGAAGAAGCAGCTTTTGACCAAGTCAAAGAAGAAGCAGCTTTTGACCAAGTCAAAGAAGAAGCAGCTTTTGACCAAGTCAAAGAAGAAGCAGCTTTTGACCATGTCAAAGAAGAAGCAGCTTTTGACAAAGTCAAAGAAGAAGCAGCTTTTGACCAAGTCAAAGAAGAAGCAGCTTTTGACCATGTCAAAGAAGAAGCAGCTTTTGACAAAGTCAAAGAAGAAGCAGCTTTTGACCAAGTCAAAGAAGAAGCAGCTTTTGACCATGTCAAAGAAGAAGCAGCTTTTGACCAAGTCAAAGAAGAAGCAGCTTTTGACTAATTGAAAGAAGAGTATGGGAAAACTTGAATTTTCGCTTTAAGTAAGAATGCTGACAAGTAATGAAACTTTACGTTTAAAGGCGGACATTTCTATGTCTAGTCGTCCTTTCCAATTGATTGTGTAACTGAACATTCTTATTTGACCCAACGCCCCTGTCGTTGAGTTTCTTGCCTTGGCATTACAGCAATGGTATTGAGTACACGTTTTACTGAAATCCCTTTGAGATCATGTCTTCAATAATGTGCTTGCTTTTTGTTTTTCATATAGCTTTTACGTAGTGTAGTTTCAGAAGAAATCATTTGGATCGCTTTACAATTCAACTTGGACTGTTGTACTGAGCAAATAGATGGCTTCGTACGTATATAAGGAAGAAGGATAAATCTCACTTATTAAAATATGTATCACAACTTGAATACATTAGTCTCATGTCTTCTCTCAAGGACAGATTTTTTTTTCTATATGTTTTCATATGCCTATCTTTTAGATTCTTCTCTGTGGAGTCTGTAATAGGAAAAGCAAGAAACACTTTGTATATATCATTCGTCTAAGCGTATTTAAAACTGTACATAAAATGTTTAAATAAATTGTTCAATTTAATTTATAAAAATTGCAAAGAAATACACAGCACACTGCAATCTTTGTATGCATGATTCCTACTTTGTTGTGACATTTCTTCAGCGTGTTGTTCTGATTCTTCTGGTTGCTTGAAAAGCAGTTATTGTGTTATGGAAATTGAACAGAAAAATATTTTCTACCAGTTCTCATCGACGAATCACACAATTAAGGTTCTGTCCTTTACTGTCCCACACAATCAGATCGTTTCGAGCATTAAGAGATCTCATTATAAGCTACATTTTTATAGTTATAAAGAAAATAATAATCTGTCCCTCTAACAGTCCAGATCAAGTTATGAAAGGACGGCTGCTGTTCCGCAACCCTAAAGTAGTTCCTTAAGCCCTAATGTTAATCCAGCCATGGACGTCATTAGGTATTCCTCGTGCAATCCCATAATTCACGTGCCCGAGAAATCTCGTGCTGGCCATCGCGCGTGTTTTCTGTTGCAATTATTCCACATTACAACGCTTCGGACGCCGTAACCTTATGTCAGCTACCCCCCCCCAACCAACCCACACACACACACCGGCTCATCCTTTCTCTTGACTGCTCTCGTACATTCCAAGAGACAGCCTCTTAACTGTATATGTCTTGACATGTTTAGAAGGCAATCTCTGGCTACGGGATCTAATTGTTTCTCTGGCCTGTGTGTCATCGCACATGATAGACTCCGGATATAATTGTTTCGTATCTGTTCATTTGTGTTTGACCACGGTCCGTATTTTAGATAAACCGATTACACAACGGTTCCGAGATTTCTTTGTCAAAAGGTTCTGAAAATTAATATTTAAAATTAAAGAAGTGGGCCATGTTCTCAATACCTTAGGTATAAAGTGCAGGACAGGCCATTGTCCTGCTGGCTCATATTTCTCGCGGCTATGGCCAAATTTTGATTCACGGTGCCCCCGCTGCGGGGAAGAAGAGGAAACCGTGCCTCATATTCTGTTTGACTGCTCCAAACTTGCTGATCTCCGCCTCGACAGGTCTGGGGAAACCACAAATTCTCGACCTGTATGGCGACATTTATGCACTACGCAAGACAGCAGGGTTTCTGTTCAAGGCTTTTTCAAGAGAGGATTTGAGCCTCTTAAGCCTTTACCCAAATGGAGTTTGATGATGATGATGATGATGATGATGATGATGATGATGATTTGAAAAATCTAAGGCCGAACTTTGTGGTGAAGCAGAAGGGGAGATAAACAAAACAAGATCCGTTTGTAGATTAAAAGGTAACAAACAAATGAAGCCCTAAAAAAAATTGAAAGCAATTTCACTTAAATATTCTCTTGGGGTCGTTAATCGCCTTCGATTGAACTCTGTGCCAACATTGAACTATTAAAAAGATAGGTCAGTTGGTCAGTAGGTCGCATGTGAATTGTTATGCAAATAAATAGGTCAAAGGCTATACATAGCCAATATCTATTCTATTTTGTGTCGAAATAAAAAATAATGTTTATCTAATATGATGTTACATTAATCCAGTGCTTTTTTTTGTGACGGTACGCACCGGTACGACGTACCGGCATCTTTTCTTATTACTTTTCTTGTATTTTATCGTTTAATTATTAATTTATTAGTAGTTAAAAGTTAGCAATCCATCACTAAGTACCGGCACCTAATTTTTTTTAACCAAATAGCACTGCATTAATCTATGCTCTACCTCATCATTCTACACATTATCAATAGAAGAATATTATAACGAGAAAATAGATGCCATTCTATTCGACTTTTCTAAGGCATTGGACAAAAGTTCACCACCAAAGCTTGTTTAAAACATTAAAATATGTTGGCCTTACTGGTAACTACGGCAATGGATTCATTATATCCTGATGGGGAGAGAATAAACTGAAATAAACTAATGTCTCTAAATCAACTACAATTTACAGTCAACTTAGGTGTACCACAATGAACAGTTTTAGGCCCACTCTTTCTAATTTAATAAAAATGGACTACCACCTAGCATTAGTCCAGGATCATAAGTTAGATTATATGTAGATGACTGAACAACAAAAACACTTTTACTAGCTACTTCCCCTGCCCCCCCCCCCCAACACAAAATCTTGCCTTAGCCAGGCCTGGGAGCGCTCGGTTACAAAAGTTTTCCCGCCTTCTGAGCTTCAGAAATTCCTTCTCATTGCTCTACAAAGCACTTTAATGAACCTAACCTTGACAACGGTACTGAGCTCTTGGTCAGTGTGGGGCTTTGAAAGGGGGGTAAAGACAAAGAGCTGTGTTTGAGATACGGTCCTATCAAAGCTTCGAACTCTTACCATTCAGCAATCATCCACAACGTTTCATCCGCTCTCTTTTTTTGTGTGCTCCCTATACAGTGTGTGTCAACATCCAGTGTGTCACCATCCAGAGTGTGTCAAAGTCTCTCTCTCACACACAAAGTTATGCCGTTTCTTGATGTCAAACATAATCAATTGATCGCCATGTGTCTTTATTGATTTCACGGCACATCATTATCAAGTCCATGTTTTATGCTCAAGTAGTCGTATTTACAATTCATTTATTTGAACGAGTACGAATATTAAAGTTCAAATTCATTACTTCAAAGTTTAATAGGAATCGATACTAATTGATAAACAAAAATTGTGAAATAATGACTCGATTATAATTTGTGAACATAATTTAATGACTCAAATATTTTGTTTGTTTGTTTCTTTAATGTATCCGTCAAATTTGTTTGTTTGTTTGTTTGTTTGTTTGTTTAACTCTTTCTCTTCGTAATTATTTTCCTCGTTCCGATAGAATTCTTCATTTTGCTCATTTTGTATTTCACTCTCTTGTTAGGGTTAAACTTCAATAACATTTTGTGTTTGATATCAGAAAATGTTTTATTTGGTATCGAAGTATAAGGAAATTCATTCTCTTTTTACACAACACAAATTAAAGTTTATAAATCCCGAAGTCAATTTAGTTTCATGGGTTTAAATCAACGTTGGCATCGTCAATTAGGAGAGAAAGAGTTAATGTATCCGTCAATTTTGCTAGATGACATGTTTACGTTTAATCAAAAATGATTTTTATAGATTTTTATTTTTTCAAAACATGAATCGTTTCCTATATGAAATGTATCCCCTATGTATCGACCGACACTTTGCCTTCTTTATTTTTCCGTAGGGTAATGTCTTCCGGAATGAGTATATCTGTTGAGACAGAATAATGAATGGAAATGATGCTTGGGATTTTTTTTTCCCAATTCGACGCCGTTCATTCTATGAAACTTGACAACTCACCAATGATCATAGAGAGAGAAGTAAAGACAGCAATGCCGTGTCACATTTCAGACATTTATGTTGAGCAAGTAAGGTCATTTAAAAAAAACAAAACTATTTTCTTTCAGACGCCACTTGTTGATCACGTGTTTCGTTAGTTTGTGTGTGTGTTTGTGTTAATAGTGTATTCATTATCACTTCAGTATTACTCTTAGTCTGTTGGAGCGTTGGTGCGCATCACATGACATGAGAACCATCTGACTCCATTCCTTGCTGTCTCTAGGCCATTTCTGAGTGCTGTTCTCTCATCGCACCGTCTGCCTAGCCTTTTATCCCCTGGTACTGTTATCAGAAGAAAAGTTTTTTCGAGTTCTGGGAGATCTTGTTATAAATGGCCGTACAGTCTAAACCTGCGTTTTTAACAGTTGTCAGAAGGTCTTCATGAAACCCAATCCTCATAGTAATCCTGTTTCCACGTTTCTAATGCAGTCTTTGTGACAGTTCCATTTCATGCCCAGGAGCTGCTTCTCTAAATGTTCGGTTATAGTTCAAGATTTACACGCGTACAGGAACGACC
This sequence comes from Biomphalaria sudanica, assembly GCA_036873155.1. Classification (NCBI taxonomy): domain Eukaryota; kingdom Metazoa; phylum Mollusca; class Gastropoda; family Planorbidae; genus Biomphalaria; species Biomphalaria sudanica. Next base: position 203,527 of record JAZGLO010002947.1, read on the forward strand.
AAGAAGTGCATCGATCTGATACTTTTTATGGCTATGTCTTGGTCTATGTTTAGGGCCTTGGTCAGTTGTCACTACCCTAACAAACCTCACTGAAGTAGCCAATAAAAGAGTATCCACTTCAGTTTTTCCTCGTTTATTAATTATAAATGTGCGCGTGTGTGTGGGGGGGTTGTTTGTATATTAGTGTGTGTGTGTGTGTGTGTATTGAGGTAAGCATACAGTCAAGTTGCTCATAACAAAGAATGACAATGTACTTTGTTCTAAACAGAAGTCCACGTAGATATCACAACAGGCTGTGAATTATATCAGGAGTTATTCCCCTTGTTCACTGCAGAGTTCGAGAAGTGCTTGTATTACATCACACAAACTCATCCACGGACATAAGCTCCATATTTGTTGACTCCGTTTTAGCAAGTATTGGAATCTGGCTCTCCAAGATTTTCAGCTTTAAAAAAAAAAAACAAGATTTAAAAAACAAATTATAAAAAAAAAACAAATCAATGCAATGCAATAACAAACTAAGAATGAAAATCCCAAGATGACCCTGAACCAAAAGAATGCACTCACCAAATAAACACATTTCAAAAATATGCTAAACATACTTGACAAAAACTGTCAGAAATACTTAAGCAAGGAAGTAAATAAAAAAAAAAAGAATGAGCCTCTTCGGTAACGTGATTCGTACCACTTAAGTTACTATAGGACAGGGGTTCTCAACCTGTGGGTCGCTACCCCTTTGGGGGTCGATTGACGACTTGCTAGGGGTCGCCTAAGACCATCGAAATATGGATAGTTATTGTCTACTCTTCTATTGCTGTGTTTGTGTAAGGGGGGAGGGATCGCGGCAAAGTGAGGAATTGTATAAAGGGGTCGCCGAGCTTAAAAGGTTGAGAACCACTGCTGTAGGACTCTGTTTGAATTGTGAAAGAATAAGTCACAAAAAAATCGTATGGAAAAGAATTTTGGGCTGAAAACGAACTTGTTGGTTCTGTCAGTGACTTGCTAACGTTGAACAAAGGTGGAGGACTTTCTTTACAGAGACTGCTCCTTTGAAGTATAACTACACACTGTATCTTTATCTCCAGTGTTCAACATTGTATTAATCACAGTGTCATTTTTTGCGTATTTGATACCGCCCGCAATGATCGCACCACCCTAGCTACGCTACTGGTACTGGTATGTATGTGTTGTAAGGAGATCAGACACAACGGTCAATGATTTTATGAATCAGGAAGCAGCCATGTACTATGGGAATGAATGTTTCGAGGTCCTGGCCAACTAGCTAAGAACCACACTGGCAATGTATCACATTCAAGCCAGGGTGTCAGTGAGGCGAGAAACTAGGACAAAACGTTTGAGGGGTCCGCCATCATTTTTACGATTGCAGAAGAGATCATCAATCTGACGGGTACAGTGACGTCAATAGGACGGGGAGCGCCGCTTCATTAGCCCCATGGAGGGCGCCTCACTTGATTAAATGTTGTCTTTGTCACCATGACTTGGAGGGCGCTGTTGTTGTTTTCAGTATCATGGGGTGAGTTGAACTCTTGGTTATTATGAGTTCGACAGTAAATGTCTAAGACAAGAGAGAGAGAGGGAAAAAGGGAAAGAAAGAATAATAGAGAGAGAGAGTGTGAGATTGAGAGAGAAGGTGAAATAAATTTAAGATTAAGAGAGACAGAGAGAAAGAGAGAGACGGTAAAACTAAGGTTGAAAGGAATTTAGAAACGTTATCATTGAGAAATCAGAGACAATAAAAAGCAAGAGAGAGAGAGAGAGAGAGAGAAAGAGAGGAAGAAAAAAGAGTACGAGAAAGAGAGAGAGAAACAGCGGGAGAAAGAGAGAGAGAGAAAGGGAGAGAAAGAGAGAGAGAGAAAGAGAGAAAAAAAGGGAGTAGGGAGTAGAGATAGAGATAGAGATAGAGAGAGTGCATATATATACTGAAAGAGGATTCAAACAATAATAGAGAGTGATACGGAAAAAATATTATGTTAAAAAAAGTGAAAGTATAAAGCTATTAGAGAGGATAGAAAGTGAGACGAGAGAGAAACGAAAAGACAAAAGAAAGGGAGAGGTCAGTTCGTGAAAGTTTTGTACAATTATTGGGAAATTAAAAAAAAAAGACATTTTCAAATATTTTTTCTTTGCCTTGATTAGTTCCCCTACCCTCGTTTGTTTGTTTCTTTTCTCTCTGACTGATTTGTAGGGCTCATTTCTTCATCAAAACAGTTCGACTTAAATAACAACATAGAAACTATCAACAACAAGATATAGACTCTAGTCTAAAGCAATACTTTTGTATATAACAACATATAGACTCACTAAGGAGATACTTTTGTATATAACAACAATAGACTATCTATAACAACAATAGACTATCTATAACAACATATATACTATCTATAACAACATATAGACTCACTAAGGAGATACTTTTGTATATAACAACATATAGACTCACTAAGGCTATACGTTTGTCTTGAATGAAACATTCCATCTTAAGGGCCAAAAGAGTATCTTACACATCTTCACTTCAATCCTACTAAGAGTACGAAAGAGAGCGTCAGAGGTCGATGTGGGATAGCATGATGTCTTTAGTCAACTATCTATTCTTTCTTCAGATAATGAAATAAAACAAAAATACATGCATATATCTTTTTTGTTGTGTACATTTTCTTTATTCTCTTTATCTATGTCTCTATTTCATGGACTGCTCTTTCGTTATGCCTTTCTAGTCATTGCGTTCAATGTCACTCATTTGGATCTGTCGACTGTGTAATAAAAGATATATTTAGCTTGTTCCCGGAGAATATATTCAAGTTATTTCAAGTTTTACAAGTTCAAATATAATATGCCTACAGCGGTTTAGTTCTCTACCAGCAATTGGTTGCTCAATCCACTGCACGTCTAGGCCAATACGTTGTCAGCTCTTCTACACACACAATGACTAAATAAGGCCAATACATTGTCAGCTCTTCTACACACACAGTGACTAAATAAGGCCAATACGTTGTCAGCTCTTCTACACACACAATGACTCAATAAGGCCAATACGTTGTCAGCTCTTCTACACACACAATGTCTAAATAAGGCCAATACGTTGTCAGCTCTTCTACACACACAATGACTAAATAAGGCCAATACGTTGTCAGCTCTTCTACACACACAATGACTAAATAAGGCCAATACGTTGTCAGCTCTTCTACACACACAATGACTAAATAAGGCCAATACGTTGTCAGCTCTTCTACACACACAATGACTAAATAAGGCCAATACGTTGTCAGCTCTTCTACACACACAATGACTAAATAAGGCCAATACGTTGTCAGCTCTTCTACACACACAATGACTAAATAAGGCCAATACGTTGTCAGCTCTTCTACACACACAATGACTAAATAAGGCCAATACGTTGTCAGCTCTTCTACACACACAATGACTAAATAAGGCCAATACATTGTCAGCTCTTCTACACACACAGTGACTAAATAAGGCCAATACGTTGTCAGCTCTTCTACACACACAGTGACTAAATAAGGCCAATACGTTGTCAGCTCTTCTACACACACAATGACTAAATAAGGCCAATACGTTGTCAGCTCTTCTACACACACAATGACTAAATAAGGCCAATACGTTGTCAGCTCTTCTACACACACAATGACTAAATAAGGCCAATACGTTGTCAGCTCTTCTACACACACAATGACTAAATAAGGCCAATACGTTGTCAGCTCTTCTACACACACAATGACTAAATAAGGCCAATACGTTGTCAGCTCTTCTACACACACAATGACTAAATAAGGCCAATACGTTGTCAGCTCTTCTACACACACAATGACTAAATAAGGCCAATATGTTGTCAGCTCTTCTACACACACAATGACTAAATAAGGCCAATACGTTGTCAGCTCTTCTACACACACAATGACTAAATAAGGCCAATACGTTGTCAGCTCTTCTACACACACAATGACTAAATAAGGCCAATACGTTGTCAGCTCTTCTACACACACAATGACTAAATAAGGCCAATACGTTGTCAGCTCTTCTACACACACAATGACTAAATAAGGCCAATACGTTGTCAGCTGTTCTACACACACAATGACTAAATAAGGCCAATACGTTGTCAGCTCTTCTACACACACAATGACTCAATAAGGCCAATACGTTGTCAGCTCTTCTACACACACAATGTCTAAATAAGGCCAATACGTTGTCAGCTCTTCTACACACACAATGACTAAATAAGGCCAATACGTTGTCAGCTCTTCTACACACACAATGACTAAATAAGGCCAATACGTTGTCAGCTCTTCTACACACACAATGACTAAATAAGGCCAATACGTTGTCAGCTCTTCTACACACACAATGACTAAATAAGGCCAATACGTTGTCAGCTCTTCTACACACACAATGACTAAATAAGGCCAATACGTTGTCAGCTCTTCTACACACACAATGACTAAATAAGGCCAATACGTTGTCAGCTCTTCTACACACACAATGACTAAATAAGGCCAATACGTTGTCAGCTCTTCTACACACACAATGACTAAATAAGGCCAATACATTGTCAGCTCTTCTACACACACAGTGACTAAATAAGGCCAATACGTTGTCAGCTCTTCTACACACACAGTGACTAAATAAGGCCAATACGTTGTCAGCTCTTCTACACACACAATGACTAAATAAGGCCAATACGTTGTCAGCTCTTCTACACACACAATGACTAAATAAGGCCAATACGTTGTCAGCTCTTCTACACACACAATGACTAAATAAGGCCAATACGTTGTCAGCTCTTCTACACACACAATGACTAAATAAGGCCAATACGTTGTCAGCTCTTCTACACACACAATGACTAAATAAGGCCAATACGTTGTCAGCTCTTCTACACACACAATGACTAAATAAGGCCAATACGTTGTCAGCTCTTCTACACACACAATGACTAAATAAGGCCAATACATTGTCAGCTCTTCTACACACACAGTGACTAAATAAGGCCAATACGTTGTCAGCTCTTCTACACACACAGTGACTAAATAAGGCCAATACGTTGTCAGCTCTTCTACACACACAATGACTAAATAAGGCCAATACGTTGTCAGCTCTTCTACACACACAATGACTAAATAAGGCCAATACGTTGTCAGCTCTTCTACAAACACAATGACTAAATAAGGCCAATACGTTGTCAGCTCTTCTACACACACAATGACTAAATAAGGCCAATACGTTGTCAGCTCTTCTACACACACAATGACTAAATAAGGCCAATACGTTGTCAGCTCTTCTACACACACAATGACTAAATAAGGCCAATACGTTGTCAGCTCTTCTACACACACAATGACTAAATAAGGCCAATATGTTGTCAGCTCTTCTACACACACAATGACTAAATAAGGCCAATACGTTGTCAGCTCTTCTACACACACAATGACTAAATAAGGCCAATACGTTGTCAGCTCTTCTACACACACAATGACTAAATAAGGCCAATACGTTGTCAGCTCTTCTACACACACAATGACTAAATAAGGCCAATACGTTGTCAGCTGTTCTACACACACAATGACTAAATAAGGCCAATACGTTGTCAGCTCTTCTACACACACAATGACTAAATAAGGCCAATACGTTGTCAGCTCTTCTACACACACAATGACTAAATAAGGCCAATACGTTGTCAGCTCTTCTACACACACAATGACTAAATAAGGCCAATACGTTGTCAGCTCTTCTACACACACAATGACTAAATAAGGCCAATACGTTGTCAGCTCTTCTACACACACAATGACTAAATAAGGCCAATACGTTGTCAGCTCTTCTACACACACAATGACTAAATAAGGCCAATACGTTGTCAGCTCTTCTACACACACAATGACTCAATAAGGCCAATACGTTGTCAGCTCTTCTACACACACAATGACTCAATAAGGCCAATACGTATTCAGCTCTTCTACACACACAATGACTAAATAAGGCCAATACGTTGTCAGCTCTTCTACACACACAATGACTCAATAAGGCCAATACGTTGTCAGCTCTTCTACACACACAATGACTAAATAAGGCCAATACGTTGTCAGCTCTTCTACACACACAATGACTAAATAAGGCCAATACGTTGTCAGCTCTTCTACACACACAATGACTAAATAAGGCCAATACGTTGTCAGCTCTTCTACACACACAATGACTAAATAAGGCCAATACGTTGTCAGCTCTTCTACACACACAATGACTCAATAAGGCCAATACGTTGTCAGCTCTTCTACACACACAATGACTCAATAAGGCCAATACGTTGTCAGCTCTTCTACACACACAATGACTAAATAAGGCCAATACGTTGTCAGCTCTTCTACACACACAATGACTCAATAAGGCCAATACGTTGTCAGCTCTTCTACACACACAATGACTAAATAAGGCCAATACGTTGTCAGCTCTTCTACACACACAATGACTCAATAAGGCCAATACGTTGTCAGCTCTTCTACACACACAATGACTCAATAAGGCCAATACGTTGTCAGCTCTTCTACACACACAATGACTCAATAAGGCCAATACGTTGTCAGCTCTGCTACACACACAATGACTCAATAAGGCCAATACGTTGTCAGCTCTTCTACACACACAATGACTCAATAAGGCCAATACGTTGTCAGCTCTTCTACACACACAATGACTAAATAAGGCCAATACGTTGTCAGCTCTTCTACACACACAATGACTAAATAAGGCCAATACGTTGTCAGCTCTTCTACACACACAATGACTCAATAAGGCCAATACGTTGTCAGCTCTTCTACACACACAATGACTAAATAAGGCCAATACGTTGTCAGCTCTTCTACACACACAATGACTCAATAAGGCCAATACGTTGTCAGCTCTTCTACACACACAATGACTCAATAAGGCCAATACGTTGTCAGCTCTTCTACACACACAATGACTCAATAAGGCCAATACGTTGTCAGCTCTGCTACACACACAATGACTCAATAAGGCCAATACGTTGTCAGCTCTTCTACACACACAATGACTCAATAAGGCCAATACGTTGTCAGCTGTTCTACACACACAATGACTAAATAAGGCCAATACGTTGTCAGCTCTTCTACACACACAATGACTAAATAAGGCCAATACGTTGTCAGCTCTTCTGCACACACAATGACTAAATAAATAATGTTAAAAACAAAACGTTTTAAAAAAAAAACTTGTATAAGGGAAAGCACCGCCTAATAACTGCCATATCTCTCAGTTCTGTAAGGTTTACATCAAGGTTTTCTATATAAAACACATTTAAATAATTACTACTAATTACTTAACTAGTTTCTTTAAATTTTTTTTATTGATTCATGTATAGACATCGACAAGGAATAATTGTGTAAGATTTCAACTTGATCCGAGAATGGGAAGTGGGAGAACAAACGTCAAAGAATCGACCCAGACAGACAGACAGACAGACAGAGTGAGATGTCATCAATATCTTCTTTAGGTTTAAATAATAGAGTCAACTTAAACATTCATACTGTATTTGTCATTGAATAAAATGTGCATGATTAGCGCGAGGCTCTATCAACTTAGCAATTCAGCCATACATGTCCAAAGTTATAGCTTGAAATTATTCAATATTTAGCTTGACTTTTCGACGTCTATCTTTTTGACCACCTTCAACCTTTCCCTTCCCCCTTTTATTAGTAGGATAGAGAAGAAAACATTTTCTAGTGTGATTTGGTTTCTTGGTCATACTTTTTCTGCACCTGGCCCAAACTTTCTAAGCTTTATATTAAGTATAAAATGTATTATTTTGTTTGGTATCGACTCATTTTATATTTTAACTTTGAGTGTAACATGGGTTTGACACATCAAAATTGACTAAACTTGTGAATTGATTGCTTGATCATCCATTTTAGACTCCAGGCCCAAACTTTGAAATCTTTTTTTTTTTATATTCCAGGCCCAAACTTTAAAAGCTTTATCTTTTTATATTCCAGTACCAAACTTTGAAAGCTTTATCTTTTTATACTCCAGGACCAAACTTTGAAAGCTTTATCTTTTTATACTCCAGGCCCAAACTTTCAAAGCTTTATCTTTTTATACTCCAGGATTAAACTTTCAAAGCTTTATCTTTTTATACTCCAGGATTAAACTTTCAAAGCCTTATCTTTTTATACTCTCAAAGTTTGTTTCTTTAATTAAACAATAAAATTCATTTTTTTTATAAAACTCGAGACGGAATTGCTTAATGATGATTAAAATTCATCTATGCGTGAAATACACATAATTAGGTTTTACGGTTGATTGATTTCACCTAAATGACGTCTAATCGTTATTATTTTTTTCCCATGAGTAAAAGATGTTAGCGAAACAGAAACTTCAGATGGAGACTTGTAAGCAGAACAGAAAGGTAAAGATAAAGTTTTTGTAAAATTGATTGGATCTGATTTATTAATTTTGTATTTTTCTCCATTTATCACGTACAAATATTGTGGAGAAGTTGGTCACATATAATCATAACAATAGAAAGGCAAGGCGACTTAGCTCTAGACATGAAGGATTTTATGGTTGCCTTGAAAGCGGTGCTAGCTTTATTAATCTAGGTGTTTTGCATGGTGGTAGTCTTGACAGTGGTCTTGGTAGTAGCCTTAGAATTGGAATTGGTGATAGCCTTGGTAGTGGTCTTGGTGGTAGCCTAGGTAGTGGGCTTGCCCGGCATGGTGGAAGCCTTGCTAGCTAGGGTCATTGAAAAACAAAACAAAAAATCATTTCGTAAACAATACACCGGAAATAGGTTTGGAAAGCTTTAATGTAACATTATTCAATTTTGTGGTAGGTTGAGTGTTAGGCTTGAATATTAGCCCTACAAGCTAGGCTTATTGAAAACCAAAACAAGAAACCGACTGTTGCTCTACCACAGTGGTTCCTCTCTCCCAGTGTATCAACTACTACAGAGGACATACGACCGCAACAGTTAAGTTCATACAAAGAGTTTTTAATTGTATTTTATTTACTTTTGATGTCTCAGACTCATGTTACAATTTGGTACATTTTTTAGCACAAAAAGTTGAAATAAATATAAAAATAAAATGTAACTTTTTTATCTACTCGTGGACGGACCAAACAAACTACTGAATTGACAATCATTAATTAAATAATTGGTTAATTTTATTATTTTTACTTAATTCTTGCTTGTCATGTACAAGAAATAATTGTGTGAAACTTCAACTTGCTTTTAGATTGGGTGTGCAAGAAAAAACGTGCACGAACTTTCAACCAGACAGACGGACAGACAGAGTAACTTGATATAAGCTATGTTCTTTCTGTGTCTCGACTGAACAGAAAAAAACAACAAAAAAACATTTTGTCTTTTTTTAGACCTCTGTTAGTGGGTTGTTTTTTTGTCGTTGTTTTTTTGTTTTGGGTGGGAGGTTCTGTGTGTTTTCGTGTGAAATTTGCGGGTGAAAGACTCAGAGTGTATATGTGTGTTTGTGTGTGTGGCCGTGTGTGTGTGTGTGTGAGTTAAATCACAGTTGAAAGAAGATTTCACGTCACCAAACCGTATTAATCAGCCCCGTTGATCCGCCAACGATAATGTTCAGATCGATACCATGAGATCGATGACCAGATTGACGAGGTAATCATCTTCATCTTTAAGTTAATTAGACGCAATGGAGGGGGAGGGGGCGGGAAGTGTATGTTGAACCTTGTCAAACCCAGTCAAACCCAGACAAACCCACCGGTTAAACGAATCATGCGAAAATATCTTTTTTTTTTGTTTTGTAGACTTCGTAAAGCCACCAAGTGCACACTGTGTAGCTCTGAGCGCATGTGTGCGTGTGCATTTATTTGCCCGTGCGTGTGTGTGCGCGCGCGTGTTTATAAGCGCATGTGTGTGTCTGTGTGCGTGTGTTTTGGATCGTGAGTGTCAATGTGAGTCAAATGTTCAGATTGAGCATCGGGTCACGTGACAAGAAGACCAAGAATAAATGCACTCGTGAACATTACTAATAGCCTTCTACCCTCCCACCTGCACACGCACACACTTCTACCCTCCCACCTGCACCCACGCACTCACTATCCCTACCAAAGCCTTGACAAAGTTCAGTAAATATTCCTTCAATCTGCAGACTGTGGTGAAGAATAAAAGTCACTAGATAAATTGTAGTTTATGAATTTATTTTAAAAGTAGTTGTCAGAAGATCAAATGTTGGCACGTGCTGTGTTCGCAGAAAAAACAAACATTACTAAATGTCACGTGATAAAATGTTTTTAGGTTGTGTTGATTGTTTAAAAAAAGATTGCTAACATTTTTAAAACACATGCAAATTTCAGAATTGCTAAAAATAAGAGGAAATTAAGGACCCTAAATAGTGTTGAAGGATTTACCAATTACATATTCCAATATTTTTCTAAGCCATTGCAAATTAATCTTAGAAAGGGTTTGAACTGGTTTAAATATTGGTGTAGACACTATGAGGAGTTGTTTCATGCATTTATTTTGTGCAGTTATTCCTGTGAATTTGGTTTTGAAATTGAGTTATGATGTGCAGGTTTGGGTGTATTTTAATGCTATAATTTCATTTCGGATTTTTTAATTATAAATGTCTTTCAAAGAATCATCTTGTTGCAGATACTCAATAAACAAAGGCTACGCTAGGATTCTGAGTGACCAAATCCTGTAAATGGTATTCGAGAGTCACAATACGTAAGAAACCTTAGACAGGGAGTTGTGTAATGATTGTAGAAAGTATAGATTTTACTTTTATGACTAAATTACAAAACTAACATTAAATTGTCTCTTTCGAGATCCACAAGACTGTCAAGAAGGATGTTATGCATAATTCCATTTCATTTTTTTTTTTCTGATGGGATTCAGTTTGAGCATTGGCTTCAGTCACATGACTTTAATCCATATGAAGAACACCAATTCCAGTACCTTCCATTGGACCCCAACCCATGCTCAACAACTGAAACACCTAGTAGTATAAACAGTAACGTCAGCTGTTAAGGAATTTAAAACCATGATTACGTAATAACTGTCCTAGACATTGAATGTCATGTTTAGGTCCTGAATGTCATGTTTTGGTCCTGAATGTCATGTTTTGGTCCTGAATGTCATGTTTTGGCCCTGAATGTCATGTTTTGGCCCTGAATGTCATATTTTGGCCCTGAGCTCTTCAACTCTAGCATTATTTTGTTTTTCTGTCATAAAAATCTGTTCCAAAAAACAAAATCATTACGCTGTCGAGTGAGTACTGTGCTGGTGTTTGCCAAAGAGTTCAATTAAAAATGTTTCCATTAACTGGGAGTAGCATTAATGTCTCGTGGCTTTGAAATGTTCGTCAGGTGATCTTGATGTGGCAGTCATGTCGTTTAGTTGTTGTTGTTTTTTTTTTCTAACATGCCTTTGCATTTGATATCATGAAGGTTCTGCCTGATTTGGACACACATGTTGAATAAGACATTGCGTTTAGATTCAATTGGTTTCTAAGTTACATTACATTTTTACTTAGTTTTTAATGTACATAATTTATTATAAACCTATACATGAAGTGAACATTTTCCTTCGTATTACTTAAGATAGTTCTATTTTGGAATTTATATTGTATTTTATATTTACATTTTGCTGATATTTCGTTTTGTTATTAAAGTGGCAAAAATGATAAAATTATGCATTCCTGTTTAGTTATTAAGTTCAAAGTTTAAGAAGAATCTTCTCTCTAAATTTGTATTGGCAGTTGGTAATTCGAAAGTTTAGTTATCTGGTTTTATTATTTTACCTAAAACTCTTTACATACTTTCACCCAAAGCTCTATACATCTTTTCACCCAAAGTTCTATACATGATTTCACCCAAAGCTCTATACATCATTTCACCCAAAGCTCTATACATCATTTCACCCAAAGCTCTATACATCATTTCACCCAAAGCTCTCTACATCATTTCACCCAAAGCTCTATACATCATTTCACCCAAAGCTCTCTACATCATTTCACCAAAACCTCTATACATCATTTTACCCAAAGCTCTATACATCATTTCACCCAAGCTCTATACATCATTTTACCCAAAACTCTATACATCATTTTACCCAAAGCTCTATACATCTTTTCACCAAAAGTTCTATACATCATTTTACCCAAAGCTCTATACATCTTTTCACCAAAAGTTCTATACATCATTTCACCCAAAGCTCTATACATCATTTCCCCCAAAGCTCTATACATCATTTCACCCAAAGCTCTATACATCATTTCCCCCAAAGCTCTATACATCATTTCCCCCAAAGCTCTATACATCATTTCACCCAAAGCTCTATACATCATTTCACCCAAAGCTCTATACATCATTTCACCCAAAGCTCTATACGTCATTTCACCCAAAGCTCTATACATCATTTCCCCCAAAGCTCTAAACATCAATTCACCCAAAACTCAATACATCCTCTCACTGGTAATTCCCCGTCCTTGTACTCTAAACTCACTATGACTGCAGTTTGATCTTCTGAATTGTTCACAAATCTTAATGGAACGTTTGAACTTTGTTATTCAGATTATGTAGCTTATCTAAGGAAAACACAAATCCTGAGTGCCTTGTGATTAAGCTTTGATTCCCACACCAATACAATGGCACTTCATGAATGTATAATGGCTGCATTGTTTGATACAATGTGAGAATCCATCATGGTAAATAATCCTTGGCTTGCAGCCTAAACACACATGGAGAATACGCATCACTATATTTCCTTACAGTGTTTATTCTGATAAGAGGAATCTCACGCAAGATATAGCCAACATAGAATCAATACAGCGGGCTTAACATAAAAAAAAAAGAGAAAAACCCTAATAAATCTTCAATGCATAATCCGATCCCTCCACAGTTCAATGCGGCTTGTGTTGTGTTACACTGGCTTTGTTAGACTCGTTCGAAGTAAATCAGTCACAATAGCTTCTCAAAATTTCTTGTTTGTTTTAGCTGCTTGGCTTTGTTTGTTTAATCGCTGTGGATCACGGACAGGGATATTTGAATCAGTGAATAAAACAAAACTGAGACTCGGACATTTTGTTTTCGAGGAGAGGGGATAAATCCTGCAGTAGAAGCCAGACAAGTTTTGTATCACAGCGCTGTAACAAAACAAAATGAATACAATGTTGTTTTACTACGACAATCCAATTTCCTAAAAGGCTATACCATAACCCCTCTCAGTTTTAATCAAGGCCATACAGAATGATAGTGTTGAACTAGAACGCCTATGTAAGTTATTTATATTCTATTTGTTATTAGTAATAGATGTAGATAATTAAACAAAATAAGTCTTACCGAAATGTGCAAGCAATAACGCAGACAATGATTCTGACATACAACAGAGGTAATTGTACACAATTTTTTTTCAAAATGTAGTCTCTCTTATTTATAGCTAATTTGGTGATTCCTGTCCCAAAAACTTTTTTTTTTTGCGATTCTTTGCTTTTATTGCCCAATGGGGTTAGAAATCTAATTATGTCCGTTAAAAAAGATTTTTGGGATAATGGTTTGAAAAAGAAGTGTAATGATTATTCTAAGCGGCTATTTCAAAATTGTCTCGTCTAATTGGGCGATATGCATCAAGCCCCATGTCCATTCTTTTTTTTAAATTTCATATTAAGGTTATAAAATATCTTAACATTTTTTAATTCTCTGAAAATGTTCTAGAAAAATACCTCGAGGATAAATAGACTAATTATACATTGTAGAAAGGCCTTACACTAAATAACAATTCTACGATGAGTCGAATGATAAAATGAAGCTCATTACAAACCGAATGACACATGATTTTCTTTGAATACATTAAATAATTGAAGCATTGAAGAGACATTAGGGTGTTTTTAAATACCCACATCGTTTGTCTAAGAATTATTGTATGCTGTTGAAAGAGCGAATACGCAGCTCTAAGTTTCTGTTAGATGTCCACTAACAACGAGGAACAGTTCCTCGTTACAGACATAGCATTTTGACGCTGGTCTACTTTTATTATCGACTTATAGACTAGGTCAGTCATTTATTTATTTAAACGTAGGTAGTTATAAAATAGATTACTAATATTCTTTACTCTCTCTCTCTCTCTCTCTCTCTCTCTCTTTCTCTCTTATATACATATATACATATATTATAGATGTTCCTTCCAAAGAAAAGATAATTACGCCCTACAAGTATCTGTGAGGTCATCTAGTCGTGTGTGTTTACGAGAGACTCTGCTAAGTCATTGGTTTACCAGGCTGATTTGGACAATACATTCGATACAAGTCTAACGACACAACGGAAGAAAGAGCACTTTGTTGTAGCATATGGAAAAAGACATGAGCTTGTAATTTCGTATCTTTCCGTACATTTTATTATCATGTGTTTTTTTTTTTTTTTGTATTTGTAAGTTTTGGTTCTGTATTAGGTATTATTGCTACTTTTTTTTATCATTGTATCATTATTTTATCATTCTTTCTTGAAGTCTCTCTCTCTCTCTCTCTCTCTCTCTCTCTCTTTTTCTCATTCTTTCCTCTTTCTCGCTCTATCTCTTGTTAACATGCGTGTATTTTTTTGTAATAGGTACATTTTAAATGTATCTCGTGTTTGACTACATCTTGGACTACAGTTTGATCTAAGAATACTTAATGCCTACGTGTGACCATATGTACAAGACGTAGGCGCAAAAGACTATCAGTGGAGACATCTTTGACCTTTTTCCAACTCTTCAGCTTAACCCCGACCAGAGCTGTGATTGTCTCTGACTCAATGTGGCCCCTTTCCCAGACTTAGTTCTAAAAGCTTGGCCACTCCCTCCCCAATAGAGCCCCCTCTCTTTGTTTGCATTGCTTCCCTTTCATCTGTTGATGACCAAGTTGTAAGTTGTCGGATGTGGGTTATTAAACGACCCGAGGACTGTTGGACAGCTAGAAATAAGTCCACTAAAAAAAAAGTCACTTTAGTCAATGCTATTTAGATGCAAAATGCTAGAAATCATTGATGTGGCTAACTATTCTGAAAGTTGTGTATAATTTTCTAGACTATTTATCGATAGTTTTGATTTGGGATAAAACTCACTTGCCACACGCACATACGCACAAACAGAAACAGACACATACACACACAAATACACTCATACACGAATACATCTCTAGACATACAACATGCATCAACTATGGTTTAAGAAAATAAAATTTAGGAATTAAACTTTGGACTCAAAAATTTCTATACCAACATAAAAAAAAAACAACAGTTGAATACCCGCTTGGTCAAGAAGAAAGCCACCGTAAGAGTTACGAGTGGTACAGTCCTCAGCTCATTCTGAACCGTGAATGACGTCTTGGATTGAAGTCTCCCTGGCTTTATCTAGAAGCTTTATTTATTGGGGAATAATTTTTTTTTAATAGCAAAAAGTTGTAGACAGAAGACATGGTTTTTTAATTGCTGCGAAACATTTATTTAGTATCCATTACTTCTTAGACCTTTTGGTTTGTAAGATAGATTTTTTTATTGTTTTTTCAATTCCTCTAATCTTGCTGTACATTCATGGAAACAAATGGATCATGGAAACAAATGGAACATGAACACGGATCTCGAAAATGGCTCAAAAGTTTTTCCTAGAAATCTGACAGTTGATATATGTCTTTGGGAAAATAATTGTTACGTACTTGGACACACTGGAAAAACTCTAGTTTAACCGTTATAATTTTTCAAATTATTAGAAAAAAAAAGATTTTAATTTGGCTATAGGACTAGAAAATCTTTATCTTGAACAAACTACTACTTCGGATACTTCTACTTCTGCATGTAGGTTCTTTTCATTAAATTCATGTTCTGGAACCTTTCATTTTTAATCTAAAATTCATTAGTTAGTAAGAGCAAAATAATCGCTCAATAAGATGTTTAGGGTTAGGAGATATTGACTTTAAAAAAATAATAATTAAAAGCTTTAGAGGAACCTCACATTACTTTCACATATCCAGAATCTCTACAATAAAAAGGTTAAAGTTCGTACAGCTAACAGACGGCCTATCAACATGATCTGGAAGTTATAAGGAACTTTGTTTAGGCTTGAAGTTACAAATGAATGGGAGACAGAAGGAACATAAATAGAAACCTATTCTTATATTTGTACACTGTGTCCTGAAGAAAAGGGAGGCCACTACAAGTTTTATTATTTTATTTATTACACACTTTTATTTAACACGCTGATCTAAATTTGTAAATCACTAAACTAATGCAATAGAAACAAAATAATCCACTATATATACGCCAAAATACCCTTCATTAATCAAAACGACTCTTAGACTGTGGTACAGATTGCCATCAATTAGCGGACACGGGTTATTTTTACTTCCTAAGCGTTCACTAAAACCCAGTTTTGACAGATTTGCGACCTCAATTCAAGAAAAACCACAAGCTCTATCAAACCTTTGTATTTTACTGTCGGTATTGCCCCCAAAAAGCGGCAGTCTAGATAGTAGGCATAAATAGAAATAGCTCACAAAGTCAATATTTTGAAAGCCCATTGTTTCCCTATCCCAAGGCTGACTTAGTTTCAATATGCCTTACGACATTTCCACTTTCTTTTTGCCGCGGTCTAAATACAAAAACAAAGTCAGTCCTAATAGCATTAAAAAGATCTACAGTCTTGTTCTATTCATTAAAGGATGCAAAAAAAAAAAAGCTTAAACATTTCATAGATGCTAAACATAGGTTCAAAAGCTGAAAAATAATGTAATGAAGCTTCGATCAATCGGAGGATGCTACAAAAAAGTAAAGGGTTGTCTTTGTAATAATAAAAGGCCGAAAAGTAAAAGCGGGTGTGTGTGTGTGTGTGCGAGGTGGTAACGGTCGAAAAGCCACATTGAGGATGAGAAGGCGAAGAAAAGCCACATTGAGGATGAGAAGGCGAAGAAAAGCCACATTGAGGATGAGAAGGCGAAGAAAAGCCACATTGAGGATGAGAAGGGGAAGAAAAGCCACATTGAGGATAAGAAGGCGAAGAAAAGCCAGATTGAGGATAAGAAGCCAAAGAAAAGCCACATTGAGGATGAGAAGGCGAAGAAAAGCCACATTGAGGATGAGAAGGCGAAGAAAAGCCACATTGAGAATGAGAAGGCGAAGAAAAGCCACATTGAGGATGAGAAGGCGAAGAAAAGCCAGATTGAGGATGAGAAGGCGAAGAAAAGCCACATTGAGGATGAGAAGGCGAAGAAAAGCCAGATTGAGGATAAGAAGCCGAAGAAAAGCCACATTGAGGATAAGAAGGCGAAGAAAAGCCAGATTGAGGATAAGAAGGCGAAGAAAAGCCAGATTGAGGATGAGAAGCCGAAGAAAAGCCACATTGAGGATGAGAAGGCGAAGAAAAGCCACATTGAGGATGAGAAGGCGAAGAAAAGCCACATTGAGGATGAGAAGGCGAAGAAAAGCCACATTGAGGATGAGAAGGCGAAGAAAAGCCACATTGAGGATGAGAAGGCGAAGAAAAGCCACATTGAGGATGAGAAGGCGAAGAAAAGCCACATTGAGGATGAGAAGGCGAAGAAAAGCCACATTGAGGATGAGAAGGCGAAGAAAAGCCACATTGAGGATGAGAAGGCGAAGAAAAGCCACATTGAGGATGAGAAGGCGAAGAAAAGCCACATTGAGGATGAGAAGGCGAAGAAAAGCCACATTGAGGATGAGAAGGCGAAGAAAAGCCACATTGAGGATGAGAAGGCGAAGAAAAGCCACATTGAGGATGAGAAGGCGAAGAAAAGCCACATTGAGGATGAGAAGGCGAAGAAAAGCCACATTGAGGATGAGAAGGCGAAGAAAAGCCAGGGGAGTGTATGTTGGAAGTGGGGGAGCAGATATGAAAAAAAAGATACTAGAAGTAACGGTCCAAAAAACATAGGCGTGTCTGGAGGAGCGTTATAATGCGGCTCTTTCTAAATCAACTCAAAAGTCTATGTCGGAGAAAGTACGATGCGCAGGCGGAAAGAATTCGCAAAAAAAAAAGTGGTTTGCAGAGAGAGAGAGAGAGACAAAGAAAGAGAGAGAGAGAGACAAAGAAAGAGAGAGCGTGAAGAAAAAAAAAGACACCAGGGCATTAAACTTCATTGTAACAGATACTCAATTCACGGGCTAAAAAGTATGTTTAGGGAATCGTCAAAGTGTGAAACATTTAATGGAAAAAAAAGGGAGATGTTTTGGCCATACAAAAAACAACACAATATAAAGCCTGCGAAAAAATCAACTGGTGTTGTCAGGTCATTGACACACTAGCTCAGGTCATTGACGCACGACGGTATAAAGAAAAAATCCCCCTACTTGGCACGTGGAAAAAATGGTTAGTCAAGGGGGAACGGGGCTATAGCAACACATACCAACATACATACGTACGTACATACATACACCTTACAATTTGCTTTATATATATATATTTTTTTTAAATTGACTTGTTCCGACTGTCCAGTCTCGCATAGTTTTATTATTGTACTAAAACATTTGATAGGCAGCGGTAGAATTCGAACGAAACTGTGACATACAACTAAGTCTTAGACCATTTGTTCTTCGTTTGTACGAAATTCTTAGCACTCATCCAGGAGAACAGGTTATAGCATTCAAAGTTGTGAGGATATTTAAGGGATAAAAATAGAATTACGTAAGACTTTGACTCGCACTCTGAATTCTTTGACAGTAAAGCCAATCCTTCCATTCGTTAATTTTCTTCTAGATGCTAATAACCAGATGCAATGAGTTAACTATGAAACTGTGAGGCTATCACAGTTGCCACACATCTTAAAATAAAACTAAAATCTGAACGAAATCGTATAAGCAGGAGACGTTAGCTTCACCAACATATCTCACTAGCATTTTATCACCCTGTTAATTTTTTTTTAAATCACAGAATAGTTTCACCACCATATCTGACCTACCACGTAACCAACCTGATCATTTTCAGTTTTGTTACGATCACACTTAATAAAAAAGTTATCTAAGAAAAATATATATATTTGTAATGAAATATGTTCTTTTTAAAAATGCAGATATTTCAGCAATAGCAAATATTCTTTTATCCTCATCATCAAACGGATGTTTTTATGATCCTAACTCTGGCGTGTTTCTTTAGACCACTTAGATCAGATGTAAAAATATGCATGAGCAAACGTTTGGCAGACGTAGCTCAGGATTAGATTTCTGAACTGACATTTCTTTTGGACAGATAGACATCCTAAAGATTTTTTTTTATATTTTGTACGGGTCACTAGCCGCGAAGTAATAATCGAGCCGTTTAAGTTAGGCCCCAAATTTCCTTGCGGTTAGCGCATGTAAAGAGATGAGCTTGGATCCGAATCTCTTAGAAGAAATGAAAATCTCATTCTTTACCTTACCATTTTTTTTTCTAATCTTGCGACCTCATTTCTATTCAGGGTCGTAGACAGTTAACATAAAGGTTATCGTTGCAGTTCACGATGGCTATCTGGTCGTGTGGTATGCCGTGTGAAATGTCCTTCAATGGTCTCGATTCTCTCTGGTTCAAACCGTTCTTGTGGGATTTTTGGGTGAAGTTATTTTTAAATCTCGAGAAACATCAAAGTAGGTCAATAATTTGTGTGCGCCTTATTTCAACGAGGCTATGAATAGATCCACCAGCATCTGGCCTAATAATAGGGACATTGTGATAGCACAACGAGGCTATGAATAGATCCACCAGCATCTGGCCTAATAATAGGGACATTGTGATAGCACAACGAGGCTATGAATAGATCCACCAGCATCTGGCCTAATAATAGGGACATTGTGATAGCACAACGAGGCTATGAATAGATCCACCAGCATCTGGCCTAATAATAGGGACATTGTGATAGCACAACGTGGCAATAAGACAAGTGACAAATATTCACTAGCGGATCCAGAACTTTAGAGTGGGTGGGGGGCGTTTTTTTTCCAAACCCTAACCCTAGCGCCCTGTAAACCCTAACCATAACATAAACGCGCGTACAGCATATATATATATATATACGATTTTTTTTTAAAGCAATGTTTGTCAACATTTGGGGGAAAAATTAAAGAAATTAAAAAAAAGCCATTTTGAAATCTTTCTCTTGACTGCTAGGGGTCTGCCAAAAGCGTTTTCTTACATTCTTCACTGCAGAAACACATTCTCCTGACATCTACAGCTCATTATTTATCCTATTCTAAAAAGACCTTTTGAAAATGTTTTACTTGAAAAATATTCTAATATGAATTTAAAGGCCCTTACTACATTGCAAATACAACCAATTTGTTCCTTGAAAAGATCAGATACCCCACATACTTAGATTAAGGGGAGGATTACCTTTGAAAATAGTCATTTTGGAACCAAAAATGGATTTTTAGATTTAAACGAATTTAGATAGCACATCCATTTATTTACTAGAATAGAATATTAAATTTTCTGAAATAATGCTTTAAATTATACTTTTTATTTTCATTTTTAATGTGCATATTAATCAAGATTTGTTTTAAAAAACTAAAAATTCCCCATAGGTACGCCTAAATTAACTCTTTTGCATTGCAAATACAATGGTCATATTTGGTATTCAATTATTCGGCTTAAACGCACTGTTAAAATTTGGCAACACATTCTAATCTATTATAAGAAGTTTTAGATAAATTTGAAAACTTACGTACTCTATTTGGTAAGTTCATTTGTAAGTGATATACATTTTGTTCAATATGCATGTTTGTAACTTTGTTTTGTTACAGAACTATAAATTCAAAGCTCTAAACAAAAGTTTTCGGAAGCGGGAGGAGAAACGAAGTGGGCCAATTAGATTCTACTCTAAAATATATTTTTTTGCAATTTTAGGATTCAAGTAAATATTGTGAGTTATAGTTTCAAATTTTTTTTTATACAATAGAATAATATCAGTATGAGTAAAGGTTGGAAAAAGGTGACTAGGAAAATAACATCTGGGTTCAGAAATCATCTCAATTGTTACTCTTATAATGAAAAAGTTCGTATGAATTCAAAATTTTCCAAAACAAAGTCTATCTTAAAATAACTAAGATACATTTGTGTGCAATTACATAAACTCTGTCGCCATATTTGACTATTCTATTTTAAAACGTCATGGAGAGGGATTTTTATCATTTCTGCTAATGATTTGGCTCCAGCGAATCGAAGGCCTAGTTTGCCCATGCATAAGTCCGGCCCCTGTACAGATTACAAGCGACCTAGTCCGCAACACGCCTTTGAGATGAAAGCCAAAGTGATTTAATAAAGACATCCTGTATTGAAATAAAATAGCCATTTTTGGGGGGATTTTAAAATGTTCTTCTAGATTTAGGGCCAGAAAAGAGAATATGTTCATTATTTAGTTCTTTAACAACGCCAATGTTTAATAAGCCCATTCCTTACGCTTGAACTACATAGAGGCGATTTTGATGATGAACGAGAGAATCCTTCTCAGACTTGTTCAGAACAGCAGGAGACCGAGGCAGACAGAATGAAATTGTAACCGAGTCGACATTGGGGCCCCAATGACCTTTCCCTATGGTCTTTGGAGAATACAAGAAGACTTTATTAGCAAGTTTTTTCTAACTTGGTCTGACACTGCATGTATCTTCACTGATTACGTGTTCGTATGGGTAGATGTGTGTGGATATGAGTGAATATATATGTCTGTATTGTCACCTTGTCAGACTAGATTGCCTTCGTTTACATCAACGCTGTTAACACCGATGTAATTATCTATACACTCCATGTCATGTAGTCGAGAATCCTGAGAAAAGTTGAACACAACCGGGTATTCTGGAAAGCACTTGATTATTGCCTCAATAAAGAAGAATATTGGTATATAAACAACCTGAGATTTTGGCTTTCGCTCAGGCGTTAAGTCTGAAAACCAATATCCCACAATCACTTGGGGATGACATTCTGTGATACACTTCAGACAATGAGACGCCCTTACCGAAGCGATCTCCCACTTTCCGCTTCACGTTATCCTCTCTTATCTTGTGCGTTTGTCTTGGAGATGTTTGCACATTTGGATGATTGAATAATAAATATATAGAGAGAGATATGTAGAAAAAAAAAATCCAAACCTACACCTAGCTTTGCGTCATAGGCGTAACCTGAGATTGGGTGTGTTTTGAATATGTCATTTCGTCTGAGAGAACTGTCAGGAGATGAAGTTAGCAGGGCGGTATCCATCCTACACAATTTACTTTACCTCATCTTTCATTTATTTTTAGTAAAAACTTTTTTATTTATCTTAGGTTGGATGTCATCGATTTTCAACCCAGATTGAATCCTGTGTCTGTCTCCATATCTGTCTGTGTGTCTCTCTGTCGTTCTAGTTTTTCTATAAATCTTATTCACTTTGAATAACTCTATTTCTGTGTCTGTCTGTCAGTCTGTCTGTCTCTCTACCTTAAAAATGAAACTATATCACTCTCCCTTTACCTCTCTCTATTTCTCTCTCTCTCTCTCTCTCTCTCTTATTTGTTTTTGGTCGATCCCATTCCTTCCTAAAATAAGTCACACAACAAAAGGGGCTGTCCGTCCCATATTCCCTCGGCCACGCCAACGCCCACAAAGTGGACTTCATTCTTTGGAATTTACAAGCGGACTTTATTCTTTGGAATTCACAAGTGAACTTTATTCTTTGGAATTCACAAGTGGACTTCATTGTTTGGAATTCACAAGTGGACTTTATTCTTTGGAATTCACAAGTGGACTTGTAGTCGGCATCTCAGAGCGAAATGCCCTGCCAAAGACTGCATGTGTCAATTCTTGCGGGAAAAATGGACATTTTTCGAAGGTTTGCAGATCTCGCAACACACCTATAACCAAAACAAAAGTCAAAACATCTCCTAGCTACGAGATTAAAAGACAATCTTGTAGAGATTGTAGCTGCATTAAGGACTCTACACATCTAACATCACTAATTGCTACTTTGTCTGTACCTGGTTTAACTAAATTAACAGTAGACATCTCTGTCAATGGCGTAAACCTAAAAGCCCTAATTGATACAGGTAGCGGGGAAAGTTACATTTCTTCAAACATACCAAGACAGAACGATTGGTCAGTGACACGTTCAAAGCACAAAATTTCTATGGTGTCATCTCAACTGTCAAGCGTAACAAGAGGCCACATGTTTGCATCGCTAAAATACAAAGGAGAAGTTTACAATCAATTCAAACTTTCGTTACTAGATGAACTTTGCACTGGTGTAGTGCTTGGGTTGGATTTCCTCGCATTACACAAAGAACTGATAATTCCATTCAACGGTGGTCGACCTGCATTTTATGTTTGCTCGCTCAATGCTGTTAAGGTAGAGGCACCACAATTGTTTGCAAATTTATCCCCTGACTGCAGACCTATTGCTTCTAAATCTCGTCGTTACTCCTTCCAAGACACACAATTTATCAAAGCTGAAGTTGAGAAATTGATACGAAACGGTATCATTGAACCTTCCAAATCACCTTGGAGAGCTTAAGTCCTTGTCACGACCAATGAGCGGCACAAAAAA
The DNA here is from genome assembly GCA_036873155.1 of Biomphalaria sudanica. NCBI lineage: Eukaryota > Metazoa > Mollusca > Gastropoda > Planorbidae > Biomphalaria > Biomphalaria sudanica. The sequence continues at coordinate 227,082 of JAZGLO010002947.1, forward strand.
AACGAATGGTCGTTGATTATAGCCAAACTATAAATAGATTTACTTACCTGGACGCCTACCCAATGACAAGAATGGATGGAATGGTGGAGAAAATTTCCAGGTATGAAATCTTTAGCACATTGGATCTGGAGAGTGCTTATCACCAAATACCTATCCAACAGAGCAAAAAGAAATACACAGCTTTCGAAGCTTGCGGTAAACTCTACCAGTTTTGCAGAATACCCTTTGGGGTCACTAACGGTGTAGCTTGCTTCCAGAAAACCATAGACACTATTATAGAAAATGAAAAGTTGTCTGACACGTTTGCCCATGTCGACAATGTAACAATATGTGGTACAGATGTAGACTCTCATAACAAAAATCTGTTGCGTTTTCAGAAGGTAGCTCTGGAATACGGAATAACTTTCAACGAAAGTAAAAGCGTAATTGCTACTAAGAAGGTAAAGCTGCTTGGATATGAAATATCCAAAGGAAATTTGAAGCCGGACCCTGATAGATTTTAAGCTCTGTGAGATTTGCCACCTCCAAAAGATCTGAAGTCTCAGAAAAGGATTGTAGAACTTTTGGCATATTATGCTCACTGGATACCCAATTTCTCCGACAAAATGTATCCTATAATGAAAAATCAAATTTTTCCTGTGCCTACAGAAGTAAAAACAACGTTGGAAGACTTGAAACAAGAATTGCAGAAAGCAGCAATTTTCACCATAAAGTATGACCATCCTCTAATTGTGGAAACAGACGCTTCAGACATCGCAGTAGCAGCTACTTTAAATCAGGATGGAAGACATATTGCATTCTTCTCTAAAACTCTTTCACCTAGTGAAAGGCATCAATCTGCCATAGAGAAAGAAGCAACTGCAATAATTGAAGCTATACGCAAATGGAAGCATTATTTGTGTGGCAATCATTTTACCCTTATTACGGACCAGCGGTCTATTGCATACATATTTAAAGACACTCATGACAAGAAAATTAAAAACGATAAGATACAAAGGTGGAAATTGGAACTGGCAGGCTTCAAGTTTGATATACAGTATAAACCTGGGAACGCCAACACAGCAGCAGACACCTTGTCTAGAGGGCACTGTGCAACCATGACGAAACAAAGTAGCCTGGAGACGTACCATGACTACCTGTGTCATCCAGGTGTCACTAGACTTCTACATTATGTCAGGTCAAAGTACTTACCCATTCTCTGTTGAAGAGGTCAAACAGACCATTCAACAATGCAGAACCTGCAATAGAATTAAAACGCAATTCTATAAGGAATTTGCAGGTACGCTCATAAAGGCCACACAGCCGTTTGAAAGAATTAGTGTTGACTTTAAAGGTCCTTTGCCATCAGCTACTCGGAACAAGTATTTATTAACAATGATTGACGAATATTCGCGGTTTCCATTCGCGTTTCCCTGTCCTGATACGACATCTAAGACAGTGATAAAGTGCTTCGACCAGTTATTTTTCCTCTTTGGAACACCCAGTTACATCCACTCTGATCGTGGCACATCATTTATGTCCACAGAAACTACACAATATCAACATTCTAAGGGCATAGTCACTAGCAGGACAACGCCCTACAATTCAAAAGGAAATGGGCAAATAGAAAAGCTGAATAAAACATTGTGGCAGGCTATTTTATTAGCATTGGACTCAGGGAAGTTGGAACTATCGCAGTGGGAATCTGTGTTGCCTCAGGCACTTCATTCCATTTCAATCATTACTGTGTACTTCTACTAATGAAACTCCACACGAACGGATCTTCAAATTCAACAGAAGATCGCCAACGGGAACATCCTTGCCTACTTGGCTACAGAACCCAGGGAAAGGTTATTACTAAAATCACCTGTAAGATCTTCAAAATTTTACCCATTGGTACAAGAGGTTGAACTTATTAGCTGCAACCCACAGTACGCCCATATACGATTTCCAAACGGCCGGGAAGAGACAGTGTCGCTTAGGCACCTGGCGCCGAAGGAAACTTCCACTAACGACTATTTCGAATAAGAGAACGGTATTCTGCCTCAAGAGGTCGATGACTCTTTGGATCTCTCACCAGGGAGTCGCTACGTCCCTGAAACTATCAGTAATTCACAGAGCCCCACCCCAATGATGTGCAACCAGCCAGAAGTCATCAGTGACTCACAGGGGAGCCACCCAATGCCAGAGGCCAATATTGACTCGAGTCCCGTACATGATAGTTACGACTTACAAGGAGAAAAGTCAACGCCAGAGACACCTCCGGACCCTTCCCTTCATACGCATGGTTATAATCTAAGACCCAGAAAGAAATAAAGGAGGGGTGAATGGAGTGATCGTTAAATGAACTTCTGTGTCACCCGTGCTTGTAATCGTGCTAGTATTTGTAATTGTGTTTGCATTATCGTAGTCTGTGAATCGTGACCAGTCTGTACTGTGTTATTGTGTGTATCAGTCGTGTTGTATTGAAATAAAGCCTTGTTTCTAAGGTTAGGAATTGATTTAGTATATTACACAAGTGGACTTCATTCTTTGGAATTCATGTGTGAGTCTAAGGGCATAATAATAATAATAATAATATTTAATCATAAGGAAAAGTGTTTAACAATTTATGCATTACACACAAAAAACTTTATAACTAAAGAACAAAATATAAATTCACACCGAATTCATACAAAGGTTACATGTGAAATGTTTATATTAGATAGCTGAATTAATAATATCATAGTAGAGATTCTAGTAGAGACTAATAGTTGAGTTTTTGTGTTTGTTAATCTTTATTATCGGTGTTTTGTGTCTACTTTGCGATGGTAAAGTCAAACAATCTTGACCCATAGGGTGTTGTTGTTTTTTTTCTAAAAATATTTTAGTTTTCTTATAATTTTTTCCTCAAACTGTAGTCCAAATGGACTTTGTTTTTTGCCAATGACCTTACCAGCAGCATTTAGGATCTTAAGAAGTTTATATTTATTTTTCATGCTCAGATTGGCATACCAGAACACAGCCATTCCATTAAAAAGACAAAGATTTATGAGAACTATGACAAAGGAAGAGACTACGCCTTCGTAAAGATACATCCAATTAAGCACAGACTGTAGCACGTCTGAGCAGACGACCACACTCTCGTGGTGCCGGTGACGACATTTTAAAGAACGCTATTAAAAAAGAATGGACATTAACATCACACACACACACATTAAAGAATAGACTTTATTAACATTAACATCACACACGCACACATTAAAGACTAGACTTTATTGCGCCATTACCTTTCACATCACGTCGAGGATTAAGTAAAAAGATTTATTGATAACTTGTTCTACTTATAAAGAGCATAATGTCTGTGGCATTTTGAATCTCGAAAAAAAAAGAGTTTTTGTCCTTACAATTTCAAATATGAATATAGACATTTTAAATGATTGATGCTGCAGTGTTTTCTGTGTTTTTCCTGTTGCTGGTGTGTTTTCAATCAGCGATATTCAAGACAACTTTGTGCCTGCCCTACAAGAGAGAGCCTAGCCAATGCTTTGAATAATAAAATAGAATGAAACGTTCTTTATATCAGCTATTACAAAGAAATATTAGATATCTAGTGTCTCTGAAGACGTATCAACATTTATTAATGTCCGGTAAAAGGTTGCGAAGTCCTCTTTTTTGGGGTTGTGTCCTTCGACTGGCCGGTATTAGCCTAAAGTGTTAAAATGGCCTGCTTTTTTAATGTTGTTTACTGCAATGCCAATGTTGACTTTGGAGGCATGAACACAAAACAAGGGGACAAAAAGCTTAAGAAGACGCTTGCTGAAATGGAATGTCTAGTTCACATTGCTCACAAGTGTACACACCATGGTGCAGCTGCCAGTAGATGCTGAAACTATTGCACTAAAAGTATTCACGAGGCTCTGCAAAATTTGTTGTCCGTTTGTGGAAATTATTTACCAGTAGTTACTATAGAACTGCAAAACTACATGACCTATCTTATTCCCACCAATTGACAAGATGCTCTAACTATTACGAGCATTGAAGGATTACTTCCTGAGTGTAGATCAACCACCGATGTTGATCAAGAATTTTTTTTTGAAGAACAATTTGTCAATATGTTTGTATATTGTAGATCAAATGATACTGTGTTTCGGATAAAAATTACAGCCATTGATTAGGAATCAAAATTTGCTCTATAACCTTATATTCAATAAAGTGAATTATGATCAACAGTTAAGTTAATCTACATAATACCAAAGGTGCATTGAATACTTTAATAAATGGATGGCGTCCCTTGAGGAATTTCAGTGCTTTCCCTGGATGTTTCTAAAAAGATTAAAAGACTTTGCATTTGATCATCTATTGTCATGCATAAAGTATTTAAAGGAATAAGGTATTGAGGTCAACGGTGTTCAGTTGTTTGAACAGTTGTTTTACCAGTTTTTTGACCAGTTGTTTGACCAGTGCTGCAATTTGAAATTAGGATAGTATGGATATATACCTAGCGTCCTAATGAAACTCCTGCATTTAAATTTACTTGGTCCTTATTTCTGTCCTCCTTTGTAAGGTTTTGTCCTCCTACGTGTCCTCCTTTGTAAGGTTTTGTCCTCCTACGTGTCATCCTTTGTAAGGTTTTGTCCTCCTACGTGTCCTCCTTTGTAAGGTTTTGTCCTCCTACGTGTCCTCCTTTGTAAGGTTTTGTCCTTCTATGTGCCCTCCTTTGGGTATGTAGGTGTCTGGTTACCCTATTGATTAATGACTTAGTTGACAGTGTCAACATTCTGATGCCGGTCCAATATTGATAAATATCTATAAAGTCAGTGTCCTACTAATGATTGTTTGACAAGGCAGTGAAAACATTTAGATCTAGGTCCCAGGAGGGGATACTATTGGAGAATGACCGACGAATAGTAATTAAACACTTAGTATGTGTCTTGTTCAGATCAAATGTAGAGGATGCTCACAAGCTGGTTTGCCATGAATAAGATAAGTGGAATTAATTTGTTTAATTTTTTTTGTTACTCTTAACAACTGACATTTTTCTGGGTGGAAAGACATGCTCCAATTTGATTCCCATTTCTGTAATTCATCTAATTCTCTTTGTAAAATATCTGTGTCTTGTTTTGTTTTTATTGTTCTATATATTATGCAATCGTCTGCAAATAATCTGACTTTTGTTCCTGAACTAATGCAATTTGGTAAATCATTTATGTAAATTAAAAATAGTAGTGGACCCAAGACTGTTCCTTGAGGTACACCTGAGTTTACTGTTATTGGTGTTGATTTAGAGCCATTTATTATTACAGTTTGTTCTCTCCCTATCAGAAAATCTTTAATCCACTGATACAGTGGACCGTTAATGCCGAAATATTTTAATTTTTTAAGCAAACTATGGTGGTGAACTTTGTCAAAAGCCTTGGAAAAATCTAGTAAGATAGCATCTATTTGTTCACTATTATCTAAACCTTTTGAGAAATCATCAATTAGTCCTATTAGTTGTGTTTCACATGATCTATATTTCCTAAAGCCATGTTGGTATGGGGTGAGGACATTATGTTTGTCTAAGTGGTTTATGATGTTGCTACATATTATGTGTTCTAGTATTTTACATGTGATGCTGGTAAGTGATACTGGTCTGTAGTTTCCTGGATCAGATTTTTCTCCTTTTTTAAATAGGGGGGTGACATTAGCTTCTTTCCAGTCCTTTGGTACTCTGCCCTGGTTAAGCGATGCCTGAAAGAGTATTTTGAACACTGGGGCTAGCTCATTGCTTAGTTCTTTGAGTAATCTAGCTGGAATACCATCAGGTCCAGACGCTTTATTTGGTTTGGTGTTGGCTAATAGTTTTTTAATTCCATTTTCTTGTACTACTAAATCTTCTATGTTGTCTACTTGGTTCAAATTAAGAAATATGTCTTTGTCTCCTGGGGCTGAGAATGCTGATGCAAAGTATTTGTTTAGGATGTTTGCTTTAGTTTCATTATCATTATGTATTATGTTATGTTCATCTTTTAATGGCGCTATGCCTGTTGTTTCCATTTTCTTAGACTTAATGTATGACCATAGGTTTTTGTTGTTATCTTTAGATATTACATTGTTTATGTATTCACTCTGCAGCTGTCTGCTTACTTTTTGGGTTAGGTGTTTAATTTTTATATACTTTTTGTAAACTCTTTCTGCCTTGGTTTCTTTAAATTTTCTATATAGGTTTATATAGCTGACACAATTAAAATCAGGCCCAAGTTGAAAGGGTTATTGTAAGAGTTACCCAGAGGCGTAGATCTATTTAAAAAAAACAACAACATATTCCTTCAGGATTGAAGGTTATTATATTTAGCTCCCGCTAGACAAATCGAGCCATCCTATATGTATCAGTATACTTCAATAAATAAGTTCTATTGTAATTGCAGGTTTTTAAAAATAATTGTGCCTTGTATTCAATTCAGTGACGATTTCTGTAAAGTAATAGTGTAGCTTCAGTCCATGCTTACATGACTTCTTTAAAGTAATTAATGACTATCTAGTAGTCACGAGCCCGGGGCCGACACTTTCGTCTTATGATTGTTTCGCTACTGAAAGTGTTTTTAGTCGACATACTAGCTTAACAACATCCCAAATATTTCAAGACAAAGAACACTTCCGTAGGGAGCGTGGCGGCCACGTTGTAAGGGTTTACTGAGGAAGTAGAAATCAGCTTAAAGCAAAGGAACTATTAAAGAGACTGCTGGAGGATTCTATCGAGTGTCGCGGGGAACAGAAAGACCCAAAGAGAAGCCCAAAACAGGAGCAGTCGGTGAAAGGAGAACTTAGAGACCGGCTGACAACGGCCTTGTTGGCTTCAAATATTGCAAAATATACAGGTCGCAACCATAATGTTCGTAAACGAAGACAATGCTTTATTATTATTAAATATTATTATTTTGTATTAATATAAATTAAATTTAAAAAACTCGATAGAAAGCAAATGCAAACAATGTGTATATCAAGTTGCAGCATAGAACCTAATGAGGTGACTAGCTCAGTCTAACCTTTGACCCATTGGCCACGACCCTTTATTTATGTATTTGAACAGAATCAAAAGACACTCAACAACGTTAACATCCCAAATGGATGTTTCTGCCGCACCCAAGATAAAACAAGACTCTCCGTTCTCTAAAAACTCACAGAGTTTATGGGTTCATCAAGAGTCACAATGGAAATAGTACCCAATTATAGAGCGCTACTTCACTGGTATTCCTGATTAGTTCAATACGACCCATTATGAACTAGACTGACAGCTGGGAAATCTGAACTCTATCAATGCCATTATTATTTTTCAATAATTAATCCTGAGATCCCAACCTCTCTGTAAGAAAATGAAATAGAGTTGAACACGTCAAGAATTGTGAATGTCAGAGTTGGCAGGTCATACATCGTCTAAATGACATAAATGGAAAAGAAAAAGGTTCAATAACAGGACACCTCCTAGAAAGAGACACTTTTTTAAGTAGGCTTAGAAGTGTAACCTTTTTCTCATATACGTTGTGTGAGGTTCATTTCTCCCCAGACTGTTTCAGACGCGGCTCGCCACTAGAGGATGTTCTTAGAATTCCTCATTCCCCACCCCACCCCACCCTCCTTTTCTTCCTCCTCGCTAATAGAATTTGCGTTTAAAGTGGCACAGCAGCGGTCAGTGGGAGAACTGGCCAGGGTCCTGGCTTACGAGTCTTGTCAGGAGAACTCTCCATTGCTGTTCAAAGGCATCCCCCGTGGCTAACTATGTTTCACAGAATCGTGCAATCAGATTCCGTTTTTTTTTTCTTATTCTGTATTGGGCAAACCACAACAATGAATGAATCTACTAGCCGACAATGTTTGTACATCTTTGAAATAAAATAAAAAGCAAAGTCTCTCTGTGTTGCAGTACGAGGCTCACCAGTCAATGTATGGATTTTCGTGTATAGTGTAGAGAAGTTAATGACCATTAAGACAGGAGATTGAGTTAGTGTAAAGGGGTAAAGGGGGGGGGACACACTATAGTTAATTGATTTGTTTATGGTAACTAATTTGAATCGTGACGGCCCGGGCCAACGCAATTAAGAGAAATGAGATTTAAGGTAATAAAATAGGTTTTGAAAGATTGCATGGAGGTAGTTGAACAATGTATCGTAGGTCACAGATTTGTATCAGCTTCGAGAGTAACACGCAGAGGAGTTTCTTATTCCTGTGCTTTCTAGGTAATCAGCTGTTACAAAGTCTGCAACATATTACATAATTACATTAGTATACATCGGAGAAGTCTGATTTCTTAAATAATTAAGGATTTATTCTCTGTAGCCCGAGAATATAGTCTGTCAGTCTGTCTTTTGAGTGAAATTGCATTAATTCTTTGGAAGCAATCATGTCATTAGTTTCTAGTATCTTAACTAACAATAACGTGTGCGTTTGGAAATATTTTTATTAATTGTTTTTGTTAAACACAATTGGTCAATGCGCTATGGTCAAATAACTTGTTGTGGACCAGTGGGGAAGGGGGGAATTTAAGAGAAGGCTTCCATGCTGCCTTTTCAAAAAAGATTTTTTTTTTCTCGAAACAGATTTCGAACCTGATCCTCCAAGTTGTTAGCTACTAAGCTATCCAAGTACTTATAATCTCCATACAAGGCTTACCTTCATTTAGCTAAGTAGTCCTAACTGTCTCTATATAAAACACAGCCATTTGATTATAAGTAATGGATAAATTACCTGTATTTTATTGACTCATGTGTCATCATCGACTATGAATAATTGTGCAAAGTTTCAACTTGATCCCAGAAATGGAAGAGGGATATATATAAGGTTTACAAGATTTCAGTCAGACAGACAGATAGACAGACGGAGTGAGTTGAAAGCTTTCTAAAAATAAGCACAATCGAATGTTAATGTAATCCTTAATAATAAATGCTACTATAATAATAATAATAATAATAATAATAATAATAATAATAATAATAATAGGAACATTCTCGTCGCCTGTCAGAGGGCGGTACTGCTGCAGACCTGCCACAGCACCAGAAAATTCCTCGGTGGAAACTGATAAAGGGACTACGATGAATTTTGTTTTTCCCTTTAACGAAACTCGACCCTGGCAGCACCAGAGAATGAATACTCGTTCTTCTATAATAATAATAATAATAAGGCTTGTCTTTAAGTCCGAAGATTAGTGAGGAATGCGGTATTTCCGGTGGCTTCGCAGCCCAACCTGTGACCTACAAACTCTACTATAAACTCTTAATAATCGTTTAAACTATAATACCTCCTTACTTAATAATCCAATAATACTTCTAATACCCTCACACTTATTTTATATATTAATGCTTTTGTCTTTTTTAAATATAGTGTCTTAAATCTGTGGTCGTGCCAGAGGTATCCTGTTTAAGCTGGATCTGTTTTTATTCTTGTTCATCTTAGAAGAGTATTGCAATCTGAAGTTTTAAAATAAATCTTTTTATGTATCATGTCCTAGAAAGATGCCTATGTTTTCATGAGCTCACCTTGTTAGGCAGACGTGACCTCAGTGGGAAAACCAAAAGCGAACACAGTCAAAACACACATACCTATGTACATTGTACACACACACATACACTTCAGTCAAGACACGTACAGATTTTCATTATCACAATGTTTGCGTTTGTTATATTCATCTAATAACAATGGACTGAATTAATCTTTATTTTTTTTTTACTATTGTAAACATTATTAAAGATAAAAGGACAAAATATAATATCCTCAAATCTTTTCAAAGTCTAATGCTGTCAACATATTAGTTTACCTTCTATGACCCGCACTGCAGTGACTCTGTTACTTCCTTTTAATACAGGACAGCGTTGAATTGCAGCTCTAGTTCTCTAGTCAAACTAAACCTTTTAGAATCGTTTCTGCATGCAGAACTTTCGAATAAAGCTTAACAATTTCTTTATAGACAAATTGAACATCAATTTTATTCGCAATATATGTAGACACAATGAAAGAAGAAGAATATCGAAGGATTTAGACCAAACACTTTAGCCACTTCAACACTACAATTAACCACAAGTCGTATTGTTTTTTTGTTTCGTTAGGTAGCACTCATTCATCAGCCATGCATCCCTTTTTTATCCACTTGTCTGTCTCAATTAAACTGGTACGTTTCATCAGAAATCCTCAGCCAATACTAACAATATTTAGCCACGCCCATTCTCGCAAGCAGACAAACCCATCTCTTACTTAAGATGTTGTGAATTATGTGACAAAGTACTGTCTGCCGTCTAAAGGGAAACGTCCCTTATATAAGACAAGCTTTAATGCTAATTAGTATCATATAGATGCTTTATAGATGTGGGGTAAAGCTTTCAGAATATTGAGTATCAAGTTTATGAGAACTGGTCTCGTTTGGTTTTCGAAGCTGAGCGTGACAATTGAATCTCCGATCGCGGGGTCTGGAACGGTTGCCCCACTTTCAATCCTAAGGCAGCCTCTGCGAGACAAGCATTAAGGACTAGTTCAGTGGCGTAGCTAGAGTATATGATGCCCCCCCCCCCCAAAAAAAAGCTAACTAAAAAGCTAACAAATAACATTGCGAAACCTTAGGCCTACTTTTTGTTCAAAATAATATGTATTCATTAATCAAATATTGTTAATTCAAAAAATCACTTTTACATAAACATACTACAAGTGAATTTTACGCGCTTTCTTGCTGGCAAAAGTATCAATAATTTTATCGAAATCAATTCTTTTCCACCAGCTCGTGTTCAAAGGACGAAATGGCCAAATTAGTGAGTCGTAAATTTGTCATCGTTGATCGCAAGTAATTCTTGATCAGTTTCAGTTTGGAAAATCTTCTCTCGCATGTAGCGACGCTTACCGCAATAGTCTAATATAGGCGAATCATGATGACAATATTTGGGACTGAATCATCTAGCTGATATTTTGTTTATAAAATTCAAGAGCTCAACTGGTCCTTGTTTTGGAAGTGCGGAGGCTTCTGATGAAACTGTGACAAACCGTTGAAGCCTCTTTCGCCTCAGCAGAAATTCGTTTTTTATCAATGTCGCTAGGAATAGGGCCTACTATCGAGATTGATTTCGACCTGAGGATTTAATAGCTGGGAACACACGCTTTCGGCAAAGGTAATGCTGGCTTCAGCGATGTTCTCTCGATTACTACTTAAAAATGTCTCTAATGTTTTTAGTTTGAGTGAGCAGTCTCGAATAGACAATCATTGTTTTTGAAGGTAGACTTGCGCATCATTAATTTCAGTTAATACAGGAGCCCAAAATCCAAGATAGGTGAGAAAAGTAAAAGACTGAATAGCAACCAATAATCCACCTGCTTCAGATCTAGTCGATGAATGTTCATCTCTGCTAGTTAATGTCTCCAGAGTTTCTATAATTTTAGAAAATGTATCCCTAACCATCTTGACGGCTTCTCCTCTGGCGCTCCAGCGGGTCTCAACTAAACGTTTAAGGCTAGTTCAGGTTATTTTGATGAGGATATCCCAGCGGTGTGTTGAAGTTGAGAAAAAGGCGTGTAAACGGTCCAGTGTACCAAAAAATGTTACCGAATTGACTTCAGCTTCAGCAGCTCGAATTCCTGCTAAATTAAGAGAATGGTTTGAGCAGGCAATGAATAGTACTTTGGAATTGACTTCTAGAATAGGTTATTGGACACCGTAGTTTTAACCTTTCATGACCGCAGCATTATCATAGTCTTGACGCCTGCAGTCCATTATGTCGAAGCCATCCGAACGCAGTTTCTCTAGAATCATCTCAGCGATTCCAGCAGCATACTTGTCCTTTGTGTCAATGAAGTCAATAAAAGACTCAGGAACCTGCACCCCGTCATTATCCATGACAACGTACCGTAAATTTGGGAAGTTTGATCCAGCTTTGAGATGTCAGGTGTACTGTCAAAAATTATAGAGAAATATTTGGCTTGTTTTACTTGCAGTATTATTTGTTTTTTAACGTGATCCCCCAATATTGTAATAAATTCATTTAGTATTTGTGGAGACATGTTTGTATTCGGTCTGGAACAAAGCTTAGTTCGAATCACATGCTTCCTCAAGAGTGGATCGTACTTTAATAGTAATTTTACTAACTCCATGAAATTGCCTTGATTTTGCCCTTCCAACACTTCTTCAGCTCGCTCGCGATGCCCACGTAGTGCCAGATTTTGCTTTAGAGAAAACGAATGATGTCCAAGATTCTCTTCAGGTTTTCGTCTCTTGTATAATCAAATCTTGGACCTTGTTGTCAATACTGTTCCCTACTCTCAGGCGAACTTCATGTTCCCTCCAAGCAAGCGATGACTGAATGTGAGCTCTGCTGGTGTCATGTTTTTCTATTTTCGGGGGTAACCTCCACCAATCATTGAATCCATCTTTGGATTTAAATGAAGATTTGGTACTTGATCTTGTTCAGAAGAGTGTGCAGGGGAAGCAAAATAAGGATTCTTTTTTTGGCGAATAACGCATCCACTTTCTAAGAACTTTCTCGCCGTTTGACATTTGCCGGAAAAAAAACAAGCCTTGGAAAGCTTTCTAGCCTTTCCTTTAGCTGATTCTTGATATGTAACAGATTTTCACCCTCTAGACTCTTTGATCCATACCGTCAGCCGTTTCAATCAGAGATGCCGATTTCTCCGTCTGAGCTTAAAATGGTTTTGAGGCGTCAGCAAGACTAGTCAGTCTTGAGCACTGTTTATTTTGTTTACATTACAGCAGTGATGCCCAAAGTACGGCCCGCGAGCCAGATCCGGCCCGCGACGTGGTTCTATCCGGCCCGCTGAAACGTCAGCACAAATTGTAGACAATCCCCCCTCATCATAAAAAAAAGGTTGAAAAATTTATTTTTACAAATGTTAGGGCTCTCACTTTTCTCTGATAGGTTTGTAACATGACCTTTATCATTTTTCGTTTACGAAATGGGACTCTAAATGTAGAATTTACCAGGAAAAGTGAATGATCTTTGCTATTGAAACATGATAATATGCCAACAGATTTGATTTGTAAATAAAATGTGGCTGTTTAAAAAAACAACCACATGTATTACAGTATTATGAACAAATGTGACGGCACTCTTGGTATAACCGTAAATAAAAGATTGTTTAACTACTTCTAGAGATTGGAGGATTGATGGGGAAAGTTATGAAAAAGAGAAAAGAAAATGAGTTGGTGGTAAAACTAGCTACAATGTGGCTCACATTTTAAGTAAAAAAAAAGAAAAACTAACATTGACTAATCATTAATGTAAGTTTCTAATCAAATAGTTTCAAGTCAATTTCATTTCGTTTTTGTACCTTATCGATCATGTGTCGGAAATATAAATGGCCCGCAGGATGGATAGGGTTGGGCATCACTGCATTACAGTATTACAATTAACTAGTTAGTTAAAAAAAAAAGTAGAAAACAAAGGTTAGCTTATTTAAAAATATTGACATTACAAAAGAATTAAACTATAAAGAATCATAAAATAAACTAAGACAATTGGTTAGAGCTAGAGTTTTGTAATATATTTGTAAACTCTATATCTAGATTAAACCAGTGGACTAAACAATCAAGTAAAAAAAGGTTGGCCTATCTTCTTCTTTATATTACAGAGCATTGATCGGTGTATTAACAACATGCACCGTGTGTCCGAAATAAATCTAGTAAATTAGATTGAAACTGTTTTAAAGCTTACATTGTATTGAAGAAATAGTCAAGGAGATGAAACAAAATAGCGACATGACTAGTTTATAAATCGTTAGTTCATGTTTAAAATACAGTAGTTTATGTTTGTTCGTGTCCATACCATTAGTCGTTTTTACTGAAAAGCTCAGGGAAATAGGAAATTAATACACACTGGGGGAATTTTGGTGCCCCTCTCCACTTGGTGCCCTGTGCGGCCCGCACCACCCGCACATTGGTAGCTACGCCACTGGACTAGTTACAAACAAGGTTTAAGTTCACCCTCGTGGGCTCCTTGCTCCATCGCCAATCCATTGACCTGCCTCGAAAGCTGACAAACTTTAAACAGTCCATCACAAGACATCGCTACCTGGTACTTATTACCTCAACCCAAGGACAGATCCTGACACAGCTGTAAGATATTTTGTTTTCTGCAGTACAAATCATAATAGTAAGAAATAAAACAACAAACGTAGTTAAGGAGTCTTCTAGTTTGTTTCCCAAGATTTACGTCATAAGTTCATTCTGAAATAAAAAAAAAATTAATTTAGGTCAAAAATTGTAATATTACTTATGCTTTAACACTTCCTTCCTATGTACGTAAAAGTAAAAGAGAAAAAGTAAAGGTCATTTACACATTTCTTTATCTATCAATCTGAGCCCTTTTATAGTGCCGAGATGCAGCCTCAATATCAACTAGATCTATTTTTATATTGGCACATCTCCATACGACTACTACTGTAGTGTTGTCATTGCATATAAGACATTGCATAGATAGGGACTGACTGAATAGAACAAGACGAAGGGGTGGAAATGTGTGTGAAAAAAAAGGGGGGTGGGTCTGTTGAATAAGATGCTAAACAAACAAAATGTCCGCCACATATCTGGGACATGTTGACTCCGATCTTTTTTATGGCTCCTGGAAGAGTAGGTGGCGATAATTGAATGGAGCGAGGAACTGCCTATCAAGCTGTCTGCTACGTTCACTAGATCTGAAAAATTGTGTCTAATTAGTACAAGTCAGAGATTATAGCAATTATTATATTATTGGTAGCAATTTTTCATTGCTGTGTGGTTCATAGCTTCCTACATGTTATGAACTATTGTACGCTCAGATAGTCCACACTTGCTGTGTTATTGTTTGCTAATATGCTGTCGGCAGTTGTGATAATACAAGGAAAACATTAAAAAATGTTGTTGCTGTTTAACACACGTATTTGTATCAATTAGTCTGAATTAGTCCTATAATTTAATTTGTTATAGATCTAAGAGTTCTAGATTAACTAAATCTGTGAGATTAGAAATATTTTTACCAATTGTTTTGTTGTTTTTTTAGCGAAATTTCTTGGTTTTAGATTTCTCACTATGTTATGATCCTTACTTTGTCTCAACCAGTTGGGGGAAAAAAGGGGGAGTGGATAAGGGGCTATCCTCATGAATGTTACCGTAATAGCTTTTTAAATGTATGTATTTTGTCTTTTAAAAAGGCCAACACACTAACCACTGTGCCAATGAAGGGCTTATGGAAATAGAAAGTTTTATATTTATCTATTTTTAGTTTAAAACTTTTATGCGACGACTTAAGTATAAAGGGGACTGATTAAACTATAGCACCACATCTGTCAAGAACTATTCCTTTCCCTTAACAAACAACATAATTAATTACCAATGATTTTGTCAGGTACAAGAAATAATTATGCAAAAATTCAGCTTGATCCGAGATCGTGTGTAGGAGAAATAACGTGTACAAACTTTTTACCATTCAGACATAGAGATAGTGAGTTGATATAATCTTTGTAAATATACAGGATCCGGTTATAAGAAAATAAGAAAACATTATCTATCTATCTATCTATCTATCTATCTATCTATCTATCTATCTATCTATCTATCTATCTATCTATCTATCTATCTATCTATCTATCTATCTATGTGCGCATGAAAATAGATATGAAAGTGATTTAAATGGATCAGACAAATCCTGTCAGTCTGGTTTGTCGAATAAGAACAAACTATTCTCTGATACTGACATTGCATAAGAGAATCAAGATTTGGTCTTAACTGAAGTTCAAATGTATTAGAACGAGAAATGTAAATATCTTTTTGATTACACAACTCGTAAACCCCTAGGGCCGCCAAGTCAAATTAAGAACAGTAGTGATCAATATGAGACATTCTAGGCGCTTTCAGCGCACTAATGTCTGTGTGACAAGGCAAAAGCTTGCCGTCAGAGTCACTCAAACTTATCACAGCATTAATTATTATTTATCATTATTTATTTATTTTATTTTACTTATTTCCCCGTCCCATCCCCAATTTCTTCGCCCGCCCCACCTTTTCCTCATCTCACTAGACTGAGTCCACCACCTTGGCGGCTTTTTACTTATCTTCCCTTGACCAGGGTAGAGATAAACACACAGTCTCTTTGATCTTACCTGCCGGATGTCTGACAGCCGCAGTTGACACCACCTTGGGTGGAATGCGAGTCAATCTTTCCCCCCTCTCCCACGTCTCTCTTTGATATAGGAGATCCATCGGACCAACAAGCCTATTGACCTCTCCAAGGTGCGACTCCTGTCGGATTCACCCACGTGTAAGATAAATCTTAAGCCTAGGACATTTTCTGTTTCCGCCCACATTTTCCAGGCCTATATGTAAGGTAGATAAAATCAAGCCAGACCCTCTCATTTCTCTATCGCTGTCAATCGAGTCTGGACTATATAATATATTCTTACTCCTAGAGAAATACCTTTTGATAAGCCGAACTTAATCACAAGTTCGATCTTAATTACTTTGTGGGCATATTTCTCACTGGATATTATCATGTGTATTTTATTATTTCATTTATAATTAATTAGTGCATTGCGTATTTCTCACTGTCGTAAGTAGAAAACATAAACATGGCATATATGTATATTTATGTATTGCATTAATCTATTAATGCTACGTTGCTCAATTGATCGTTGATGCAATCATGTATTATTATATTTGTACATCTTATTTTATTTCCTTTATCTCGGCTGACCGACTTGATAATCTTACTAGCGCACTGATACTGCGCTTAGAAAAGAGATATGAATTATCTCCCCTTTACTCATTTTACTCTAACGAGAGTTGCGCCCCTTGAACGGACACCCTCTCCATTCAAGCGCGCTCCATTGTTCTCGGCCGACGGTCGTATGTAAACAAACCGTCATGGTCGCTGATCACCGCCCATTCCCCCCCCCCTTTTTTTTTCTCTTCTAACTTGTGTTGTCTATTTGAGTTAATTATTTCCCTTTTTATGTACATTCTATATTGCTACTATCAGCCATCTATTTTTTCATATCCCATTTATCATCATCTCCCCATTGTGCTCTAAAGAAATTTCACCAATCTGACGAATGCACCTCAGTCGAGGGCATCGATAAGATACATGAGAGACATGTCCTAACTTGTCTTTATCTATCCGCAGCCTCCCTCAGGTGTCTGCCTACTGAGATCTACTCAATTATTTGTTGGGATCACCTATTGCCTATTCATTCGGCATTATCTGCCTATTTATCGGATCACTCGCCCACTTGCTATTGAGTATCATCTACTGCCTACGTGGATCTACTCAACTCTACTACTTGGCGCTATCGGATCTATTCGCCCGCCTATTCGACAGCCCACCTGTCAACTTATTAGGTGCGACGTCCCTATAGACCCAGATCTGTGCGAGACGTCATAGCTACGCCAAACCCTCCGCAACTCATTGGACTTAGCCTGTCAACTACGCTGCCCACGGCAGATCAGCTCTGCCCGCAGTACGCTTGTGCCCACGTTAGCCGGCCACCCGCCCTACTGTGCCCACTACAGATAACAGAACTTTGAATTGAGACTCCACAAGAACTGAATCACCGGCGTCCCTTACCCGTTAGAGCGCCACCTCCAGCTGCAGAACCTCAAGCCAGGACACAGCCAGCTGCGACCCAAGCAGGACAGCCAGCTAAGTTCAGAAGACAAAGTGACATACTCTCTTATTAAGTGCAAGAGTGATGATTAAATACACTATTAATGAGAGATAGATGCAAATCCTCCCCCTTTTTATTCTTCTATGTAAATATTTATGTAAATAAATATTCTTCATTTTTAACTTTGTATCTCTCTTTCATTGCTTGTCTCGTTGCGTGCCTGCTCCCGATTTATACGCTGACGGGTTGGGGTGTGATAACCTGTCACGGTCTGTAATGAGCTTGACTGTCATAAAATCATCTTTTTGTTAACAAACAGCTTTCGAAGCTGGCCTGTGCCGGTCACGCAAAATGTGTTAAGATAAACACGGCACTGCCTCCACAGGATGAGAATCGCTGCAATAGCGTTTATGTTTGATATTAGCCCCATTAACATGAGAAAATCAACATACAACATGAAGTCTTGAAGATATGTTGTCAAAATATGAGGTAGTTTATATTTTAACGGAGTCGTTAACCGTTGGCTGAGAAAGCTGTCCCGCTTTATCATATTACCCATTTACAGCTAGATCTAGATCTCTCAAGAAACCCCTCAGTTGTGGCCTGTTTAATTCGAACATTAGCAGCAGAAAAATTGAAAACAATCTAATGTTTTTCCGTCTGTTTACACTAGCCACTAAACAGGCCAAAATAGAATTACAATGATTGAATTACATTTACTTGTATCATTTCGTTCTATCTCAAACTTGCTAGATTTAGCGGTCTGTTCAATGCAAACAACTTTATCAGACGAACAAAGAAATAATACGAGCCTTTTGTTTTCACAAATAATAATTGAGCCTTGTTGTTTCTTTGGGATTACGTGTTACTTGCAAATTAAATCTAAGCGTAGTCTTTGTTCTGAAAGTATGACCAGCTTCAGAACATGAAAAATATGTCTATCAACAGTGTAGATCGATTGCCAGAAAAAGAAATGAAATAAAGTTGCTAGTTTCGTAAAAGTAAAGCAATTTATTTTTAACGAAAGTAGCTTCAATTTCGATTTAATTAAAAAAAAAAAACTTTTAAATAGTGTTGGCATCTTGGTGTTTAATTTTAGCCCACAAGCCATTAGTTTAGATTAAGATTAATCATTCATTTTGTCCTTGTTAATAATTCATGTACAAATCTGTAACTACTCTTTCTCTTAGGGTTCACACACAGTACTATCCCAGTTCTCTCAGTACTTTCACAGATCTCTCACAGCTAGGTCAGTGAGATCCCAGTTCTCTAAGTATTTTCACAGATCTCTCACAGCTAGGTCAGTGAGATCCCAGTTCTCTCAGTACTTTCACAGATCTCTCACAGCTAGGTCAGTGAGATCCCAGTTCTCTAAGTATTTTCACAGATCTCTCACAGCTAGGTCAGTGAGATCCCAGTTCTCTAAGTATTTTCACAGATCTCTCACAGCTAGGTCAGTGAGATCCCAGTTCTCTCAGTACTTTCACAGATCTTTCACAGCTAGGTCAGTGAGATCCCAGTTCTCTCAGTACTTTCAAAGATCTCTCACAGCTAGGTCAGTGAGATCCCAGTTCTCTCAGTACTTTCAAAGATCTCGTGCGTTTCTTTCCCAGTTCTCTCAATACTCTCTGAGTATTCTCTCAGTTAAAAGGTGACAGAAAGTGAGAAGGCTCCAGTAGATTTCATTTTAAATCTTCAATAATGGAAATGAGTGGATAATCCAGGGGTGGATAATCTAGCATGTCAACACTTTTCCAGCAGGGTATTATCCTGGTCAAAA
Source organism: Biomphalaria sudanica (assembly GCA_036873155.1). Classification (NCBI taxonomy): domain Eukaryota; kingdom Metazoa; phylum Mollusca; class Gastropoda; family Planorbidae; genus Biomphalaria; species Biomphalaria sudanica. The sequence goes on from JAZGLO010002947.1 coordinate 246,421, forward strand.
ATGTATCTACACACACATAGACACACATACACGTTAGTTTTGACGCCCCCCCCCCCCCCCAAGACAAACCTGGTTCCCTTCCCTATTACATCTAAAACGTCTGGTGAAGCGCTGTAAATGCCAAGAGTTTTCTTTAATTCTAAGCTGCACAAATGCATTTTCTTGGTGTCTACTCGGGAAAAGGGGGGGGGGGGAGGAACATGTGCCAATTCTGAAGTGAGAAGAACAATTGAGGCAAAAGGGAAGGGGACTAACTTTCTATCCTCCTGTTTGTTATGTTCCCACGCCATTCATTTACTGAATCTGTTGTACTAGTTTCACATCCTAATGTGCGCTATGTGTAATGTTGTAAGACTACCTTGTATTTAATGTCCTTCGGCTCTACCTGCCGAGACATTATCGCCTGTGTGTTTCCTCAGATTTGTCAACTGTAGTAATAGTATGTTTCCTTCCAGATTTTGTCTGCTGTGGGCCAGACGACGTAATTCTGATTGGTGCCTTGGAGTGTGTGTGTGTTTCTGTGGTGACGGCGGGAAGAGGTTAGCTATGTAGTGTGAATGATACAAGATAAATGGCATTGTCGTCAGTGGTTTTAGCTAGGCTAGAGAATTCCAGAACACGTGACTTACAGGTTATGTTATTATAGTGAGTAAGATTTTGTTAAAAAATATTAGTAGTAAAGTCTAGTAATCAAAAAAATTATTTTATCTCATATCAACTTGATTTTGTCTATATTATAACTAAAATAATATATAGTGTTGTTTACTAAGAAGTTTTATTAGTTAAGATATATTACGCCTACAGAGGTTTAGCTGTCTACCAGCAGTTTAGTGCTACAAGCCAAAGACTGTTAAAAACAGGGAGACGACTTTTGAATGCCAGAGTGAAAAGACGTTTTATGTTAATGAGTTAGACTTTGTTCAGAATACGATTTTATAGTATTATCAAATTCTACTTATTTATTTCATTTATCTCAAGTTGATTTGGTCTGTGTTGTAATAAAAATTATCTTTAGTTTTGTTTACAAAAGAAGTTATTCAAGTTGTTTCAAGTTGTATAAGTTAAGATTAAAGACACATCTACAGCGGTTGAGTTGTCCATTCCATACACAGTGATAACAGACAACGACCTTCTACAACAAACAATCTCATGGCGAGTGCTTCCTCTGACCGACAACTTGCTAAAGTGTTACCTGACCGGCACTACGAACAACCGCCCCCAATAATGTCAGGTACCCATGACTGGTTTCAAACGTATGATATGTCTAGAGGAAGACACTGCAGGTGCATGCAAGGGTCTTGTTCTGAGTGGAGACAGGAAAAATCCAAAGATACACTGCCAGATACCTGGACCATGCTACAAGACATCACAGTCTCATTTGGGACAAATGTGTGCATGGAGGCTTACAATTGGCCCGCACTGGAGTTTCTCAAATTTAAGTCTATATAACATTAACTTCGTGTCTACATAACACAACAAACAGCAGTCCGAATAAATAGCCCAAACGTTTGAGACTCACCGAGTTGGTGTAAATGGATATTCTCAGCCGTCCTCTTGTTTCTTAGCAACATTATGAAATCTTTATTGATTGAAAACGGTGGCTTTGAGTTGAGCGTATTACAACAGCCATATTGATGACGTCTTTCAGGTATTAGTTATACCAGAACCAGATTGATTAACAATTTTTTCCATGGTATTCCTTGATTTATATTTATAAGAATAAATAGCTGGTCTATTTACAAAGTATCTTCAAACTGTAAACATATCTCCTTCATTGATCCTAGTGAAAGTATAAGTTGATTTAAAATTATAAAAATCAACAAATATTTCACGATCTGTCTTTAGATAGTTTCTTTAATCGTTGAATTTGATTTCAACTGAGTATCTCTCGAGTTCCAACGTAAATCTGATGACCAGTAGGTCACGGACGCCACAACTTATCTCTAGATCTAGTAATGGATGTAGTGATGGATAAGATCGTGGAGCTAGAAACCAACAAAGCCAGAGCTAGACACATATTATCTTGTATGAATAATTGAATATAATCTTTGTGAAATAGAGGAACTTACTGGTGGGTATAGAACAACAAGTGTGTATAACAGGAACTCTTCTGTCGCAATGCTTCGTCCATATGTTTATTCAAAGGAGATTTAATATTTGATTTCCTCATTCTCTCTTTCTCTCTGTCTCTGTTTCTCTATCTGTCTCTCTCAATATCTCTCTCTCTCTCAATCTCTTTCTCAATCTTTCTCTCTCTCTCAACCTCTCTCTCAATCTCTCTCTCTCACAATCTCTCTCAATCTCTCTTTGTCTGTCTCAATCTCTGTCTCAATCTCTCTCTCTTTCTCTCTCTCTCTAAATCTCTCTCTCTCTAAATCTCTCACTCTCTAAATCTCTCTCTCTCTCTAAATCTCTCTCTCTCTCTCTCTAAATCTCTCTCTCTCAATTTCTTTCTCTCTCTCTCTCTCTCTCTCTCAATCTCTCTCAATCTCTCTCTTTCTCTCTCTCTCTCTTGCTCTGTAGGCCTACGTCAGATCATTAATTGACATGTTTTTAAGAGATTTAGCATCCATTTTTTTCTTTCCTTTTTCAAGGTCAAATTAGGCAGAAAAAGATTTTTTGTCTACGTTGTTTGGGACTTTAAAAAAAAACATTAGCTGAAAAAAAAGAAAAAAAAAAGAACCCTAAGTGGGATCTTGTTAGCCTTTCTTGGAATGTCGAGTACATGTCCATCCTCAACACTTCTGACAATCAGGGGCAGGCTATCAGCACGACACGAACCGGAAATCAAATATTACTGCACAGATGTGTCACCTTTTGCTAATTCACACATATTATAAAGATCGGAGAATTCAAGAGAAGTTGTCAATGAATCTCTGGCTTACAGACTCGAGGCTGAGTGCGAGGCTGAGTGCGAGGCTGTGTATGTGTGGGTTTGTTTTCTATGTTCTTCTAGGCTCCTGACCAGCGCCTCGGACTTGCAACAACAAAAAAACAAAACATTACGAGTCTTGCGTCACAGAGGGAGAGAGGGATGCATAAAGAAGAGGGAGAGAGAAGGAAAGAGAGATGGAGGAGTGATTGAGAGAGGTAGGTGTTGAAATGTGGCGAATGTGCTCTTTGTCAATGTGAGCCAAACGCTCTGCACATTGTGTGGTCAAAGAGATGTTGCCATTGTTGTCGTCTAGGCGTCTGCCTGTGCAAGGGAAGTAACTGATAAAATAAAAAGTGTATGTTGTGAGGAAAGAACTGAAGTGACGAGGGCTACATATCACATGTTGAACTACAAACACAACACAGCAGGGTCAATGGAAACAAATCCTTTAAAAAAAACAAGCTTATTTAAATTGAAAGAACTCCGCCCTTACAATTATATATATCAATAATGTACAAGTTATTTCCCTTATTCGATATCTAACAAAATAATTACTAATAATTAATTAACTAATGGAGTATTTTTGTATTACTAGGTACAGTACATTTTTGTTTACAGAATCAACTTGATCGGAGGATACGTGAGAGATAGATAGAGTTAACAATTATTTAAGAGGTCTAAACCAAACAAATTTAGCCATATCTGTGAAAACTGGAGTATTAGTTTCCATAGTTACTATTAAACAAAATAATGAATTACCAGTACTTAATTGTCTAAAGGGTAACTTTATTTTTATTGATTCATGTCTTGTCTATGCCTAATAAATAATTGTGCGAAGTTTCAACTTGATCTGAGAATTCGTGAAAGAGAAATAACGTGTATACACCTTTTACCAGACAGACAGACAGACAGAGTGAGTTGATATAAGTTTTGTAAAAAGCGTGTTAGATTCAGCCATATGTTCGAGTTACATCCCGCCTATAGACCACAATCCAAATTTCTTTGAAACGAGAACTATTTGAAATTATTGGTGTAACTTTTAATATTTCATTTATGGAAAATATTTTCCTCTGTACATCATCTATTTAAGCAGTACCATAATGATGAGACCGAATGTACGCCAGAGTATGCCTGCTAGCATGGTTAATGTTAGTGATGGACAGTTTAAGCTCTAAACATTTTTTTTTGAATTTTTATCAAGTCACTCTGTCAGTCTGTCCGTCTGTCTGATCAAAATCTTTTACATTTATTTCTCCCACTTTCCATTCTCGGATCAAGTTGAATGTTTACAAATTTATTTAATTATTTTGAATTATTAATAGATTATTAAACCTAATATTTGTAAAGCACAGTGGCAAAACACGTTAGCCTCCCGTCATAGAGGCTCAAGCTCGAGTTTCGACTAGAGCAGACCTCATCCTGTCTGGTAAAAACTTTGTACGCTTTATTTCTCCCACACCCAATCTCGGATCAAGCTGAAATTTTGCATAATTATTTTTATACCTTGCAACACAAGCATCCATAAAAAAAAAACAATTAGTTAGCTATTGGTAATTAATTATTTTGTTTGGTATCTCGAACAAGGGAAAGAAATTGTACTTGACTGAAGTGGTGATATAAGCTGAATTATAGGTCGCCGCTCTAAATTGAAACAAACAATATATAACTATACAATCTTCACTAGCTGAGTGGTTAACACGTCGGCTCGAGAAGGTGGGAGTTTGAAAAACCAATTAAGGTAAAATCCATCTCTTTCTTCCCCCCCCCCCTTCCCATTTTCCCAACTGGTCCAGACAAGTGATAGAATCATAGCACATTGAGAAAACTAAAACAATGAAATAGCACTAAACAAAAAAAATTGGTAAAATTAGTATTAATCGCACTGATTCACTGGTCTAGATCTATTACAAACTTAATTTCATGACTGATCCAAACTATTTTGATACAATGACACTTCGTATAAGCTTTTTTTTTTAAAGTTATTTTTTTGTATTTCTTGTTTTTGATTTGCTTTTGACAATACTGCACGGAAACCTTGGGATTGGTCTCAAGAACATTTCAAATAAAAGTCAACATGTCAATAAGATTCTTTACACGGTACACTAACGGACGTATAGAACAAGAAAGAGAGACACTAAAAGAGAGAAGAGGCTTAGAGAAAGAAGACTTGGATAAAAGAGGCTTAGAGAAAGAAGACTTGGATAAAAGAGACTTAGAGAAAACCAAAATATTTGCAGAGAGAATGAGACAGAGAAGGTGAAATGAGAATACAAACAGTCAGACAGACAGACAAACACAACTGGACATAAAGCAGCTATCTCTATTCCATTTCTAAAGTCAGTACATTCTGTAGGCTGCCTGTGCTTCTTTATAAAACACATTAGGTCAACTCTCAGTATCAAATCCTTTTCTTTCATCGGCCATTGCACAGGCAACAAACAAAAGTACATTTGCTAATGTACCGCTAGCGACATTTATATATTCACTGTAATCATTTCCTTCTCTACCTTCTTGGATATATATATTTACACTGTCAACAAATGTTAGAGTATAACTTGATTCAAATAGTCTAGTGTACAATAGCTTATGTCTATATGTTATAACTTGATTCAAATAGTCTAGTGTACAATAGCTTATGTCTATATGTTATAACTTGATTCAAATAGTCTAGTGTACAATAGCTTATGTCTATATGTTATAACTTGATTTAAATAGTCTAGCGTACATAGCTTATGTCTATATGTTATAACTTGATTCAAATAGTCTAGCGTACATAGCTTATGTCTATATGTTATGGCTTGATTCAAATAGTCTAGTGTACAATAGCTTATGTCTATATGTTATGGCTTGATTCAAATAGCCTAGTGTACAATAGCTTATGTCTATCTGGTACAACAGTTGTACACGTTTTTTTATCTCACTTTCCATTCTTGGATAAAATTGAAACATGAATCAATCAAACAAATTAAGCAATTAATTAATTAATTAGTGGTATTTAATTAACTTTATTTTATTCAGAAAATGTAATATAAATCTTACAGTATTGAGACATTCCTACATGTGTTCTTTCCATGCACTCTTTCGTTTTGAAAACCCGAACCCCATTAAAACAGCTTCCGCTTACATTATGTCTGATGTGCTTTGTGTTTATTGTCTAATTAACACATCCGGACATAGATTTCTCGGCACCAACTCCCAACGCGTTACGTTTTATGACCAAATCTTATCCATGCTAAGTGCTTTATGCAGCCAGGGAGTTCTAGCAACGCGTTGACACTACTCTGGTCGATAAACTCGAGCTGCATATCAAGAATCTCAATATTCTAATGGTGGTCATATCCCTGTCTGTGTCTGTTTTATTATTGTTTCTACAAACAAAGTTATGACAATAAAAGTCACTTTACTGGTATGGTTTATTTATATGGCTTATTTTACGATATTTGGAGGAAAGAGTTGACTACAGACACAACATTTGACCCAGAGAAATAAAAAAAAATGTTTATAGTGTTCTAGATTGAAGAGAATGTTTTAGTATTAATCATTGGAACACAATGTAGTAGAGATGACCATAGGTTCTAGCATTAAGCCAGAAGTGCTTTTTATAACGAGCTGATGTTGAGAGCCATGTGTCATCACATTGCAGTTGTTACAGATGTAGGCAAGCGTTGTGGGGTCATCACATTGCAATTGTTACAGATGTAGGCAGGCGTTGTGGGGTCATCACATTGCAGTTGTTACAGATGTAGGCAAGCATTGTGGGGTCATCACATTGCAGTTGTGACAAATCTAGAAAAACAAAATTCATTGGCGAGTATTTGATGCCTAGTGCGGCAGCTTCTTTGGATGCTCTCCGAAAACGGAACAAAATACCGAACAAAACAACAAGCATTACACACTTCAGTGTTTCTGAAGTAAATATGTACTGGGGAAATGTTAGATGCCTCTCATAGCCTAATAAGCCGTGCGGCCCGGACCACCACATCGCTAGCTACGCCACTGCTAATTTAGAATATTGTAATATGTAATGGCGCAAACTTGTAGTGCAGAATAAATAGGCACAAAGAATACTTCATCTGTAAGGGCATATTATACATAAATTAAAGGAATAAATCTACAGTAAAAGTTTGGAAACAAAGCGCAATGTACAACTGACCCTCGAATTCTCTTGTCTCACTTTGATATACCTTGCATTGGAAGTTTAGATCTAAAAAAAAGCTCTGAACAATCAAGAAACGGAAGAAAATTAAAAAAAAATAATTTTCAAATGTCTCCCCCTGAGCTATTTAGCTTTGCCGAAATGTTACATTGTTTTATCGTGTGCTCCTTTAATGAAACAGCTTCGGTTGTTACTAGCAACAAACGTTGTTAAAGACACGTAACATAGCACAACATGGCATAGTAAAGTATGGCACAAACTTTCGTGGTTTACATTATACATTTTTTACGACTTACCAAAATGATTGTATTTGTTCTTAGTTTTATATGAATGTAAATAATTAGCTTTTGATAGCAAGTTATAGTGAAATGGCCTTAAAGTAATTAAGATGATCTTATATTAGTGAAAGGCTTACACGAGTTTCCATCACTTTTAAATGGATTTAACCCATACCAGGTTACTAGGAAACATTCATACTAGGTTTATAGGAAACATTCATACTAGGTTTATAGAAAACATTTATACCAGGTTTATAGGAAACATTCATACCTGGTTTATAGGAAACATTCATACCAGGTTTCTAGGAAACATTCATACGAGGTTTCTATAAAACATTCATACCAGGTCTCTAGGAAACATTCTTACAAGGTCTCTAGGAAACATTCATACCAGGTTTCTAGGAAACATTCATACCAGGTTTCTAGACTGGTCAGAGGAAAAGAGGAGGGGTGCTTTCTATAAATAGCTTCCATACATACAGAATGAAACCTTAGTTGTAAATATTAGATTATAATTATGAATGGAGGCATTAGACCATTCTACAACAACGGCTAAGTAAGACAAAGGAAAAAAAGTTGTTCTTATATAGCATCTAATCATCTTTTAATGTTCGCAATGAAATGTTATGTAATAGTTGAACAGAACACTATTTGGACAGACCGCGAGAAGTAGGCCTAGGTCTAGGTAGATGGAAAGAGTAGGTGACGACAATTGACGAAGTTTTCTACTCTGTGTCCTACAGTTGTACCTGCCCAATATTCATGGTATGTTCTGTGTCATACAGTTGTACCTGCCCAATATTCGTGGCATGTTCTGTGTCCTACAGTTGTACCTGCCCAATATTCATGGCATGTTCTGTGTCCTACAGTTGTACCTGCCCAATATTCATGGCATGTTCTGTGTCCTACAGTTGTACCTGCCCAATATTCATTGCATGTTCTGTGTCCTACAGTTGTACCTGCCCAATATTCGTGGCACGTTCTGTGTCCTACAGTTGTACCTGCCCAATATTCATGGCATGTTCTGTGTCCTACAGTTGTACCTGCCCAATATTCATGGCATGTTCTGTGTCCTACAGTTGTACCTGCCCAATATTTATTGCATGTTCTGTGTCCTACAGTTGTACCTGCCCAATATTTATTACATGTTCTGTGTCCTACAGTTGTACCTGCCCAATATTTATTGCATGTTCTGTGTCCTACAGTTGTACCTGCCCAATATTCATGGCATGTTCTGTGTCCTACAGTTGTACCTGCCCAATATGCATGGCATGTTCTGTGTCCTACAGTTGAACCTGCCCAATATTCATTGCATGTTCTGTGTCCTACAGTTGAACCTGCCCAATATTCATTGCATGTTCTGTGTCCTACAGTTGTACCTGCCCAATATTCATTGCATGTTCTGCACAAGGTAGGAAGTGTTTACAAACCAAAAAATAATTGATTTGATCGCGACCACAAAAGGATATACATAGAACATTCTAGAAGCATGTCGATATATGAACGATTATTTGGATGTATAGTTGGCTATCAACTAGTTTCACGTGGGCTTAAGGTATATTGTGTATATTCGTGAATATGCTATGTGTGTCTGTGTGTTTTTTTCAAGCCTCGATATCTGGGTTTTATTTTCTTTGTAATACTAAAACAAATAAAAGCAGCAATATCGTGCAAGACATGCGCTGTGAAGGCCGTTACTTTTGTACAAAGCGTATATCAACTCTGTCTGTCTGGCTGGATACCTGTACCTCTTCCACTTCCCATTCTCGGAGGTGAAATTTTGCACAATGATCCTTGGTCAAACGCAATACATGAATGAATAGAAAAAACAACAAATTAATTAATCAATAAGTGTTAACTAATTATTTTTGTTTTATATAGGAAAAGAGTAGTTAAACCTTGCAGTATTGTGCGGTACTTCCCTTACATTAGCTTCGTTTAATATTTTCACTCACATTGCTTTTTTGCTTGTCTATATAGATAAGATTAACATTTTGGTGGCTTTTAAATAGTTTATATCCTTTTAAATACATTTCCCAATATTCAACTAGTACTCAACAGAAGGCATGTTAAACTCAGTGTTTGCGGGCCGCATGCGGCCCGCGACCACTTTGCATGCGGCCTGCTTGGCCACCTCAATAATTATCAAAATAATTTAAATCATTAAGCAATTTTCAGGTTAAAAAAAACAACAAAAAGTTAAAACGTAACAATCAAATTCGTTGAACTTATTAAGTATTCTTTAATGATAAGATATTTGGAAACAAATGATTTTTCGGAAATGTATGTTAAATTGAATTAGATGTGCTAATTTCGTGTTGTTTTTTTTATTAACTTCGAAATGGGCCTATATTTCAAGTTATCTTTTAAGTTTATTGCTGATTTTTTAAACTTTTTATTTATTATTTATTGTTAATAATCACATCATAAATAAGAAATATGTTAGACATACACAAAAATTATCAGTGGTTAATATTGCCATTCTATCTATTTCAGTAACTACTTTATATTCAGTACTTTCTGCGGTCACATGAAAATTAACACTAGTTTAGTGACAATTTAATTTCTCAGAATAACGGATTTAAATACTGATGAAGAATCAGTAACTACAGAAGCATCTGCTACTAAAAGACAATGCCAATGACAATAGATCGTTTCAAGAAAGAGGGGGAGTTCAATTATTTCTGCACATCGGTATCAAAAAAGATTCACTGCTTAATATGTAATTACTGCAGTCGTGTGGTACAATGTCAAACAACATTACGCTAATCACAACAAGGCATATGATGCTTACACCTGGAAAAATTGAAGAATAGTTTTAAAAGGCAACAAATAATAGTTGTTAAACTGAAAAACGAGAGTGAGTCTGTAGCGAAAGCCAGCTACAATTAAAGAACAAAATAGCTGATTTTGAATTCTTTTCATTGGCTCTCGATGAGTCAATTGGTGTAACGGATAAAGCACAGGTGGCTATATTCATAAGGACCTTTGACAGGAATTTTGAGATACATGAGGAACTACTTGAGCTCTTTTCTCTAACACCACAACAAGCGACCATACATAACACCACATACATGACACCACAACAAGCGAGGATATTTTTGAGAAATTACAGGAGGTGATATTGCAGTACAATTTACCTTTGCTAAATCTAGCTAGTCTAGCAACAGATGGCGCAAGGTGCGCACCAACCATGATTGGGGTTAGAAATGTCGCTGGTGCAAAGCTGCTTGCAAAAATAAGAGAAATTGATGCTAATTTTAAATTTGATCATTTTCAGTGCATCATTCACCAAGAAGCATTATGCGCAAAGTTATTACAGTTTCAACATGTACTAAGACCAGCTCCAGTCGTTATTGATTTTATTCGTGACCGTGGCTTTAATTATCGCCAATTTTCAACGTTTCTGGATGACATTGGACACGAATTTGATTGTTTTTCCACTATGAAAGCTACAAAACACCTCACCTTTCAAGATTATCTGATCGAAATTTCTCATCAGTGATGAAAGTGTCAGTGACAAACAAACTTCACCCTGACATTAATAAACTTGTCTGCCAGAAAAGATGTCAAGCATCAGGACAACGAAAATAATTCATAACCATAGTAATTTTTTTTTATTAATACAGTAGCACTACAAATTTATCTAACTAAGGGACAGGTATTCCACTAGTTCCTGGGTATCCTATTGTATTGTTTCTAATTTACATACAATTAGTAGACTGTTTTCCAACTGATTTTTGGCTGCGGCCCTTCAGGCCATAGTATTTTTTTATGCGGCCTTTACACCTTAATGAGTTTGACATGCCTGTTCAACAGTTTAGAGGCCAGTACATACTTTCGATACTTCTGCTGTTGTTGACAATATTTCTGTCGTGTCAAGTCTTTTGTTTACGACATCCTTGAAGTAATTTAGAGAGTAGCTTGCTCTTTAACAATCTAACCTTGGTTGAACTAATGTTTATTTACACCGTAGATCAACTTTGAGCCAAATCTTCATTTACATATTGAGTCCTCGGAGGATACTTTCAACAAGTCCCCCCTCCTCTCAACAATCTCGCCTCCCCAAAACATTCACATTCAGTTTGGTTCACAACAACAACAACCCGAGTGGAATCGAGTGTATAGGCATACGTATGGATAGCCAGACATACATACAGATAGATAGACGTACAGATAGACACACGTACAGATAGATATACGTACAGATAGATAGACGTACAGATAGACATACCTACAGATAGATATACGTACAGATAGTCAGACATACGTACTGATAACTCCTCAAGACATAGCGTGCTGAGACATGGAAGAGGAACTTAACATTTAGTCTTGCTAAATAAACGTCACTCAACAGGGATGCCATTAACGCATCCATCTGTTTATCTTTCGTTGGGGGTGTAAACATGCACATAGAACCTAGTACATTTAACTTGAGTAAAACCAAATGGACTATTTATATTGTCTCTGTGGTGGCGTGAATGTAGTAGCTAAATAATGCAGTGATAAATTCCACTGAGTTGCTTTCTATAACAACAAAACTTGAATTAGAAATGTGTTTAGAAGAACCATCTCCAACACTTACACAACTGGTGTGATATTTTAAAGAAATAGATTTATTTTTATCATTAGCTTCAACAATGACATGAGGTCCCAACGTGGCCCAACACTATACCAGCACCGTCGGGTTTTTTTTTTTGTAAACTAACAGTCAAGAAAATTTTAAAGTGTAGAATATTTGTAATGTTGATTTAGTGGATCAAAGTTATTATCATTATTACTATTATCAATATTATTATTATGTATCATTATTTTAATGAAACTTTTCTAAAGCTTAATAAATAATAATAATCAAGGAAACCATTAGTTTTTTTTTTAAATATAATGTTCAGAAGTCAAATAAAAACATTAGACTTAGCTAGACCAATTTTAGAATATGCTCACTCTGTTTGGGACCCCTCAAGTCAAGAAAAAAAAAAGAAACCAAAACAAGCGCGTGAAAGAGCCGAGAGATTTGAGACAAGGAAATATTCACGACACTTACCTATAGAAATAACACAATGAGTAAAATCATTCCAATTTCAGAAAGTAAGACAAACCAAAAAGGGAAATAAATTAGTCTGTGGCATTGTCTCGAGAGAAAAACTTTCTTCCTTTGGAACGTCTTATTGGACTAAAGAGGCCTTGGTTTGGGGTCAAAGGTTGATAATCTGTAATCACCAGACGCTGTAGCACTTTCAAACCTTCTTTCTACCTCTGGTGTGTATGCCATCTGCAACCCATTACCCTTTAATTAGGCTTGCTCCAGTGCTTCATTTTTCAAAATGTTGGAGTCAATTTTGAAGAGCTTCATGTCGTATTTGCATACATCAGTATACCTTTAAACTTTGAAATACAAATGCACAACCTAATAAGAAAACATAAAAAAGCTTATACAAAGTGTAATTGTATTAATTAATTTGGATTAGTCATGCTATTGAGTTTGTAATAGAACTAAAATCTAGACCAACAACAATAAATATTTGGGATTATAAATATTTTACCAATTGTTTTTGCTTAGCGCTATTTCATGTTTTTAGATTTCCCAATACGCTATGATCCTATCACTTATCTGGAACAGTTGGTAAAATGGAGGTGGGGGGAGAAAGAAAGAGATATTTGGGTGAATTTTACGTAATCGCTTTTTAAACGAATTTAAAACAAAAATAAATTACTTTCCTGTGTTCAAGATTATTAACATAATTAATTACCCGTAGTTGATGAACTTATTGTTTATTTTTAAATTGATACTTTTGATGTCAGGTAAAAGAAATAATTTTGCAAAATTTCTGCTTGATCCAAGTTTGGGAGAAATAACGTGTACCAACGTTTTACCAGACAAACAGAGGGAGTTGATATAAGCTTTGTAAAAAAGACAAAGGCAATTTTTTTTATCACATATGCTCTGACTTCCTTAGTGCTATTGGATCACGTGGAACTGGCTGCCTAAATCAACTTGAAAAAACAATGACTTAGCCGAGTATTTAATTAGCATACATAATATCTTAGCACACTGATTCTGAGAGAGTGGTGGCTTCCGAACGGTGTCCGAAACCTGAAGAAGACTGGGAATTTTTAATTTCGGGATCTTTGGGCGCTTCTTGAGTTCACCAAGTTCTGACATTGTTGGGGAAAAGTAAAGGCGGTTGGCCGTTGTGCTGGCCACATGACACCCTTGTTAACCGTTCACCACAGATACAGATGACCTTTACATCATCTGCCCTATAGACCACAAGGTCTGAAAAAGGGAAACTTTACTTGTACTTTTAACACTTGTCCACTGATGTGGGTAGAATCTAACGATCTACTCTTTTGATGGAACCTCGGTAATAATAAAAGATAAGAAAATTCCTCAGTTCTAGTGCCCAGATGATGAGTACTGAGTAGAGACCATGCTATTATTTCTAGTTAAACATTATGGTTTTTTTTATACAGTTAGATATTTCAACGGTTAAATAAAAGAAATATTTATTTCTGCAAGAAACATTACTTAATAGAGTAATAGGAAATTAGCATTTTTCCATTGAACCCAGTTACTTAATGAGAACTATTTAACTACTCTGTTGGTACTTCTTGGTTCAACCAATCACATTAACCAACAACAAATCAAACTGGGTAAACAGCTAATATAAATTCACGTCTACGTTTGGGAAGTCTGTAGAGAAAGTCTCCTTCATGATTCCAGTAGCATTTAAATGGCTGAATTTGGTTCCAGTTTATGGCGACATTCAGTGAAGTTTTAAGTTCACAAAGGTCATCATCAAAATGACAAGCACGGAATCTTTGGAGTTCAACATGGACAGGGTTTTTTTTTATTTAGACCAGCTGGACATTCATGTATTCTAAGGCATCTGTTTAAGACATTTTATTATTAGTTAGTCTGCAGATAAACAAAATTACTTATTATAACACTGTAATGTTTACTACAAGATATGTGATATAAGCCATTCCTTAAACAGAAATCTATTATAATATAATAATAATATATACATATATAGATAAGTAGATGAAGAGGCAGACAGAGAAAGTGATGTTAATACAATATAAAAGAATGGACGGGACTGCCATTGAAGGTTCCAAGTCACAAAAAAAGAGAGGAATGGAGAAAGAATCTTGCTTGGAGCCCCAACGAATCAACAGACTAAGGGATAGGTAAAGGTTATACTTACTTGAGTTTAATATTTTCAGGGAAAGTCGTAACTAAAGATTGTCGACACTGTCATGTATGTTTGTTTGTGTTGCGTGTAGATCCACTTTTGAAATTGATTATTGAACAATAATTACTGCTTACTGCTCTATATTTATGCTTAGCTTAACAAAGTCCCGCATACACACAAACCCACATACACACACACACATGTTGACCTCAATAGAATTATTTGACATATTCTTTAAAAATAGACAAACAAAGACAATGTTTAAATTACACAGATCTATCGCAGCGATAACCTGGTCATGTGACAGTGGATAATTGACAGATTTTTTCCCCCGTTTTTTAGCGTTCCTCGAAATAGAAAAAGCCGCGATCAGTTTTTTGGGGTCTGTCTTTTCGTCCGTCCCTGCATCAGTCAAGTATAGATCGCGAAAATAAGAAAAGATTTTGAAAATCCGATATCGTATTTTAGATATTGCAAAATTCTGGTGCAAAGAAAAACTAATTTTGTCTTTCAAAAGTTAACGGTTTCATTTTTTAAATTAAGTATTCACAAAAGAAAAAAATATATAACAATGTTTTAGATATAAACATCGGAGTAGGCAGGTATTAATAATTGTTATTACATAGTAGTATTTGGATGTGCGCAATGGTTGAAAACAAAAAGCACCTAAATTCACAATGGGAAAATATTAATGGCTTTCTATTAAATATATTTTCTCTTTTATTTAGTACATTAATGAGTAAAATATTCATTTTAATTTTTTTTTAAAGATATTTTATCTAAAAATTTACTAAAGTTGTAAATCTATAAAAGGGATTACCCCCTATATAATAGATATTACTTTAAAAAGAAAGTCTCGTACATTTTACAAAATTTGAGAACCCTTGTCAAAGTTAAAAGGCACAGTGTTGGTTTAATAACATAAGAAAAAAAATGTCTAGGGAATATCGGTTTAGTGTATCTCTATAGGGGCTAGCTACTAGTCCGACTATAAATAAAGTCAGACTTCAGTCTATGATGTCACACAAAAAGGCAAATGGTGTTACTGAAAGTGACCGACATACTCGTGACATAGTTCATACATGAAAACGTCATCACGGCTTTTATTGATGTGTCCTGGAGAAAAGACCTCTGGATATGGCGCTGGCTAAAGTATTGGTACCTCTTTAGTAAGATGAGCTAGACTTTGCTTTATGGCCCAACATTCAAAAAGGATGGCACTTCTGGTTAGTCTGGTTCCGAAAGTCGAAATAATAGTTTGATATATTTTGTTTTGGTAGTGATGGGTCGACAAGTAAGTTTCTCTCTGTGTGTGTGTGTGTGTGTGTGTCTCTGTGTGTGTGTGTGTGCGTGCGTGTGTGTGTGTGTGTGTGTGTGTGTGTTTTTCCTTTACTATGGGAAAGAAAGAAACAGTTAATCAACGCAGTCCTACAAGATAGATTTTTGGCATTCCGTTGATTGACCTACTTACGTGTTTACACAATAGTAACATTAAGTCCTAATAGAAATAGTATGGTTATTTTTAGATAAAGGGCCTAAGCTCTAAGAGGGACGGGTCGCTTGCAAAAGTATGAGTATTATTGTCTAAATCTTCGCCCCATAACATTTTAATGTATTATATTAGATGACAGCGTCCCGATACATTAAGGTAACCAAGGTTGTGTTTTTTTTACTTTCATATAGGCCAATTGTTGAAGTAGCAAAGAACAATATCTTGTAAAATAGGGAATGGCTGTTACGTGCAATTCGATTGGAGATACAAGATATTAATGACGAACAATCGTATTCTTTTTCTAACGTGTTGGAAAAATGTTTATAGTAATTAATTTTCATTTATCATATGTAATTCTTTTATCTCTGTCATTTTTATGTAGATTAATTCAGCCAACTTTTAAAAATGTATATTTAATACATAAAAACAAGCATCAAATATATCATTATTTCAATTACATTCTATGACAAACAAAATAGCATATGAAAAATTTGGTAGGTCTAAAAAAAAAAATAACAAAAACTATTATACAATTATACTTAATAGAGTATAAAGGCAATAAAGCAGCAACAAGATTGTGCCGATAAAGCAACTTTTAACTGGGAATCAAAAAGTCGCCTTTGAAAGAATCAAAAATGCGAAATACGTACGTTTTGTATTTAAATACTTTTATGCAATTTCATTTTCATGTTATTGAAACACCAATTGTATTTTTATATTAGTGGCCCCCCGAAACGGGAAAAGACGCTATTAGTTTTGTGCGAAATGTCTGTCCGTCTGTCCGTCCGTCCCGTTTAGATCTCGTAAACTAGAAAAGATATTGAAAATCCGACATCACAATATTTTAGACCATTCAAAGTTCTGATGCAACGGCTACTTTTTTCTTTGAATGCGAAAAATTTTTTAAATCATTTATGCAAGCAGTTTTTTAAAGAGAAAGAGCTAATTAGTATGCATTATAAGTTAGACCTAAATTAACACGAATAGTAATCTTGTAAACATCTATTTCGTGCACTTTTTTTTTTTTTGCGAAAATCTTTTTTTTTTTTTTTTGAGAATAAGAGATTGAGCCTTTTTAAAACAATTATATAAATTATAAGACTTCAGTTAGGCCACCAGAGGCGCGGTAGCTGAGCGGTAAAGCGCTTGGCTTCCGAACCGGGGGCCCCGGGTTCGAATCCTGGTGAAGACTGGGATTTTCAACTTCGGAATCCTTAGGCGCCTCTGAGTCCACCCAGCTCCAATAGGTACCTGATATTAGTTGGGGAAAAGTAAAGGCGGTTGGTCGTTATGCTGGCTACATGACACCCTCGTTAACCGTAGGCCACAAAAACAGATGAACTTTACATCATCTGCCCTATAGACCACAAGGTCTGAAAGGGGAACTAGATAGGCCAGGTTCACATCTAACTTTGCATTCACTTGCACCTATCCTTTGATCTGCTGTACCGTTGGGGCACTACACAAGATCTGTCAACCTTCTTTTTCCATTCTTATCTCTCATTTGTCTTTGATATAATTTCATTTGGATGTTCTTTCTGAAAATATTGAAGCCTGTCTGGGTGGACCACATCGAGGGCCGATCTTGAGTTTGTGTTTCCACACAAACTGTCTTTGTAATCCTATATCATTAATCTACACACTTTGTGGTGTGCAGTGACCATTGTGTCTCTCTGTAATATTTATATTTTGTTTAAAAAAGTATTTCTCTTAATAATCGTTAGTTTTCCGTTTAGAAGCCTAGAACAGGGGTCGGCAATCTTTGGAAGTCGGAAGAGCCAAAAACTACAATTTACAAAACTTCGAAGTTTATAAAGAGCCACATAAATATCAACTATAAATAGTTCTCACATAATGATTTCTTTTAAAAGGAAAGTAAAAAGAATTCATATACAACAAAGTATATATATATGTGCCATTATTAGATAATTATTTTTATTTTCGGTAAAAATTAAAGAAGTTAAGCATTTACTTACAACATTAACTTCAATAACAAGCAATGAAGAAGGTGAATCGTAGTGCCTGCTTGTGCAATTAGACAGATATAGAAAATTTGGATACATTTGGCTCATACGGTAACTTGTTTTTAGTTTCAAACACGAATCTGAATATTCAATTGTTAGTTTGCTTCTGACTTTACTCTCAATTCTATTCATGCAAGAGAACAATTTATCGCACCATATGTCGATCAAAGATAGTCAGCACTCCAAATGCCAACCTCTTCGCTTCACTGTAGCATTCTGGAAGATTATTCCATGCGCCGAATCAACTCGCGGCATTCCTTTTAAAGCTGTCTACTTTTATTGCGTTATTTACATACATCTCTGGACCTTTAACACTTCCAACTTGCTTTTCAACTCTGTAAATTTTCCACCCCACAAAACTTTACTTTTTAAATCGAGCGATTGCATGTCTAGAGATTTAGTATTAATTACCAATGTATCAATGTGGATTTCGTTACTATTTGTGTTTAGATGGTATACTAGGAACGCTCAAATCTATCAAGAAATTTATCTTTGATTTTTTTCATAACTGTGCTGAAGTAATTCGTGTCAAAAGTTGCACTGATTTTATCGCGATACTGCATTAGACATTCAAAATGAAGTAATTTACAGCTCTGAATATCTTCTGCAAAAAAATATAATTTTTCTTCAAAACAAACCAATTCTACCAAAATATAGGCTGAGATTTCCTTTTCCTGCAGTTTTAGATTCAGCTCATTTCAATTCTCTGTTATATCGATCATAAAGTAAAATTTGTGCAACTATTTGTCGTTCTCTAAATCAGGGTGATAAATATCTTTTTCATTTAGAAATGTATTTAATTCATTCAAGCGCAAAGCAAAACGTTTCACCACCTTACCTTGCAAAGTCATAGCACTTTTGGGGAAAAAGGAGGTCGGAATACTGAGTCTCCATTTTGTGTAAGTGGTTGAGTGCTTTTGACAAGATGCTGTTAACAATCTTGATTACCAAATTCATGATCTCATCTATTTCGGTCGGAATCATTTTGGGCACAAGGCGCTTCTTAGTGCATTATTCAGTAAATCGTAAGAATTTATTTGTGTTATTTTGCTACCACAAATCTTTGTTGCCCTTTTATTTGTTTCATGTTTAACTTCTGTCTCCATCAGTTGCCATTGAAATGATTTTATTTAAATCGATCTTATTGTCTTCAGGGTATGGCATGACATTCGCTCTATCGTCCCCCCTAGTTTATCACGAGCGCGGTAGCAACCTAGAAGTTCTTCTTTTGGACCTTGGGAAGACATATACCTAACAAAAGGGGCAACTTGTGCCGTGTCTTTATGTCCCAAGCCTCATCCATAGCAAATGATAAGACAAAAGAAAGTTGAATATATTCCACAAGCAAATATTTTACTTTCGAAGACACTTTTGCTATTCTATCTTGTAATATTTTAGCATTTACTGGCAAGGTCTCTGGTTTGTTTTGTAAATCACGAAACAGTATTTTAGATGCACGTAGGAAGCAGTCTTTGACATGATCATCATCTGTAAATGGTTTGCCTTTTCGTGCAATTCCTAGTGCTAGTGTAATTCCTAGTGCTACGCTAAGCTTGCTAGAATATCATTATTTGTAGATTAATTTTAACTATGAGAAGATAATTCCCTTATAACTCATTTTCTTGTAACAACAAACTATACGCCGTGGTTAAGATGCCAATTCGTCTTGCGTCAAAGCGAATTAAAACCTACATCCGATGACGGCGTCATTCCAGAGCTTCCGTCAGACTGACAACAGTGACGACGCCTGCAATGGGGGAGGTGTGTGGTGAAAAGCGAGTACAAGTGGCTGAGCGATCGAATCGGTGTCTTATCTTCGTATAAAGATTCAAAACTATTTTTTTTTAATGTGTCAATAAAATAAATAGTATTTGCGTATGGAACAAAGAGCCGCAGCTTCACATCCAAAGAGCCGCACGTGGCTCGCGAGTCTCAGGTTGCCGACCCCGGGCCTAGAACCAGCTGATCCTAACATTAATTTGTAGCCTACCACCAGCTGATCCAATCATTAATTTATAGCCTACCACCAGCTGATCCTATCATTAATTTGTAGCCTAACACCAGCTGATCCTATCATTAATTTGTAGCCTACCACTAGCTGATCCTATCATTAAGTTGTAGCCTACCACCAGCTGATCCCATCATTAATTTGTAGCCTAACACCAGCTGATCCTATCATTAATTTGTAGCCCACCACCAGCTGATCCTATCATTAATTTGTAGCCCACCACCAGCTGATCCTATCATTAATTTGTAGCCCACCACCAGCTGATCCTATCATTAATTTGTAGCCCACCACCAGCTGATCCTATCATTAATTTGTAGCCTACCACCAGCTGATCCTATCATTAATTTGTAGCCCACCACCAGCTGATCCTATCATTAATTTGTAGCCTACCACCAGCTGATCCTATCATTAATTTGTAGCCCACCACCAGCTGATCCTATCATTAATTTGTAGCCTACCACCAGCTGATCCTATCATTAATTTATAACCTCCATTTCTTGCCAGACACCTTTTAATATCTTTCAGAGTTGTATAGTCTTTATCCGGACTTGATTTATTCCTGTATACATTGCACTTGAACGTCAGACTTAACTTTCTGAGACCCTATTTCTTTAACCTCTTTCAAAGGCGGTGTCCATAGATCATCGCCCATCTCTGAACTCTAGTGGCCGCAAGAGATGGTCTAGAATCAAAACACTAGCGCCTT
Source organism: Biomphalaria sudanica (assembly GCA_036873155.1). Classification (NCBI taxonomy): domain Eukaryota; kingdom Metazoa; phylum Mollusca; class Gastropoda; family Planorbidae; genus Biomphalaria; species Biomphalaria sudanica. The sequence goes on from JAZGLO010002947.1 coordinate 267,156, forward strand.
TGGTTTTCTTCGCTAACTTTTTCTGCCTGTCACTGCCAAGTGATTAATGGTCTGTTTTTTTTTTTTTTGTTTTTTTTATGATAAAACGCTCCGCTCAAGAAGCCGACAAATGTTGAAAACGAGTATGTGTTTGCAAAGAGAGTCTAATGAAAAAAAATGGACAAGTAGAATGATCCGATTTAAAGACATAAATCTGTCCCTCTTCTCTTGAGGATATTTAATATTCATATTGCCTGAGCTTTCTCTAACTTAAAAAAAAAATATATATATAATTGTGCTTGTATAAAGTTGTGATTAAAAATAGATATGAATATTTTTGTATGTATCTTTCTATCACAGTTACTTCCATTAGATTTCTACGTGCAATATTTTTTGTATCTTGGTATATTCTCCATTATTACATCTCCATTACCTAGATCTGTGGGAAACAACCACTGGCGGATCCAGTGGGCGGGGGGCGAAGGGGGAGGAGGACGACTTTGAGTACAGAAATCACATAATTTGTATACGAATTTATTAGTTATGTTAATAATATATACTAATTATTTATATTTCAACCTATTTTTAGATTATTTCGCCCCCCCCCCATGAAGTATGTTGGCCGATTTGGTGGGATGGAGAGGTGGCGATGGCATCATTCGCCCCTTCCCCTCCACCGTAAACGTTTGAGTGGGGGGGGTGGTCCAATGTATTTGTAGAAATCACAGCTTGTTAACGGAATCAATTAAATATCTATATAATTAAAACGTTTTATTTATATTTAAACCGAACTTTATATTATGTCGTCCCCCTGTCAGTCGAATGGGTGGAGTGGGGGGGGGGGCAAATACATCTATTGCCATTCCAACCTAAACCCTTTGAATGGGGGGGGGGGCGATCCTTATTCATTTATTAATCATAGATTGTGAACAAAATTAATTGAATTACTATATAATTTTTATTTATATCGCTACACTTCTGGAATCTTAGCCGATTCCTTGAGGGGGGTGATTGCTATTACTGCCCTCCCCACCCTAGCCCTATGAATGGGAGGCGGTCCTATTTTTATGGAAAAATCATAGTTTATGAGCTAAATTAGTTCAATTTCTATATAATATAAAGTATATATTGATGTTTTAACTCATTTGTATTTTATGCTGCACATAAACTAATTTCAAATTTTATCATTAGTAAATATAAAATGAAAAAGGCTTTAACCAGGTGGGAGGGGCGATATATGGAATCGCATTCCGCCCATCGGACAAACCAAAACTTTTCTGTTTTGTACTTTAGTTAATTAAGAAATTACAAAATAAAATTAAATTGTCACTGATATCATTTATATATGCTATAAATTAAATTCTTCTATCGAATCACCCCACCTCCTATTCTTTAATGCCAAACGCAATCATTAGCAGAAATTATCCCCTCTGGGGGAGTCCTGACCCCTTAGCTGTCAAGAGAAAGACCTCAACATGGCTATTTTATTTATATTTTTTTTCGAATAATTTATTTCGTCGGCGATCCTCAAAGCCTTTATCTTAATATGTGGGGTATTTTAGCTTTTCAAGGAACAAATCGGTTGTATTTGCAATGTAGTAATGGCCTTTAAATTCATTATAGAAGTAAAACATTTCCAAAAGTGCTTTATGAATAAGATGAATTATGAGCTGTAGATTTCAGTAAAATGCGTTTCTGATGTGAAGAATGCAAGAAAACGCCTTTGGCGTCGGGGATTCGCCCCGATCCCTACTGGTAGAGCCCACAGCGCTAACCCAGATCTTCTAGCTATCAAGAGAAAGTCCTCAACATGGCTTGGCTTTTTTTTTTAAATAAATTATAATACATATACATATGCTGTACGCGCGTTTTTGCTTAGGGTTAGGGTTTACTGGGCGTTAGGGTTAGGGTTTACTGGACGTTAGGGTTAGGGTTTACTGGGCGTTAGGGTTAGGGTTTACTGGGCGTTAGGATTAGGGTTTACTGGGCGTTAGGGTTAGGGTTTACTGGGCGTTAGGGTTAGGGTTTACTGGGCGTTAGGGTTAGGGTTTACTGGGCGTTAGGGTTAGGGTTTACTGGGCGTTAGGGTTACGGTTTACTAGGCGTTAGGGTTAGGGTTAGGGTTTACTGGGCGTTAGGGTTAGGGTTTACTGGGCGTTAGGGTTAGGGTTTACTGGGCGTTAGGGTTAGGGTTTACTGGGCGTTAGGTTTAGGGTTTACTGGGCGTTAGGGTTAGGGTTTACTGGGCGTTAGGGTTAGGGTTTACTGGGCGTTAGGGTTAGGGTTTACTGGACGTTATGGTTAGGGTTTACTAGGCGTTAGGGTCAGGGTTTACTGGGCGTTAGGGTTAGGGTTTACTGGGCGTTAGGGTTAGGGTTTACTGGGCGTTAGGGTTAGGGTTTACTGGGCGTTAGGGTTAGGGTTTACTGGGCGTTAGGGTTAGGGTTTACTGGGCGTTAGGGTTAGGGTTTACTGGGCGTTAGGGTTAGGGTTTAATGGGCGTTAGCGTTAGGGTTTACTGGGCGTTAGGGTTAGGGTTTACTGTTCGTTAGGTTGTGGAAAAAAGTCGCCCCCCTCCCACTCCAACGTTCTGGATCCGCTTGTGGAAACAACCCAGCAAACACCAACCCAGCAAACACCAACCTAGCAAACACCAACATAGCAAACACCAACCCAGGAAACACCAATCCAGCAAACACCAACCCAGCAAACACCAACCCAGCAAACACCAACCCAGCAAACACCAACCCAGCAAACACCAACCCAGCAAACACCAACCCAGCAAACACCAACCCAGCAAACACCAACCCAGCAAACACCAACCCAGCAAACACCAACCCAGCAAACACCAACCCAGCAATCACCAACCCAGCAAACACCAACCCAGCAAACACCAACCCAGCAAACACCAACCCAGCAAATACCAACCTAGCAAACACCAACCCAGCAAACACCAACCCAGCAAACACCAATCCAGCAAACACCAATCCAGCAAGAAATCCAAAGACGCCAATATGGCTGGATAGGACATGCAATGCGTAGAACATCAGAAAATGATGATAAACAGCTCGGGACTTGAACCCCCAAGGGAAGAGAAAAGAGACCAACGGAGACCCGAGCAAACATGGGAGGAGATCAGTGAAACCAGACGGTATGCTGGGCATAGACTCATTTGAAGTCAATAGTTCAATGGCGAAGCACTATTGTGGATTTACTGTCTATTGGGAGTCCAATGGACTATGTCAGGTTAAACAGATGTGTTTCTTTTTCAAGTTGTTCATCTGCTCCTGTACTTTAAATCAACTAGTAAAGACTCATAGATAGCTGTGTTTTGACGCTCCTTATCCTTAGACTAGCACTTCCAGAAGACAAAATGTTTAATGAACTCTTTAAGCATGATTCAAGTTTATAAAAAAAGAAAAGCAAAAGATAGAGTCAATACACATCTTTAATAGAAATTGCCCCCCCCCCTTTTTTTTCTTTTCCAAATAAAAACAAACATCACCCATCTTGATTTTAAAACTCGTTTGACCCATTCCAATGTTTCCGATTCCAACATTTTTGAACTTGTTAAAAACAGATGAGATCATTCAGCCCTCATTCTGTGGACAACACCAAAGTGTGTGGACTTGCCCCAATGTGTTGACTTGCCCCAATGTGTGGACTTGCCCCAATGTGTGGACTTGCCCCAATGTGTTGACTTGCCCCAATGTGTGGACTTGCCCCAATGTGTTGACTTGCCCCAATGTGTGGACTTGCCCCAATGTGTGACTTGCCCCAATGTGTGACTTGCCCCAATGTGTGGACTTGCCCCAATGTGTGGACTTGCCCCAATGTGTTGACTTGCCCCAATGTGTGACTTGCCCAATGTGTGGACTTGCCCCAATGTGTGATTGCCATTGTGACTTGCCCCAATGTGTGGACTTGCCCCAATGTGTTGACTTGCCCCAATGTGTGGACTTGCCCCAATGTGTGGACTTGCCTCAATGTGTGGACTTGCCTCAATGTGTGGATTTGTCTCATTTTGGTCACTTGCCTAAAACGTGGACGTGCCACAACGGTTTTTGTTTAGCGTTGAACGTAAGTACTTGATTTAAGACTGGATTCCTTCAAACCCAACTCTTTAAGTACCCTTACTGCTTCCTCGCTAAACTATAAATAATGGTCTTGCACAACCCAGGATTTTACCCAACTCATTTCTCAAGGTACACACAGGGAGTCGGAATGATTTCTAAAAAACTTGGGTCATATTTATCGGCGAATGTCCAGAGGGATGACCAGTCAAAAAGAGAGCAAACATTGACCTGTGACTTACTGCTTCTCAAAGACTACATCCGGTCTCCTAAACCAACCAAGGGGCTGGAGTTTATTCAGACCCTTCTTCAATGGGGGGGGGGGGGGGGCACGTCAGTTCGACTTTAGTCTATGTGATCTATGTCATGTTTGAGAAAGAGAAATTTTCTCTTCTTTTCTATTCAAAGTGTTTTTTTTTACATTTTTGTTTTGTTTCTATCAGGCATTTTTAAACTCACTCTCTCTTACACACACACACACACAATTTAGGAAGTATGGTCGAGAGAGTGTAAAGGGAGGGGGGGGTGAATGTTTTAAGGGAAGGTGAAGGTGCTGGGGGGGGGGGGGTCGCGGGTTGTCTTAAAATACGTTCTCCAAGTTAGCCTGTTGTCACCAACTAGTGGACGAAATTGAATGAGCGACTAGTGGTTCGTTGTTTATTGTGTTACTGCTGACACTAGGTCACGTGTTCAGAACACTACCAGGGACTGAGTCGATTAGAGAGATGGAGAGAGAACAGGGCGGAACTGGTTAGATTTGTGTACAATTTGTGTCTGCTGGTGTAACGTACAAACTATTTGTGTGCAATTTGTATCTGTGATTTGCGAAGTACTAATAACGTGACCAAGAAGTGGTATCAGATTGACAGTGCTGTCTGGTTATTTGTTAAAGTGATTCATTTAGATCATTCTTTTTGTATTTAATACAAGTGCAAAATATTCGTTTCGATATCTGGTCAAATAAAAGAGTTGCTCAGAGAGAGAGAGGTTTTTCATGCAGGGGCGGACTGGGTATCAAAATTGGCCTAGACATTATAGTTGGCCCCATTAATTGTGTGGTCGTTAGCCATGACGCATTGAGCCACTGCGTAATCGTTGCTACGCCATTAACTGTTAAGTCTGTATCAGTTCTTTTAGAAAAGGTAAGCTGGGGATGAATCATGATACTACGTGGGGAGGGGGGGCTTTTTCACTAGAATAATATAATTAAATACTTTTACGAACCTTACTATCAATGAAAGCGGTCCATTCGCCGAAAAACCCACAGGCCTATTGGGTGCCAGCCAAGCGGACATTGTCCGAATTCCCATATAACCAGTGCATCCATGGATTTATGTGTCTGGTGATTGAGTAATGGGAGGTACCTTCGGACGCGATGTATTCTTAACTTATAACATGCTGTTATATTATCCAAGCTACAAGCCATAATCGATCCATTTAAAAAACTGTTAAAATGTTACTAATTACGTTACATGGCACAGGGGCCGATCACATTTTAGGATTGGGAATTGATTCTGATGTTTAGTTTCATTCAGAAATAAAAGATTAAAATGTGTAAAATGAAACCAGCTTTCTCTTCAGTTTTTTTTTTTTGTTTATGGTTGTGTTCAAAAAAAAAAGTTTACTACACATTATTAGAATTGCAGGTGATTTCTTCAAGTGTAGGAAGGCGTTAGATTTAAACCCTATGTCGCTCTTTCCACGGGCGAAGTGTAGACACAACTAGAGGTCACAAATCTAAGGGATTAAATTGCTTTCCAAAACAAAAATAAAAGACTAAACAAAGGGTGTTCACTGCGAGTTGTTCTACTCACAGAATAGTACGGAGTTTAGTTGTTGCTGCCTAAGTGAGACCAATCGTTATGATAGACCTCATCCTTGACCTGCGACGTCATAATATATTGGCAGTGGAGACCAATAGTTCGTGACTTGGCAACAAGCTATTGGTCTAAAGTGCCCATAGGTTGCAACGTTGCAGGTCAGTGTTCAGGCCTTCTGTCACGATAAATCTAGGTCTGAGCTTTAACTTGTTAAGTGAAACAATCCGATTGGTTGACACAAATATAGGTCTATCTAAGTTCTGTTTGATCTTTTAAACTAAACAGATAAAAACCTGTGTACACACGAAATATAGTCCCTTGGATACTTTGTACAGATAAACATGAGTCTCTTAGAACTTCGCATATACATACCAAATATAATGCTTCCCTTGGAGCCATATGAAACGTAATCCTTTTGGTAACTACGCTTGTTGTTTATTTTCTCAAAAGACAATATCGACTGTTTAGTACCACATAACACAATATCAATGTCAGCTGAGGCTGGGTTATAATGCTAGTAACGTTATTCTCATGTCGCATCTCTGTGTTTGTGTGATGTTGCTCTTGCAACTTTATCTGTAAGAAATATTCACTTAAATAATAAACATTTTTAACGATCTATTCGGACTTAAGATTTACTGATTTGTGCTTTTGAAAGCTTCATTTAGACAAAAGTTTTGACATTTAGGTTCAACAAGTTGACCTCACTAGCAGCTTACAGTAATGTTTTCCCGGGCAATGCTTCTCAGTCTCTACGTGGCGCTCGGGTGGAAAAAAGTCGTTAGAGGAGACGATTAGTCCAATAGGGAAGCAAAAAACACCCCCGTTGGGGTGCCTCAGGACACAGGGAGACGTGTAGGATGTAATCATCTTGTCTTTTGAAGTAACGTTTGAAACTGAAACAGAAATGTCATGTACAATGAAGAAATGTACGCATTGCTGAACTCTACATGTACAATGAAGAAATGTACGCATTGCTGAACTCTACATGTACAATGAAGAAATGTACGCATTGCTGAACTCTACATGTACAATGAAGAAATGTACGCATTGCTGAACTCTATAAAAGTTCCAGAAAAATTCACGTTTGAAGGTTAAATGGTCAGCCATAAGAAAAAAGTTCAGAAAATCTCCATAGGAATGAAAGAAAGTAAGGTGATATTCATAATCTCAAATCAATAGATGTCAGAGTTCATTTCTATTACAAATAGAGACTACTCAAGATTTTTGAGACAGATTGAAGGAATCCCTGACATTTAAATGTAAAGCAGACACTACAAAAAAGACACAAAAGCTACCCCTGTATACAAATTAGTGTCCCGCCATTTTTTTTTTTCATTTTGCTGAGCTTTCTTTCTAAGATGTAAATCTACGACCCTTCACTGTTAGTGTGAGTCGCCCCGGACGTTATCCCAAATGGTTAGTGAGTTCCTTGTTTTCTGTCCGAGTATGTGTGGCACCTCTCACATTGAAACAAGGGGAGACAAACCACACTATTGTTTCCTTCCCTAGAATTAACGAGCTGAAGGGAGGGGCGGGGGGGGGGGGGTGAGCAAAACTGATCTCCCATCAGCCTGATGGAGTCACGTGAGAGGAAGAAGACGAATCATGGGATATAAAAGACGTGTTCATTAAGTAGAGATGTATCAAAAGAGTAGTGGGAGAGGGGGGGAGGAGAGGGAGGTCTTGTTTTTAGTTTTCTTTTTTCTTCTTGAACGATGGATGAAAACGTGATGGTACATTATAAGACGGGGGGGGCTTTGTGACCCTCCATCACAATCAATGACACTCTCCCCTCCCCCCCCCCCCAGGGCTTGCTTTGATTCATGGGTTACAGTGTCGATGTTGAACAGTTTAAATGGGTGTTACAAAGACGAAATCTTTGGGTAGGTTTTTTAAAATTGTTTAACAAAGTCTTCAGTAAATAATTTAGGTCTTGTTCTGTAAATAAACGACAGATAAAACAATCACTAGGGCTTCTACTAGCCGTCGACTGCAAATAAAACAATCACTAGGGCTTCTACTAGCCGTCGACTGCAAATAAAACAATCACTAGGGCTTCTACTAGCCATCGACTGCAAATAAAACAATCACTAGGGCTTCTACTAGCCGTCGACTGCAAATAAAACAATCACTAGTACTTAACGACAAATTAAACAATCACTAGGACTTAACGCCAAATAAAACAATCACTAGGACTTAACGACAAATAAAACAATCACTAGGACTTAACGACAAATAAAACAATCACTAGGACTTAACGACAAATAAAACAATCACTAGGGCTTCTACTAGCCGTCGACTGCAAATAAAACAATCACTAGGGCTTCTACTAGCCGTCGACTGCAAATAAAACAATCACTAGGGCTTCTACTAGCCGTCGACTGCAAATAAAACAATCACTAGTACTTAACGACAAATAAAACAATCACTAAGACTTTACTGCAAATAAAACAATCACTAGGACTTAACGACAAATAAAACAATCACTAGGGCTTCTACTAGCCGTCGACTGCAAATAAAACAATCACTAGTACTTAACGACAAATAAAACAATCACTAAGACTTTACTGCAAATAAAACAATCACTAGTACTTAATGACAAATAAAACAATCACTAAGACTTTACTGCAAATAAAACAATCACTAGGACTTAACGACAAATAAAACAATCACTAGGACTTAACGACAAATAAAACAATCACTAGGACTTAACGACAAATAAAACAATCACTAGGACTTAACGACAAATAAAACAATCACTTGGACTTAACAACAAATAAAACAATCACTAGGACTTAATGACATATAAAACAATCACTAAGACTTTACTGCAAATAAAACAATCACTTGGACTTAACGACAAATAAAACAATCACTAGGACTTAATGACAAATAAAACAATCACTAGGACTTAACGACAAATAAAACAATCACTAGGACTTAACGACAGATAAAACAATCACTAGGACTTAACGACAGATAAAACAATCACTAAGACTTTACTGCAAATAAAACAATCACTAGTACTTAACGACAAATAAAACAATCACTAAGACTTTACTGCAAATAAAACAATCACTAGTACTTAACGACAAATAAAACAATGACTAAGACTTTACTGCAAATAAAACAATCACTAGGACTTAACGACAAATAAAACAATCACTAAGACTTTACTGCAAATAAAACAATCACTAGTACTTAACGACAAATAAAACAATCACTAAGACTTTACTGCAAATAAAACAATCACTAGGACTTAACGACAAATAAAACAATCACTAGGACTTAACGACAAATAAAACAATCACTAGGACTTAACGACAAATAAAACAATCACTAGGACTTAACGACAGATAAAACAATCACTAGGACTTAACGACAAATAAAACAATCACTAAGACTTTACTGCAAATAAAACAATCACTAGGACTTAACGACAAATAAAACAATCACTAAGACTTTACTGCAAATAAAACAATCACTAGTACTTAACGACAAATAAAACAATCACTAAGACTTTACTGCAAATAAAACAATCACTAGGACTTAACGACAAATAAAACAATCACTAGGACTTAACGACAAATAAAACAATCACTAGGACTTAACGACAAATAAAACAATCACTAGGACTTAACGACAGATAAAACAATCACTAGGACTTAACGACAAATAAAACAATCACTAAGACTTTACTGCAAATAAAACAATCACTAGGACTTAACGACAAATAAAACAATCACTAGGACTTAACGACAAATAAAACAATCACTAGGACTTAACGACAAATAAAACAATCACTAGGACTTAACGACAGATAAACAATCACTAGGACTTAACGACAAATAAAACAATCACTAGGACTTAACGACAGATAAAAAATCACTAGGACTTAATGACAAATAAAACAATTACTAGGACTTAACGACAAATAAAACAATCACTAGGACTTAACGACAAATAAAACAATCACTAGGACTTAACGACAAATAAAACAATCACATGGACTTAACGACAGATAAAACAATCACATGGACTTAACGACAAATAAAACAATCACTAGGACTTAACGACAAATAAAACAATCACTAGGACTTAATGACAGATAAAACAATCACATGGACTTCTACTGCAATTAGAACATTCAACAAAAATGTAAGTCCCACTAGCGGTCTTACTAGTACTATGTACATTATTATTAACATTCTTTTTACAATGTTTGCTTTTAGCTTGCCAACTCTTCAAAGGTTCAAAAAAGTACACTAGGTAGAAACTACAAACTGGACGAGTGTTTCTATAACGACTGTAACAATTTTCTTAGAAATTTGACAGTTTATGTTCAACTTTGGGAAAAACAAGAATTACCTATTTGACCAGGCCATACAATTGTATTTTTTTCAAAATATATCGTCATTGAATTTAATTTGGCTTTCGTCTTTTTATTTATGAACACGCTTCCAGCGGGAATTACCGCACTCAACTCGAATGTTTCTTTGTAGCCTATAAATAAATAGAAGTACATGATCATTTGCGTATAGTCTTGTGAATAGTTCCTTAGCAGGACTATTAATATTACAACTTGATTGTAACAAACTCACTGAAAAACTGCTTGCAATAATAAAACTTTCCAAGAGAGAAATAGAAAGAGAAATTACGGACCACCATCAGCTAAAGGTGGAATTATTTTTTTTATGTTACTCATTTTATCTGAACTTAGAACGTAAATTCTACCATAGTCGTCTACCATAGGCGTTCCTTGAAAAGTGAAGATAACGAAGTCTTGCACGCATTCATTTGTTTATCAAATCCTTCATGTTAATAAGGGACTATGCCCTTTAAAGTCATTATTTTAGGGTTTTGTTGTTGTTTTTAGTTGGGGGGGGGGTTCTGATTCAAGCCTTCCCGTGTTTTAATTGCACTAGGGAAGAAGGTGTAGGTGTACTAATACGCCCTATCCCGGACACCTTGCAGGACAGCGTGGGAGCGAGCAGTGTTCAAACTGGGTATTCTGGAGACACAGTCTAGAGCGCATACCACTCAACCAAGCAGTTATCCGAACAGTCAGCCATTCACAAAAAAAGCTCAAGACACCAATTTTTTACAGTGCCTTATGCCTCAAAGTACCAGGCGTTTCTCTATAAGACAAAGTACATCTCTTGTGTTTGTAAATGCCACACGTCAACTTAAAGTACTAAGCCGAGTCCAGGCCGAATAAGCTTGTTGGAAGAGCTTGGCGAATAGTGATTCAAACTTTGCAAGCCATATCACGAGGTCTTCAAGGCTCGAAAAGAACTTCCTTCGTGGAACAGTACCAGGGGGAAAGAAGGAGCAGACAGGGAAAGAGTTGGGAAGACAAAAAGAGTAGACGGGCCAATCATTGAAACAAATTCTAGTCAAGGCGAAAGACAGAGAGAAAGAAGGTCAACAGATTATGTGGGGTGCGCCAATGGGTCCAACAGATTAAGAAATATGTAAATCCTACAAAACTGGTGCAGATCTCAACACAAGTGTGAAATAAAAATGAATAAACATTTGCAATAACGTTTTGGGAATTCATAGCAATGAATAATTTGTCTAAAAAAAAATATTACTTCGAATCATAAGACACGCCAAATTTAACAGTGCATAATTTAACTTGTTACACTATAATGATGTCTGAATGAATGTTGGACAGAAAGTGCAAAGAAATATTTCTTTAGAGGAAACACATCGATTTGTTTTAAAGTGTGGGCTAGAGCGGTCAACAAGGCAGTAAAACTGGACATTGGGAGAATGTACACTGGCATTAACATTTAGCAGGCTTATATTAAAAGAGATAAAAGAGAAGAAAGAGAGAAACAAAAGAAGAAAAAGGAAATTTTTACGTAGAAGTAATAGCATTACTTTAATATAAACAAGGCTTTACACACACACATATATATTAACACAAACACACATATATATTAACACAAACACACATATATATTAACACAAACACACATATATATTAACACAAACACACATATATATTAACACAAACACACATATATATTAACACAAACACACATATATATTAACACAAACATACATGTATATTAACACTAATAGACATATATATTAAGATAAACCTCATATATACTATCTATATACGAGTCCGTTTGGTCTCGTCTGCTCGTAACAGACACAAACACACATATATATATATATATATCTTATATAATACAGACGTTACTTCAAAAAAGAAGATGATTACGTCCTACGCGTCATGCATTTAGTCATGCATATTAACCAATGACTTAAATTCTGCCAAGTCACTGGTTTTTCTGGCTAGCTCAGGCAACCCATTCCTTTCTCTAATAGCACTAGGGAAGAAGGAGTTAATATATATATTAACACAAACACACATATATATTAAGACAAACACGCATGCTTATTGACACAAACACACATATACACAAGTTAACACATTACAGATTCCTGTCAATATTTGTCATATAAACCTATAGCTATTAAAACTCGTACACTAGAGGAATATTTGTTTAAGCTGTCACGTGCACTACCATACAGCACATCTTTCTCCGTAGCCCAACCCATCTTACTCCTAGTAAACAATATTAGTAAAGTGTCCACTGTTGTACCTCCCCCGCCTCTTCTGTCTCTTGACTTAATGAAGAAGCAACTTGCTAGAGAGTTCAACTGTGTATTCCCCTACAGCGCCCAACGCAGATATTAGTACTTCACTATGGTGACCGAACGGCTAGAGTCCCTTGATGGAGTGGGTGCCACAGATACCAACTGTCTCAATGTCCACACTGGGTTAAGTTCAAAGTATCACTGATCGATTTCTCCCAGCTTCAAATTTCTTCATGAGAAAAAAAAATACTTAGAAAAAAAAGGGCTAAGTAGTACATATATTGAACCTTCTTTTTTTTTTTTTCTAGAACTCCAGCCAATCAGCAAGCTCTTAAAGCATAGACACTGCAAGATACTCAGGGAACAGGGAAAGAGGAATGCCAGGGAAGAGATGGATTGATCAAATCAGCAAAAGAAAGTCCACATAATGTTAAACTACTGTTTGAAAATGTATTCTGGCTAAATATGTATTTTATTCCATAGTGTATTAATCACTACAATAGTGCAAGGATTGTCTGCTGGCACATTGTAAGAGATACAGTAGAGCTGGATTTGACTCAACACAGTAAGTAAAGTATCACTTTCAGACCTTGCGATCTATATGGCAGATGATGTTTGTGGTCGACGGTTAACGAGGGTGTCCCGTGGCCAGCACAACAACAACCACCTTTATTTTTGCCAGTTAATATCAGTTAATGTCAAGTACTTCTCATAGTTATTGGACTCCTAAAAATCCCGAAATTCAATTCACAAAGGTTCGAACCATAGACCCTTTGGGTGGGAAGCCAAATTTATGTACACATTTTTTTTTACATGTTTCGGGTGTTCTTTCAGATTTAAAGATAATTAGGCCAACATCCTAAGCGAAGCCTTCTGCAGGACGAAATGGGATGGTGGCGGGCAGAGTTCTAGCCCGGGACCATCGAACCATCGATCGACATTCCAGAGCGCATACCACATGACCAGGAAGCAATTAAGCGCTTTATTACTTAGACAAAACGCACCCCTCCCCAAAGTCAACGTAGAACACTTTTTTAAAAAATACAAACTTTAAAAAATTGAATCTATAATAGAATCATGTCTTTCAACAGTAAGTCCATAAGTCCATTATAAGAGAACGAACAGACTTTTCTTATGGAATTCTGCACAAGGATGAACTCTGCAACTTCGTGTTTATGTGTGTTAAAAATGCTTTATGAAAAGAACAACTCATGATAAATATATTTCCAGTTGTAACCAGTCTAATAGTGACGTAGCCACAATACGGACATCAAGATGCAAGACCTACCGACCCATGACAAGAGCATCTTTACATAAACATCACATCTGATGGAACTCTTCCCTCGGCCGCCAATCGTTGGAATTCATCGCGTACATCAACGAACATTTGAGTAGCTGAAAATAGAGCATGTGATTATGTGAACACTCATCCGAACAACACCCTCGCTCTCTCTCTCTCACACACACACAAAAGCAAACACACACACACACACAACACTCTTTTCCATTTTCGAGAAAGGACTCTTAAAGGCAAAGAATTGTTCTGCATCATGTCACTTTCTCAGTTTGTTGGGAAAACAATATCATTAAAGTATTGCTATCGAAAGTTTGTTGGGGGGTATTTTGTCCTTGCTTGCAGCTTGTTTGTATATCGATGGTGTATCGGATAGATTATTGCCTTATTTTATCCTTTCAATATATTTCTGGGATGCCATGCAGGGAAAACAAAACAGATTATCTGATGCTAGATGCAGAAACTAATGCCGACCTCGCTCTAAAGCTCCAGAGAGTATATTGTGTCTACTTTTGTTACACTTCAAATCCTAGTTTTGTTTTTAATAGTCGCGTCACAGTCGCTAAGCAAAACTTAAGGCCTACCCTTTTGATGGAATAACTTTTCTCGCCAAATTCCTAATCGTATCCTAACAATATATGAGACTGTGTGGCCACTCGGGACTATAGCCTCGAAGAAAGCTCTCACATTTTAAAAATATCTTTTTTTTTAAACAAAATATTTCTACTACACATTAGAAAGAAAAAAAAAGAGCAATGACTTGAATATTACAAGTACTCCATTTTTTTATTCACAAATCCATGTTTTTAGAGTGAGGAACAGCAGTTTTCGCATTTATATTGAAGCTTGAAAAGAATAGTATAAAAAATAAGGAAAGTACCCCTCTCCGACCTTGCGATTTTCTTTTTGCAGATGATGTCAAGGTCATCTGTTTTATGGTCCACATTTAACGAGTGTATAGTGTAGCCAGCACAACATACAACCGCATTTACTTACCCCAACTTTGTATACATCCCTTATTAGAATTGGGTGGACTTAAGAACATCCCAGGTGTCCAGACATTTAAAATCTTAGTCTTCATCACGATTCGAACCAGTAAACTTGAAGAGGTAAGGTACATATACAAAAATTCTTACAATAGCTTCCACTGATTGAAATCCGGCCCTGATCAGAGGTACATTTGCTATTGACAAACTATTGCCATGCTATTGACAAACTATTGCCATGCTATTGACAAACTATTGCCATGCTATTGACAAACTATTGCCATGCTATTGACAAACTATTGCCATGCTATTGACAAACTATTGCCATGCTATCTAAAAAAAACTATTGCCATGCTATTAACAAACTATTGCCATGCTATTGACAAACTATTGCCATGCTATTGACAAACTATTGCCATGCTATTGCCATGCTATTGACAAACTATTGCCATGCTATTGCCATGCTATTGACAAACTATTGCCATGCTTTTGCCATGCTATTGACAAACTATTGCCATGCTATTGCCATGCTATTGACAAACTATTGCCATGCTTTTGCCATGCTATTGACAAACTATTGCCATGCTATTGCCATGCTATTGCCATGCTATTGACAAACTATTGCCATGCTATTGACAAACTATTGCCATGCTATTAACAAACTATTGCCATGCTATTGACAAACTATTGCCATGCTATTGATAAACTATTGCCATGCTATTGACAAACTTTTGCCATTGCTATTGACAAACTATTGTCATGCTATTGACAAACTATTGCCATGCTATTGACAAACTATTGCCATTGCTATTGACAAACTATTGCCATGCTATTGACAAACTATTGCCATGCTATTGACAAACTATTGCCATGCTATTGACATACTCTTGCCATGCTATTGACAAACTATGCCATGCTATTGACAAACTATTGCCATGCTATTGACAAACTATTGCCATGCTATTGACAAACTATTGCCATGCTATTGACAAACTATTGCCATGCTATTAACAAACTATTGCCTTGCTATTGACAAACTATTGCCATGCTATTGACAAACTATTGCCATGCTATTGCCATGCTATTGACAAACTATTGCCATGCTATTGCCATGCTATTGACAAACTATTGCCATGCTATTGACAAACTATTGCCATGCTATTAACAAACTATTGCCATGCTATTGACAAACTATTGCCATGCTATTGACAAACTATTGCCATGCTATTGCCATGCTATTGCCATGCTATTGCCATGCTATTGACAAACTATTGCCATGCTATTGACAAACTATTGCCATGCTATTAACAAACTATGGCTATGCTATTGACTAACTATTGCCATGCTATTGACAAACTAGTGCCATGCTATTGACAAACTATTGCCATTGCTATTGACAAACTATTGCCATGCTATTGACTAACTATTGTCATGCTATTGACAAACTATTGCCATGCTATTGACAAACTATTGCCATGCTATTCACAAACTATTGCCATGCTATTGACAAACCATTGCCATGCTATTGACAAACTATTGCCATGCTATTGACAAACTATTGCCATGCTATTAACAAACTATTGCCATGCTATTGACAAACTATTGCCATGCTATTGACAAACTATTGCCATGCTATTGCCATGCTATTGCCATGCTATTGACAAACTATTGCCATGCTATTGACAAACTATTGCCATGCTATTAACAAACTATGGCTATGCTATTGACAAACCATTGCCATGCTATTGACAAACTATTGCCATGCTATTGACAAACTATTGCCATGCTATTGACAAACTATTGCCATGCTATTGCCATGCTATTGACAAACTATTGCCATGCTATTGCCATGCTATTGACAAACTATTGCCATGCTATTGACAAACTATTGCCATGCTATTAACAAACTATTGCCATGCTATTGACAAAACTATTGCCATGCTATTGACAAACTATTGCCATGCTATTGCCATGCTATTGCCATGCTATTGCCATGCTATTGACAAACTATTGCCATGCTATTGACAAACTATTGCCATGCTATTAACAAACTATGGCTATGCTATTGACTAACTATTGCCATGCTATTGACAAACTAGTGCCATGCTATTGACAAACTATTGCCATTGCTATTGACAAACTATTGCCATGCTATTGACTAACTATTGTCATGCTATTGACAAACTATTGCCATGCTATTGACAAACTATTGCCATGCTATTCACAAACTATTGCCATGCTATTGACAAACCATTGCCATGCTATTGACAAACTATTGCCATGCTATTGACAAACTATTGCCATGCTATTCACAAACTATTACCATGCTATTGACAAACTATTGCCATGCTATTCACAAACTATTGCCATGCTATTGACAAACTATTGCCATGCTATTGACAAACTATTGCCATGCTATTGACAAACTATTGCCATGCTATTCACAAACTATTGCCATACTATTCACAAACTATTGCCATGCTATTCACAAACTATTGCCATGCTATTGCCTAGCGTGCTTTTCTTTTGTGTAACGTTCCGATTCAATCCTGAAGACAAGACGTTAGATTCTTCAAACTGGATAACAAACTGGCCGGCTCGTTAGGTAACAAGACCCTTTCGTTTATATGATCATACGAGGTACTCTTAGATGTTTTAGCTCATTATAGGACGATCACGATATATATATTATATATATAGATATATTCTATATATTTATATATATATATATATATATATATATATATATATATATATATATATATATATATATATATATATATATATATATATATATATATATATATATATATATATATATATCATTTAAGCACTATTAGCCTTTTTATAGTATTTTAAAAATAATATAACAATAAATAATACTAAATAAGCAACAAGAAACTCGAAGGTTAGCAGGGGATCTAACTTAGCACTAAAGCAAAGAATGGACTTCATACACGTGTCCTAGTATTTGGAAAGGCGGTGGAAAAGGCCTTCATAAGGCAAGTAGAGTTCCTTCCCTTTGTATTTAGAGTTTCTCCGTTACTGAGCAACGTACAATAATCTGTTCTTCAAACATGGCGCTAGTGTGCTAATCCAGTTAATCAACATGACTGAAGGCTAAGATGACCAGAAATTATGTAAAAAATAAATAAAACTGACCTGGTAAACACTATTTTCCCTCAGGTTGATACATTTAGTATTGAAATTAGTACAAATAAAGTGGGTGTCGGGGGGTCATTTCACAAATGTGACTAAATCGAATGTAATCATTACTTTAAAATATCACTGCCGTATAATAATTAGAATGGCCACAAGACTCCAGAGTTACTGTAAGTCACATCTACATGATTGCTTCTTGACTGTCTACTCTAATTAGGAATTAATTATGCTTGACAATGTCAGCTACATAGCAATTACGTTCCATTTGTAGATCAAAGACATTGCCAATACTTGAAGTGATTCCCATAGGAGCAATTTAAAAATCTATACAATCTAATGGGTTTTATCAAACGGGTTCAAATGTCTTAGATCAAAGTTCAAACATTCAATGTCTAGGCCAAAACTCTTAACTTATGTATTTTAGGCATGGAGTAGAAGGAGACTTATGCTATGGCTGTCAGTTTTCTTGAGAACTTCTGGTTGAGCAAAAATAAAACGCTTATGTTTTATGTAAAAAAAATGTCCACCAATTAGGATATAATACTTTAGAATGGACTAAAGAACTAGATAAGGAACATTGTAAATGTTTTCAAAAGTAGGTATTTTTATTTGCTTGTCTCATTGGTTTCGTAGACTTTTTCTACTGTTATAATGGTTTTAGGTGGTTAATACTTCTATGTTTATTCGGAAGTTAAATCTAGTGTCCAATTATCCAAGTGTATGCAGGAGAACCTTGTTGAAGGGAAAATTACCAAATTTCGTCCTTACAATTCACAGTAAGTTTCAAGGACCAAACGTAAAAAGATTGAATACACACACACACACTCTCTATATATATCAAGCAATAATAGACCCTTTTTTTTTTGTTCAAATTCAATAGAATCACAAAATTGGAATAGACCTGAAGCTTGAAACGTATGCACCGAATGGAGACTGATAGAATCTTTGTTTCTTCTCATTATAGTTAGTTTTCAAACAAAAGTTGCAGTTGCTGAAACATAACAAATGGTTCTCTTCTAATGATCTCCCCTTCATTATTGACTCCTCTGTGTTAACAATTGTAGTGCTTGGTTTGTACACGACGTGACACAATTACATTCTGAAAAGTAGATACCACTGTGTCACTTGAGCGCCCAATAACTTGCTCTCCATGATCCCCGGCTTGAGACGAACTGTCCTTGTTCCTCAGGCTGAATCCACTCGTTGCTATTGCCGCGTCCAGTTCAGGTCAAAAAGTTGCTCTTTGGCCATTTTTTTCACTGCTTCCTTGTGGTTTTGGCAAAGTACATTTGGTGTGGCTGATCAGACCAGCTCCTTTTTGTCCATAAGTAGTACACAGTGACACACTCACCATAAGTAGTACACAGTGACACACTCACCAGAAATAGTACACAGTGACACCCTCACCAGAAATATTACACAGTGACACCCTCACCAGAAGTAGTAATAAGTGACACACTCACCAGAAGTAGTACACAGTGACACCCTCACCAGAAGTAGTACACAGTGACACCCTCACCAGAAGTAGTACAGTGACACACTCACCAGAAGTAGTACACAGTGACACACTCACCAGAAGTAGTACACAGTGACACCCTCACCATAAGTAGTACACAGTGACATACTCACCAGAAGTAGTACACAGTGACACACTCACCATAAGTAGTACACAGTGACACCCTCACCATAAGTAGTACACAGTGACACCCTCACCAGAAGTAGTACACAGTGACACACTCACCAGAAGTAGTACACAGTGACACCCTCACCAGAAGTAGTACACACTGACACACTCACCATAAGAAGTACACAGTGACACCCTCACCAGAAGTAGTACACAGTGACACCCTCACCAGAAGTAGTACACAGTGACACACTCACCAGAAGTAGTACACAGTGACACACTCACCAGAAGTAGTACACAGTGACACCCTCACCATAAGTAGTACACAGTGACACACTCACCAGAAGTAGTACACAGTGGCACACTCACCAGAAGTAGTACACAGTGACACACTCAACATAAGTAGTACACAGTGACACACTCACCAGAAGTAGTACACAGTGACACCCTCACCAGAAGTATTACACAGTGACACCCTCACCAGAAGTAGTACACAGTGACACACTCACCAGAACTCTAAGGCTATATACACTCTCACTGTCTATATGTAGAAACTCATGCAATGTTCATATTACCGTATTCAGGCAGGAGAATTGCAAGATCTTTTTTTTCATTACGTTTACATGATCGTAGGCAATCATACTTTAAATCAGCGGTTCTCAACTTTTTTTTAGCTTGGCGACCCCTTTCTATAATTACCCACTCTGAGGCAACCCACCTACTCCAAACCGCAAAACTATTCTCGTTCACACGTATAAGTAATTTTTCTTTATTATAACATGGTAATCTCCTAGAAGTATCACTTATTAGTTTTATGTATTGCCAAAGTTTAATGTTAAATACGAGACCTTATCTATATATATAATTCTATTCTTCCCTAATCAGGTCAAACAAGAAGTAAAGCAAAGATCACTCTCTTATTTCTGCGGATAGTCACTCCACGAAAAAAACAAAAAAAAAGGGGGGAGGGGGAGAACACGTTTTCACAGCTCTCTACAGATGGCTGCGCGCTGGACTGTCAAACCCTGCCCGCTCCCATCCCATGCGGGAGGTTTGGACTAGGAAGTAAACTATCGTCAACTCTGAAGGAACATCCGAAACATGTGAAACATTTTTAAAACACTAAATAGCAGGGCCGGACTTAAGCATTGTGGGGCCCCATTCGAAACGGATTTCGCGGGGCCAAGTTTGGGTAGGGAAGCGGATAATAAGTCAAATTTAAGAGTTTGTATTAGAAAATAAATTTGTCTATGCATTTTATTCATTCTTTACTACGTACAGAATTACTTTACGAGCCTTGCGTTTAGCAAAGTCATACAGTATATCATAATAATTATGTTTCCCACATAGATCCCGCTCAATAGCAAGAATTACCAAATGTTTCAATATATCTTTGAGAATTGTTGACATCAAGTAATTCTTCATTAGTTTGAGGCGCGAGAAACTTCTTTCACCTGATTACACAATTACGGCTAATGCATAATGCCGTTTTTATTAATAGCGCGTAGGATTGACGTTTTCCATATTGAATGACTTTTTTTTCTATGTATTTCCGTATATTTTAAGGACTATTTCGTATCTTTTGCAATTTCGGGAGATTTCCAGGAGCTCCTGGTAAATCGACAGGAGTGCGCGGGAAATCTGTTTTAAGTTATAAATGGTTTAATTTAATAATTTATACACCTTGAATTAGCGCAGGTTTCAATAAAATTGCCGATCCTTCGGCCACATAGGTTGCAGTGGCCTAAGACCGGCCCTGCAAAATAGCGGCGTATGCTATGCCGCCGGTCGACTAGTTGTATTATATTCTTCAAATAGATATTTCTTCTTATCATTTCATTACAAAGAAATGCATTTTCTCACATGCATCTATTTACTTTTCTCTTTCTTATTCACCACATACATGTTACAGACTGTGAAATTTGAAAAGCATGACGGAGCACGGGCAATCATTGTAGCATACAAGGACTACATCGCTATAATATTATTGCGACGGTTTTATCAGATTAGGGTTTCTCAGGACAGTCTTTGTCCATAGTGTTCCGCCTGAGCTTGTGTGATACCACAATCCCTTTACGTAATCTATATATATATAATTCTCTTCATGGCTCAACAGTTTGGACACCGAGAAGTAAAGAAAAGATCACTCCTTTATTGCTGCAAGTCGGACTAGAGTTACCCCACGTAACTTTAAAAGGCAAAAAAAAAAAAATCGCGATAAAACCAATGCAACTGTTGACAGGAATTACCTTAGCACAGTTATTTAACAAAAATTACAGATGAATTTGCTGAGAGATTTGAGCTTTTCAAAACCAACAAAACCATTCTAGCATTCATAGCAAATCCCCTCAATACAAATAGTAACGAAATCAACATTGAGAGATTTGGAATTGATAGTAAAGCTTTGTGGAGTGGAGAATTTACAAAGTTGAAAAGCAAGTTGGAAGAGTTGGCGATCCAGAAATGCATGTATGTAACGCAATAAAAGTGGACAGCTTTCAAAGAAATGCTGCGAGATGAGGCACTTATATTCGACGCATGAAATTGCCTTTGAGTGTGGCAGTATAGCATAAAGATCAATAGCAAGAATTACCAAATGTTTCGGAGGCGCGGTGGCTGAGCGGTAAAGCGCTTGGCTTCTGAACCGGGGGTCCCAAGTTCGAATTCTGGTGAAGTTATATCGAGAACTATATGACCACTTAAACAGCAAGAAACTAGAGAATTTTAATTAAAGACAAGTTCTTTCTAATTATGTTTTTTTTTAATGCTGTTTTACTTTTTTATATGTACCACAACCTAAAGCAAGTTAGGGGAGAAAACTCTGTTATGAACTAATGAACTACAAGCTGTAAGATTTTCGTTAAGATCTTTCAATCAAAATTATTAATCATCACGAAGTCCATTGAACGGCTACTTCAGTGATGACCAAACTACAACCCGCGAGCCATATCCAGCCCTAGACTTAATGTGATTCGTCTCCTCTAAATGTCTAGATATAATGTATCAATAAACAACACAGGCTTCATTTCTTTGGACTTGAAGATTTTATTTTAGGGTCATGCTGCCCGTGACGGCTAAGGGGAAATTACAATGTTCTTTAGTTCTAGACAAATGGTGGGGGGCAACTCTGTGGTTCTGGACACTGATTTCACTCAAGGGAGACAATCCTACTTCTTTTTTAATTCCAAATAAAATTATTTTAAACTCCCTTTATATGTTTGATTTCTTTTAGTTCATACTCTCTTTCATTGCTATGTCTGCTCTTTGCTTTCTCTCTCTCCAACTGGCACTCTATTTTATAACCACATATCAGTTTATTGATTTTTTTCTACAGTTTTAATTGTTTTAATTTCATTAGTCTGGACAACTCCATTGTTATTTCCAGAATACGTGAAGTGACAGGCACACTGTAAGGCATTTATAACTTTGATATTGTTGTTTTTTTTTGGTTCTGTTTGCCTGTATTGCAGGTGGTTTCAGGCGTTTCAGCACGTCTTGAAGGTGACATGGGCGTACAACCTGAGTTTTTCAGCAACGGTCATAAGTCTAGACTCTAGACGATTTAAAACAGCCATTAGAAAGCTAATTCTTCGTTTACACAGGTATGAAAATATATATAAGGTCGAAAATGTTTGAAAAATATTTGATTTTTTTTTTGTCTGTGGAATGGCTAAAAAGTCTGTGGTGTAGATAAAAACAAAAGTCTGTGTTATAAATAAAAAGTATGTGGTATGGATAAAAAAAAGTCTGTGGTATTGCTAAAAAGTCTGTGGTATTGATTTTTTAAAAAAGTCTGTGGTATTGCTAAAGAGTCTGTGGTATTGATTTTTTAAAAAAGTCTGTGGTATTGCTAAAAAGTCTGTGGTATTGATTTTTAAAAAAGTCTGTGGTATGGCTAAAATGTCTGTGATATGGATAACAAAGTCTGTGGTATGGATAAAAAAGTTTGTGGTATCGATAAAAAAGTTTGTGGTATGGATAAAAAAGTTTGTGGTATGGATAAAAAGTCTGTGGTATGGATAAAAAAGTCTGTGAAATGGCTGACAATATGCGTGTTAGAAAATTCTCCTGCAGGTTTGTGTGGTATGAGTTCTGCTTGTTGTCAGGATGGCCCTGGATTCAAAACCAGTTACGTAACACGTTTTACCTTCCTGCAGTAGGTATGAGTCTAGCATGTACAAAACTTCATTTCTGAAAGAAAGTCTCAAACCTGTAAAACAGCAAAAAAAGTTCATTGTAGACCCCTTAACTAATCTCGACCCTGGCAGTGCCAGAGAATGAACATTAATTCATAATAATAATAAAAATACTACTTATATATTGCTACGATAACCAGACCTATTTGAAAACGATGGGGTTGATCTGCAGCAGTACTTCCCTCCTCTGACAGGTATTGAGGATCCTCCTAGGATTTTCTAGAGCTTCGAAGTTGATTTTTGAAGTAGATCTATGACGTGCACAGCATAGAAAGTTTGGCTAAAATATTAAAATTGTGCCTTTTTTTTAAAGTTATATTTTTATGTAAATCTACAAAGGGAAATCATTACCGATGCATAGATTTTATGGGATATTTGTATAACTTCCTATCTGCTCAGAGAAAACTATTCAGCAATGAGTGATTAATATATCTATAAATCATAAGAACATTTATTAAGCTTACTTTACCATTATATATTGGACATTCTTTTTAGCACAAAAATATAACACAAAGGCTACAAGGAATTTAACATCTAATGTTGAACACAAGTAAGCTATTCTTGTTATAGTTTATCTTATCTTATTGTCTTATATATTACAATTATTGTATTACTTAGATCTTGATAAGATTTCCACTTGGCAGTGACGACGCTAATGATTATGCAGTACAAAGACAGAAACAAAACAATGGATTAGGGCTGGTAAGCTGCCAGTTTCCTGCCCTTAAAAAGACAGAAACAAAACAATGGATTAGGGCTGGTAAGCTGCCAGTTTCCGGCCCTTACAAAGACAGAAACAAAACAATGGATTAGGGCTGGCAAGCTGCCAGTTTCCGGCCCTTGCCTTCAATGCGGTAGATGATGTAAAGCGCACCTATTTGTATGACTCTGTGGCATCTTAAAATCGTGTTCAAAATGGAGACTTGAACTCGAGACCTCTCGTTTCGGAAGCTAAGAACATTGGTAGATTCATTTAAGTAGTCAAGTGTCTCGATTAAATGAAATAACAAATACATTCAAATCCAGTTAATTAGACTAGATCGAGGAGCGATCGTTTAGGTCCTACTATCCGGCTAGTCTAACTAACTGGTTGGTCCTATTGTCCGGCTGGTCCTGCTAACTGGTTGGTCCAACTAACTGGTTGGTCCTACTGTCCGGCTGGTCCTACTAACTGGTTGGTCCTACTGTCCGGCTGGTCCTACAAACTGGTTGGTCCAACTAACTGGTTGGTCCTACTGTCCGGCTGGTCCTACTAAACTGGTTGGTCTTACTGTCGGGCTGGTGAAACTAACTGGTTAGTCCTACTGTCCGGCTGGTCCTATAAACTGGTTGGTCCAACTAACTAGTTGGTCCTACTAACAGGCTGGTCCAAGAACCGAATTCTACTATATATTAGGATTTGTTCCGGTATTTTTGGGTGCAGTCTCAGTCCGACTAGACCGTGATACGAGCGACTAGATTCGAATGTATATAAACATGGTCCGAAGTTGTATACTGAGTGCTGTTTCTCCCGTGAAGATTTTCCTTTTCTTGTTGCGTTTAGGTTAGTAAAGTCTTTTTGTAATCTTGCTTGTACTTTTATATACAGATATTCGTGTTTTGTTTGGTACAATCTATATATATAATTTTCTTCTTCCCTCAACAGTTTCAACGAGAAGAAATGAAGGAAAGATAACTCTCTTATTTCTGCATATAGTCCACGAGAAAAAAAGAGGGAGGGGGAACACGTAGTCACAAAATAGCAGGGCCGGACCGTTGTAACCAAGCAATATCACTCTTTTTTTTAATTTCTACCTCACGTAAAAAAAAAGGGGGAGGGGGGGGGGGGAAAGTAATCTACTCTGTAGTAACTATCGAGGCGACAGAGCACGCTCAAGAGTTTAGACAGCATGGAAAGATCACTCTTTTATTTTTGCAACACGGACGGAGGGAGTTATCCTATGTAATTTAAGAGGCGAAAAAAAAAGGGTCGATGGGGGGGGGGGGGAAGTAGTAGACCTATTCATCCGTCACTAAATAGCAGAACCGGACTTAACCATTGCAGAGCCCTATGCGAAACGGATTTCGCGGGGCCAAGTTTGATTAGGGATACGGATAATAAGTGATAATTAAGAGTTTGTATTAGAAAATAAATTCGTCTATGCATTTTTTTCATTCTTTACTACGTACAGATCTACTTTAAGAGCCTGGCGTGTCCTACATAGATCACGCTCAATAGCAAGAATTACCAAATAGTTCAATCTATCTACGAGAATTGTTGATCTCAAGTAATTCTTCATTAGTTTGAGGCGCGAGAAGCTTCTTTCACTAGATTTCACAATTGCAGGTATTGCATAATGCCGTGTGTTTTTTTATTGCGCGTAATATTGGCGTTTTCCATATCAAATGACACCCCCATAATGACAATTTTCGTCTATATATTTCAGGAGATTTGTATGAGTTTTCAAAAGATTTTAATAATTTCTGGATATTTCCAGGACTTTTTCGTATATTTTGCAATTTCAGGAAATTTCCAAGACCTCCTGTTAAATCGACAGGAGGCCGTGGAAAATCTGTTTTAAGTTATAAAATGGTTTAATTTAATAATTTATACACCTAAAATTAGCGCGGGTCCTATAAAAGTGCGGGCCCACTGCGGTAGCATTGGTTGCTGTAGTCTAAGGTCGGCCTTGCAAAATAGACTAAGACTAAGACTAAGACTAAGACTGCTTTATTGATCCTTACGGAAATTTGTTGTGATTACAAGGACTCTTTTCTCATATAAAGACAACACAACAGAAAAATACACACAAATACAACAGACAACATAAAGAGTTCATTCAGCGACTACAGACAGGTATCTTGGTGCATTTCATGTTCCCTGATCAATGAGTGGCGGTGATAGAGTCTGACCGAGTGAGGTACGAACGAGTTTTTGTACCGCTCTGTTCTTGTTTTGATTGCCAGCAGTCGCCCACTTCGCGACGACCTGTCGTAGTTCTGATGGAGCGGGTGGCCGTTGTCTTCCAAGATTTTTTCGATTTTTCTTAGGCACTTTTGTTCAAAAAGCTCCTTTAAATGTGGCAATGATGTAAGTGTAATTTTAGATGCTTTTTTAATGATTTTTTCTAGACGTCGCAACAGTTTAGATGAGGCGTTGCCTTGCCAACAAGTTATTCCGTATGTTAGCAGACTCTGCATAGTTTGCGCGGTAAAATGTCTCAAGGATCTTCTTGCTTAATTTAAAGCTATTGAGTTTGTATAGAAAAAAGAGTCGCTGGGCTGCCTTCTTTGCCAGAGTTCCAAGGTGGTCTTCCCATGAAAGCTTGTTGTTGATGATAACACCTAGATATTTATATGCCTTTACTTGCTCTATAGATGTAGTGTTTATTTGCAGTTCACGTATAGTATGTTTTTTCTTTCTAAAATCTATTATAAGTTCTTTAGTTTTTGTTACATTCAGTTCTAGAAAGTTGTCGGTGCACCAGTTTGTAAACTCTTCTATCGAGCTTCGATACTGAGTTTCGTCTCCGGCGCATGCTACGCCGCCGGTCGACTAGTAAAGAGTTATTTGATACTTGACCCAAGAATGGGTGTGGGAGAAATAGCAAGTTAAAACTTTTTACTAGACAGACTGACACAGTGAGTTGATATCAGCTTTGCAGCTTTGTATAAATAAACCTGTTTAAAAGTTTTATCTGCAACAGAACTAGCAAACTATATAGGACATGACTGCAACCTTCTTATTCCGCAAAGTCAGTGATGCCAAAAACCAATGTCCGAGGCCATATTCAGCCCGTGACAAATTGATATCCGGCCCTGCAAGACTTCTGCCCACCCTGCCTAATGAAGCCTCCGAGGCTGAGTTCCATAGGACTTAACGTTTTTGTTTTTGATGCTATGATGCGGCCCGCAAATCGCGTGTATGGCCCCAAGAACGAACAAGTTTATTAACTAGTGCTCTAAGACAGCGATGCGCGAAATACGGCCCGCGAGCATGATCGTGCTTTCATTCGGCCCGCAGAAACGTCGGCACAAAGTGTTGAAGAAAATTGCCCCCCCCCCCACCAAACTAACAAAAAAAAGTTTTAAAAACAATCTTTACCTATGTTATGGCCCTCACGTTTCTCTGATGGATTGGTCCCATACCCTTTAACATTTGTATTTACGAAATGGGACTCTCAATATAGAATCTACTTGGAAAACTGAACAGATCTTTACATTTTTGTGGAATATGATAATAAGCCAACATGCTTGTTTTATAAAGAAAGTGAGGCTGTTGAAATAAGCAACATATAAAGTAATATAAACGTCATTATAAAATAAATATGACGTCATTCTTGGTTTGAGCCGCGAATAAAAAAAGATTGTTGAAGTATGCCTAGAGATCAATGAGAATATTTACCGAAAAGAGACAATAAAATAATTTGGTGGTAATGTTGCTCAAATTTTAAGAAGAAAAATGAAGCGTATTCCGGCGTGTAAAAAAAATAAACTTTAAATAGCCAAAGAATTAATGTAAGTAATAGATCCACGGGTTTCTTATACAATATTTTCAGGTCAATTTCATTTCATTTTTTTTTAAATGTTTTCGGTCATGTGGCCCGCGACACTAGTGTCGGAAATTAAAATGGCCCTCAGGTCGAATTAAGTTGGGCCTCATTGCATATAGTCAGTACATTTGAACACGTTCCGGTCTATGGATGTGTTTATCAAGTATCTCGTAGCTGGTATCGATTTTGTTTTGGACGTTCAAAAAAGGACAATTCAAAGTTTACGTCTGTAAATGTTCTAGTGTTACTAGGTTTATATCATTCACTCTGTCTGTCTGTCTGTCTGAGTAGATTCTTTTACCGTTTTGTTTTTTTAGTTTTTAAACATTTTGTTTTCTATAGAAAAGAGGGATAAACATTGCAATAATGAGAAATATGGCAGCAATTGGACGGTCCTCTCCCCTTACTCAATATAATTTTAGTTTCTAAAATATTTCTTTTTAATGTGTGCGTGTTTTAGGTGTTTCAATCTAATATGTTATACCGACTTTAGATTATTGCCGTTCTAACAGTGACGGTGAGATTCGGGACATTCTGTATGTCTATAATGAAATAATTACACCTCGTATGGCATTCTTTTATTTCTCTCCACAAAAATCCAATGCACGAATCACAAGTTCAGTCACTGAATAAGGACATCATGAACATTCTAAAAACATGAAATTATGAGACCTGAAAGTGAAATAGAAACGGAAGAAGAGTAAGTTACTTCGATTTACTGTAAGATAATTTATTACAAAGCTTATATTACCTCTGTCTGTCTGTCTGTCTGTCTTGTACCCTACGTTAGTTCTTTCACTTCCCTTTTTTTGGATCAAATTGAAACCTCGCACAAGTATTCACTGTCGATGACTGACAATATATATATATATGCATCTATAGTGATGAAATATATGTATTTACACTCTGCTGATTCATTAACCGCCCATATAAACCACCTGTAATATTCCTTAGAGCCGATAGTTTAGTTGATACTATTTTAGTATCAAACGTAATTAAAATAGACTGTATTGAGGTAAAAATAGACTAAGGCTGGAGCGAAATGTTAACAGAACAAATATTGTCTCAATTAGGATTCACCCCAATTCTCCTGTTAAACTGCTTAAGAATGTAAAGTTTGCCCATGTCCTGACTATAAATTACAACGAAAATTACAGCTTTGAAAGCAGCGATTCAGTCCCAGCTTCAAACTGAATCAAAGGAGCTGAATTGTATTTGTGTCACTATCAACGACGTCATATTAATGTCTGACACACGCCACGTTCTTTCTGTCTCTTTCAACTCTTTTAACTTTCAACAATGTTTGACCGGAGCAAACACTCTCCAAAGAGAACGTGTTACTCATGGGGTCAGTGCTGCCTGAAATACAAAAGTGAATACACATAGAAACAAATGTGATTGTAGAGACATGTCAATACTATATTAAAATGACATTATTTTCTTTAGTTTGTAGTGGATTGCGTCAAACTTCCAATTAAATGCTTCATCTAAATCTAAACCAAAGAATATTTCAAATACTGATTACTATGAAGGGAAAAAAAAACTATTTTATTTTAATAGATTTGGTCATCAATCTTTTGTTTTTCTTTCTTTCTTTCCCTCTTAATCAATCACTCAATCAATCAATCAATCTATATATCTTATATATATATATATATATAGTGCTTTTTTGTGATGTTAAGCACCGGTACGGCGTACCGGCACCTTTTTCAATGTGAGGATAAAATTACAACTTTTATGTATTTTTAACGTTTATTATTAATTAGTTTGTAAAAAAGTTAAAAGTTAGGTAATCCATCACTGAGTACCGGCACCTATTCTTTTACACACAAAAAAACACTGTTTATATCTATCTATAGAGAGATATATATACTATATATCATATATATAAATCTTTTAGCTAGCTTACACCCTTCCACTGTTGTTGCTTATTTTAGATTCTTTTAAGCGTTAAGTTTTAACCATCAAATATAACAATGAAAAAGAATGTATTTGACCTAACTCTACACTAGTACCCAATAGAAATACAAAGGTACTAACTGATACAGTAATATAGACATGTTACTTATGACCCTTTAATGTTGTTGTTTTTTTTTATTTCGAGTGTTGTATCCCGCATAGACCGACAGGCGACACAACTCCACGGTACAGGTCTAATATATATTGTGACTTCATTTTAAGGTGACGCGTGATGCCCAAAACACGGCACGTGGGTCATATCCGGACGGGACACGTAGTTTTCTGGCTCACGAAGTTTCAGTCTAGAGTGCACAATGAAGTCGAAGAGCTAGATCATACGCATTGGACCCGAAAATGTGTTGGCAGTGATGCCGCACGCGACACACATGTCGGAAAAATATATCCCTCCACCCCCCCCTCCCGTGTCGAAAAAGGTTGCATACTGCTAAAGGAAGCGATTGACTTCTCGTTTGAATCCCGAGTAGAATTGATAATAATAACTATAAGACATTGTCTTCAATGGCGAAAATTAAGAAGGAGTGCAGTATTTCAAAATACACCTAATGCAGACAAAGCCGTTGTCTTCAAGAAGTCTATGTAAGTTCTCCATTTATACGTCTGCACCTGCCTTTGGCAAGGGTTTTTCTTTGGGATCCAAATGTCTGTCCCGTAACCTTCGTGATCTTTCAAATATCAACTGCTGCCATCTGCTTTCCTCTATGCCAGGGGTGGTAAATTTTCTATGCCCGTGATGGTATATTTTTTATGCCAGTGATGGTAAATTTTCTATGCCAGTGATGGTATATTTTTTGTGCCAGTGATGGTAAATTTTCTATGCCAGTGATGGTAAATTGTTTATGCCAGTGATGGTAAATTTGGCGCCTGAATTGATTTTTATAGCGCTTTCAAGGTGCGGCTCAGTTACAAGACAAGAATCTAACTTCACTCCACAGTTTAGTTTTCATTTTCTTCATTCTCAAATGAAAAGTAGCTTGAACCTGAATAAGATTTTTTTTTTATTTACCAAAGAAATGTGATCTTTCTTAGATTAAATGATAATCTATTGTGTCTGATATCGCTTGCGCGCGCAAACACCCATATTGCCCCGCCAAAACGAGTACTAAAGACTGTTTGCTTAAATTTCCCAATTTCATTAAAAACCATCTTAAAAGCATTATAGAAAATCATATACCAACTAAATACACATCAAACAAAATAAATAAATGCTGGTTTAATAATAGACTAAAGAAGCTTTGTAAACAGAAGGAAAACCTATATAGAAAATTTAAAGAAACCAAGGCAGAAAGAGTTTACAAAAAGTATATAAAAATTAAACACCTAACCCAAAAAGTAAGCAGACAGCTGCAGAGTGAATACATAAACAATGTAATATCTAAAGATAACAACAAAAACCTATGGTCATACATTAAGTCTAAGAAAATGGAAACAACAGGCATAGCGCCATTAAAAGATGAACATAACATAATACATAATGATAATGAAACTAAAGCAAACATCCTAAACAAATACTTTGCATCAGCATTCTCAGCCCCAGGAGACAAAGACATATTTCTTAATTTGAACCAAGTAGACAACATAGAAGATTTAGTAGTACAAGAAAATGGAATTAAAAAACTATTAGCCAACACCAAACCAAATAAAGCGTCTGGACCTGATGGTATTCCAGCTAGATTACTCAAAGAACTAAGCAATGAGCTAGCCCCAGTGTTCAAAATACTCTTTCAGGCATCGCTTAACCAGGGCAGAGTACCAAAGGACTGGAAAGAAGCTAATGTCACCCCCCTATTTAAAAAAGGAGAAAAATCTGATCCAGGAAACTACAGACCAGTATCACTTACCAGCATCACATGTAAAATACTAGAACACATAATATGTAGCAACATCATAAACCACTTAGACAAACATAATGTCCTCACCCCATACCAACATGGCTTTAGGAAATATAGATCATGTGAAACACAACTAATAGGACTAATTGATGATTTCTCAAAAGGTTTAGATAATAGTGAACAAATAGATGCTATCTTACTAGATTTTTCCAAGGCTTTTGACAAAGTTCACCACCATAGTTTGCTTAAAAAATTAAAATATTTCGGCATTAACGGTCCACTGTATCAGTGGATTAAAGATTTTCTGATAGGGAGAGAACAAACTGTAATAATAAATGGCTCTAAATCAACACCAATAACAGTAAACTCAGGTGTACCTCAAGGAACAGTCTTGGGTCCACTACTATTTTTAATTTACATAAATGATTTACCAAATTGCATTAGTTCAGGAACAAAAGTCAGATTATTTGCAGACGATTGCATAATATATAGAACAATAAAAACAAAACAAGACACAGATATTTTACAAAGAGAATTAGATGAATTACAGAAATGGGAATCAAATTGGAGCATGTCTTTCCACCCAGAAAAATGTCAGTTGTTAAGAGTAACAAAAAAAATTAAACAAATTAATTCCACTTATCTTATTCATGGCAAACCAGTAACACAGACTAAAAACTCAAAATACCTAGGTGTTATAATAAATGAAAAACTGTCATGGAATCCACATATTGATGAAACTATAAAAAAATCCAACAAAGCATTAGGGTTTATTAAAAGAAATTTCTATAAATCAAATAAGAACATAAAACTAAAATGTTATTTAACCTTGGTTAGGCCAATAATAGAATATGCATCCACCGTGTGGGACCCCTCAACTCAAGAAAACATTAAGAAACTGGAACAAACACAAAATAGAGCAGTGAGATTCATAACAAACGAATATTCACATTTGACTAGGGTAACACCATTAATAAAATCACTAAATTTAGAAAGCCTTCAGGACAGAAGACTCAAAAGTAAAGTAGCAATTATACATAAAACACTGAACCATAATCTTCAAATACAAAAACAAAATTTAATAAAATACTCTGAAAGACACAAAAATAAAGGCACATTCCTCGTCCCATATGCTAGGACAAATTTGTACAAATACTCCTTCTTCCCTAGTGCTATTAGAGCATGGAATGGGTTGCCTGAGCTAGCCAGAAAAACCAGTGACTTGGCAGAATTTAAGTCATTGGTTAATATGCATGACTAAATGCATGACGCGTAGGACGTAATCATCTTCTTTTTTGAAGTAACGTCTGTATTATATAAGATAAGATAAGATGGGCCCAGATCAGTGATAGAAATGTAATGCTAAACTAACAACCTTTTCTGAACACTGGCTCCTTTAGCAAACATGACCACCAAATAAAAGTCCTTATCTAGTGTTTAGAAATGTGTAACAATTCTTGAATCCCTGTTCTACACCTAATCTTTGGTCTTTTATTAATGCTTTTAAAACTTGGAACAAAAAAAAAAAAGTGAGACACACATCCTCAAATCCCGGGTTTCTGTTCTCGTAATAAAAGAAGTCATATTTGTGAATGCACTTATAGTTAGGGCGCCATGCGTTGGCTTTGTCCAAATGACAAATAGGTCTATCTGTTTTAGTCCCGAAAGAAGAGTTGGAAGGGGGTGGTATTGAGAAAAGCTAAAGGCCATTTAAAAGCTTCTTCAAAGATATTTAAAAAGATGATAAAGCACTGCAGCACTTTGTAGTAGATCTTTGTTTTTGTTTCAAATAATTTTCTAGACGTCGATGTGCAGTCTGTGAAAGAAGATGGAACGGAAACTAGATGCAACAGTTTAAAATTGTTGAAGCTCACAAACAGATTTTACTGGTTTAGACTTATGTTCGAATATTTCATTCCAGCGCTCCATGGTATAAAAATATATTAAATATATATATATATGTTAAATATCTTCCATGTCTGGGTATATTTCTTTATATATGGGTTTATTTAAATATGTAAAGAGGCTTCCGTAATTGTATACTATAGATAATATAAAAGCCGCTTTGAGTTTTGTGTGGTGTGTCCGTCACGCCTTGAAAGCTAGAAAGATATTGAAACTCCTAGTTCACGATATATTGCAAACTTCTGGTACGTTTTATCTTTTGAAAGTAAACTGTTTGGCTTTATGTAAACTGTTGTTTTTTTTTACTGTACAATACACTGTTTTAAAGAACTAATTACTACTTATAGTACAGAGCAAGGGAGGTAATATTAATCATTTTGTTGTAAATTTAAAATATGGTTATAATTATCCAGTATGTTTTATATTTGTTTTTAAAAAGAAATAATTGTATGTCTTTAAATAGACATTAAAACATTTATTAAGACGCATGCAATGTTATCCTTTATCAGCGTATATAGCAACATGGAGGCCATTTACCCGTCACGTGACCAAAGGGAGCTACTTCTTCCAGAAACCAGGAATGAGAGACGCGTCATTCACATATAATTCTACCATCGTATCCATTAGGCCAGGCTCATATCTTAAAATCCAGTAAAATTAATACTTAATGAATATTAACAAGCCGGCCAAACAATACGACCACTATGATAATAATAATAATAATGATGATAATAATTATAAAATGCTAGTAACATCTTCAGCCCGCAAACCTCCATTTTGTATCAAGGGAGGTAATATTTTGAATGTTGATATTTTCTTCCCCTTAGTTTCCGATATTTGTTGCAGAACATGTTGCACACTTCCTGTTTGACTGCATGGTGTGCAAAGACGTATTCTGTCATCTTCAGTAGTATCTTTTCTTTCCAGTTTATATTCCTTGTACTTAACACTTTCAAGTATAAAAGTGATTTCATGGAAAGCGCAGAATGTATAGCTAAAATAAATAAACAAATAAATATTTTTTTTGTTACTTACAATTATAGCAAATTAATGTAATTACATAATCGAGCCGAGATATACGGGAAGTGGACATTAGTAGGGGTTTATCTGAGGTCCAGGCTATTA
Source organism: Biomphalaria sudanica (assembly GCA_036873155.1). Classification (NCBI taxonomy): domain Eukaryota; kingdom Metazoa; phylum Mollusca; class Gastropoda; family Planorbidae; genus Biomphalaria; species Biomphalaria sudanica. The sequence continues at coordinate 302,279 of JAZGLO010002947.1, forward strand.
CACATTTCAAAACACGTTTGTATTTTGCCCCATAATGGCAGACGTTGTCAGAATTTGAAATGTATTCTCGACTCTGAAATACTGTTTAATATCCAACTGTATCCGCACTTCCTCTTCATCTTCTTGAACGACAAGATGATTAACATCCTTTCCTAGCATTCAAGAGACTCAAGGATCGGAGCATGGGTACTCCAGCGAACTTTTAATCTGTATGTATTGTACCTCCACACCAACGACTCCAAGACACACACACACGTGAAGAACGTAGGTCAATGTTGGCAGAGCAGTATATCATCCTCATCAAGTGCAATAGTCTGAGAGAGAGAGAGAGAGAGAGAGAGTGAAAGAGAGGACAGTGGACAAAAGGAAAGAGATGAAAACTAAAATAAAGAAACACAGAGAAATGTTTTATTGGTAAAATTGGTAGAATTAGTAGAACTTTCCACCCACACAAGCAGTGACAATAATTGTGTAAACAAACCTCATGATGTAACTTAGACAAGTTCACAATTCGGTTTTCGGAGATCACCTGGAGGCTGGGATAGGATTGTTTTTTGGCTCATTTATATGAGCGTCTGGCTCAATCAAAAATTGGTCGCCCCCACCTTCGTTACGTGGATGTAATCAAACGGGACCTCAAAACAGTCAACATTGATACCGACCATTGGGAAGACATAGCCCTAGACCGCACTAAGTGGAGAGAGACGGTGACAAAGAAAGCTGTGGACAGCGAAAAAAACATGAGCTTCAGCAGTTCTGGAAGGAAAGTGTGCCTTACGAAAAATGCCACCAAAGCGAAAGTCACCTTAACCTGCGATACATGTGGACGAGAGTGTCTCTCCAAAATAGAGCTCCACAGTCACATGAAAAAAATGCTGTACTAGATTAATCATAGTCGTTACTGAAGAAGACCATATATATATATATATATATATATATATATATATATATATATATATATATATATATATCTTTCGGTTGACGCTGTCTCCAATATTATTTAATCTTTCTCCAATACTAAGTAGTCCAAAGTATCCCTTGATCTGTTGCCTCTAGTCCTGCTGTTTGCATTTAAAGGAATAGCTTCACTTCTGTCACAAAACTCAAACATTCATAAAGAAAAAAAAAACTAGATCTAGTAATAAAAACTACGCCCTACAACCATATTTTTTTTTAACCTGCAAGGATTTCAGGTTTGGTCTTGAAATCTATGGTGATTTCAAATGGTTCTGTAACAAGTCACTGAAAGTTTTAGTAACTGAACAAAGAAAAAATGCCGGTAAAATTCGTGGCAGTAAGTGAGAGGGCGGTGTTGTGGAGGCAGTCGTAAAGGGGGTTGGGGGGAATTGTAAAACTTGAAGTGTGGGGGGCTATCGCTTATAATGTAGCTACCACTGCAGACGATAATGCATCCCCGCTTAGATATAGGTCATGTCTATTTCCCATAGGTAGTGGGGAGTTGTTTTTTTTTTATTTCCTTCTAAAAGAGAAACAGTGTACGTGTGTTTGATGCGTTACTGTTCTGAGATTATTAAATCAAGGCTACAAGTGACCAATACTTGTGTGTGTTTGACTTGTGTGCCATTTCAATGTTTTGGTAAGTACGATGATAAATAGCTTATACAACTATATAAATAGTAAACACAATCTAAGAAAGTACAGATGTTAATTTGTTGACCTGGGTCACGTTTACTCGCACAGATGCACACCTTGTATCCTGTCACGTTTTTAATCTCCGGGCAGACGACACCTGGAATTTAGCTAGGTGCACTATGTCCAGACTTATTTTTAATAAGGATTTTTTTTAAGTGCTAGGTAGATGCTCATGTGCTGTGTCGCAGTTGTGTCTCAGCTGTGCTGTGTGTTTTGGATGACACGTCTGAGCTTGGATGAAAAGGGAATAAATTATGCACAAGTTATTGATGAACAAAACATTTGAACAAGACACAGGAAAAAGACATAGATAAATTAAACTAAATAAATTTGGAATGGATTATTAAATTAACTATGAATGATCTTTGCATAAATTATGCAAATAAATATGTTGTGGAATAAATAATGAACTACTTTTAAGCTTTGAAGGAATTATGTGTAAAATAGAGATGAATGACAAATAAAGCCTAAAACAATTTTAAATAGAATACAGATCAGCTTAGGATTTGGTAGAACGATACTAGAAACTAATTTGTAACTATGAATTAGCTATGTAGAAATCAAATAAGGATGAACCATGGATAAACTATACATGTAACATGATTAAACTATTGATGAATCATCAAGAACCAAAGATGAACCATCAATCAACTATAGATGAACCATCAATCAACTATAGATGAACTATCAATCAAATATAGATGAACCATCAATCAACTATAGATGAACCATCAATCAACTATAGATGAACCATCAATCAACTATAGATGAACCATCAATCAACTATAGATGAACCATCAATCAACTATAGATGAACCATCAATCAACTATAGATGAACCATCAATCAACTATAGATGAACCATCAATCAACTATAGATGAACCATCAATCAACTATAGATGAACCATCAATCAACTATAGATGAACCATCAATCAACTATAGATGAACCATCAATCAACTATAGATGAACCATCAATCAACTATAGATGAACCATCAATCAACTATAGATGAACCATCAATCAACTATAGATGAACCATCAATCAACTATAGATGAACCATCAATCAACTATAGATGAACCATCAATCAACTATAGATGAACCATCAATCAACTATAGATGAACCATCAATCAACTATAGATGAACCATCAATCAACTATAGATGAACCATCAATCAACTATAGATGAACCATCAATCAACTATAGATGAACCATCAATCAACTATAGATGAACCATCAATCAACTATAGATGAACCATCAATCAACTATAGATGAACCATCAATCAACTATAGATGAACCATCAATCAACTATAGATGAACCATCAATCAACTATAGATGAACCATCAATCAACTATAGATGAACCATCAATCAACTATAGATGAACCATCAATCAACTATAGATGAACCATCAATCAACTATAGATGAACCATCAATCAACTATAGATGAACCATCAATCAACTATAGATGAACCATCAATCAACTATAGATGAACCATCAATCAACTATAGATGAACCATCAATCAACTATAGATGAACCATCAATCAACTATAGATGAACCATCAATCAACTATAGATGAACCATCAATCAACTATAGATGAACCATCAATCAACTATAGATGAACCATCAATCAACTATAGATGAACCATCAATCAACTATAGATGCGTCGCGTGCTACTTCACCTTTTAAATTGAACCAAAGAATTTTTTTTTTCTTTAGGCGACCCAAAAAATAGCCAAATATATTTTTAAAAAGCTTTTCTAAGGGGAAGAACTCCACGTGTTTAAAAAAACATATTTACTTATAATGTAGGATGTATTTCTCTTTTTCGATATCAAACAAAAATATTAATAACCACTTATACATTATTTAATTAGTCTTTAGTTTTGTTAGATACAGATAATAATTGTGCAAAGTTTTAACTTGATCCGAGCATGGGAAGTGGGGACAATAAGGAGTAATACCAAATTGTACCAGACAGACGGAGTGAGTTGATTGAAGCTTTGGAGTATGGCAGGAGCCAGAGGTTTTCCTTTCTCCTCAATAATATCATGATGGGATACATTTCTTTTTTCATCTGCTTTATATAAATGGTTTTTTTTTAACGTTATATTCGTATTCACCTTATATAAAAGTATATAAGTTATATAAAAGACTACATTCTACAAAGGGTGCTCATAAGTTAAATAAAAAAAAAAACTGCTTTCTACACATTTTTCTTTGTCAACCAAAGGGAGAAAAAAAACAAATGTATACGCTGGTCAGTATTTGTTGTGTCCTCGTTCTCAGGACCTGTGGTCACGCATCGAAGTTTGCACAATGCCCACTGACGCTCAGAGACAGATCCTAAGACATTCATTTTTTATTTTTTTTTATTTTACATTGAATAAGTTTGAGAAAATGGATGGGCTTTTAGCTTTTAGACACTGGAACATTAGATTTAGGACATAGATAAGTTATATGTCTATAATTTATTTTAGAAAATAGGTTTTAGAACATTGATAAAGATACAAAATATCTCTCAAAATTAAATGAAACAGAATCTATACGAGCTCAAAACGTGTATAAGGCTTAGTTTGTTCTATCCACAGACCTACATATATTGTATCTAGACCGGAAACACAGCCAACTTGTATGTCTGGTCGTTATGTGTGTAACTCGCCCCCCCTTTAGGAATGTTGGAAGTCGCTCTTCGGTCTCAGACAAATAATATAATGTTTTCAAAGATTAGAAAGAATACATTTCGAAGCTATTCATCAAAGAACTATATGTTCACACAAATCTATGATATAACGCTTATGTCCTTTTAGTTTCCATGGAGATTACATGTCTCCGTATCGACATTCCTAGATCTAAATATTTCATGCCTACTGAGTTGAATCATCTTAAGAGTTTAGATTGCACATTTAAATAGATATTTCTAGACCTAGTTTACAAAAAAAGAAAATTAATTAAAAAAAAAACGTTACCATCCACAAAATTGTAGAGTGAAGGAGCCCATATATATATATATATATATATATATATATATATGTCCATTATAGAAATTGTTTGATCAATCTTAATGAAACCTGACATAAACGTTCCTTTGATAATAGCGTTGATTTTAGGATGTGTCAAGTTGGCCTACAATAAGAGAGTTTACTAGATTTAGTTCAATGAGGTATCTTGACAAGGATTTTAACTATTAAAACAACATAGATGCCTTTTAGTATATAACAATTAAAAAAATATAGCTAGTATGTTATGTAGGTTACTTTAGAAGAAAAAAAACCTTTAATTCTTGTAACTACTTTACAAAAGAAAACAGGACATTTGTTTCAGGACATTGATGTATATGTTTTAGAGATCGGCGCGTCCAGTCTAAATCTAAATCTGTGGTACTATCAATGATGCCATTAAATAAAGGTGTCCTCAAATTGTAACACAACATGATTTGTTCAATGTGTTATGCTTTTATAAATTGAGGATTAAAACCAAGAAAAAGAAACCGTGCATGAGAACCTTTCTATTTTAGTTTATTGTTGTGTGGTTTTGGAAGATGGTGAAATCGGATATTCAATAAGCTTTTAGTTTTTGAATTCTAAACATGACAGACAGATAGACGGACGAACGATTGATTAATAGCAGCGTTACCCTTTTTGGGGCCAGGTAAAAATAAATTAACCAGACAAGAAATTAATTGAACAAAACTACAAGGATAATTACAGCTACAAGATGATAAAGATAAGCAGATGATAAGTGATTTATTGCAAAAAAATAAAATACAAATTTATTTCAACATTTCTTCATCACATTGTTTTTAATCACTTTGTATTCCTCTAATGTACTTTCTTCCTAATGTACTTTCTTCCTAATGTACTTTCTTCCTAATGTACTTTCTTCCTAATGTACTTTCTTCCTAATGTACTTTCTTCCTAATGTACTTTCTTCCTAATGTACTTTCTTCCTAATGTACTTTCTTTCTAATGTACTTTCTTTCTAATGTACTTTCTTCCTAATGTACTTTCTTCCTTCTTCATGGGTAGAAATCTAAATCATTCACAATAAATCTTATAGAATTAATACGTCACCATTTAAAATATAGATATACATTATTTTTCATTTAAAATATTCTTTTCTATCGATTCTACCACGCACAATCAACAACGCAAAGGTTTTAAAAATGTGCAAAGTTAATTCGAGCTCTAAATAAAAACTATGATCATTGCACCTTCAAAGTTCAATACACTACAGAAAATAGAAGTATTACAATCAATGCAATAATACTTCATGAGATAACTGCGTACCCCTATGTCCACCCACCTCTCATCCAACCTTTTGTTTACCTGAGTCAAGAGAAGACAATCCAAAAGTGGAAATATTTGGGTGAGTAGGTGTGCGTGTGTTTTTCCAATCGGAGTGCTCTGCCCCTCCCATGTTGACGAATGTCTCTCCTGTGCTCTAGGGCGAGTTAAAACTGATTAATATATTGTTTCGGAAGAAAACGGCTCACCTAGCCTCCCGCGGTTGAGCAACAAACAGAGGGCGGAGCTCGTCTCGAGGACGCGTTCCAATACCACACACGCATGCACCTTCATTCGTGTGCACAGTGCACACATCTATCTACTTTACTCAATACGTACACATATATACATACACATTTACACAAAGAAAGATTCATCTATTTCATTGATAAGGATACACACTACATGGATCCGTGCAGAGCGTGTATTTATCTCGTTCTCTAGTGTTGGTTAACACATTACATTTCGCTTAGGACTAAGAAAACACCAGTAGGTAAGGACTAAGAAAACACCAGTAGGTAAGGACTAAGAAAACACCAGTAGGTAAGGACCACGACTTAAACATGTTTTACTTACCAAAGTATAAAAAAAAAGTATTGTCATAGATATGTATAATAACACTTGTTTTATTACGTATATTACATATAGAAATTAAAGCATCAATTAACATTACACCAATTGTTTAGGCGCCATCTTGTGAATCGTTAGTTATTTAATGTCAGTTCCGGGTCAAAATTTTGTCTAATTATAGATTAAGGTATAATTATAATTATTATCTTTAGAGATGCTCTCTGATTGGTTAAACTGTCAAGCCGTTCATTGAAGATCGATATAAGAAACCTGTATATCTTATGTTTTGGATAAAACAACTTGACTACATAACAAACACTTGACAAACATATACTACCTTCGTGCTTATAAAAGTATACTACTTGTAATTGTTTTAATATTCTACTCCAAATGGTTTCGATGAAGACAACATGTGACATAATGTGTCTTCATACATAATAATACGTTTTATGTCATTGGCGTGGCCACTCATCTGTCGTTATCGGTGCTGATTTTTTACAGGTGTGCGCGTGTGGGGGGGGGGGCGTGCGTGTGTGTGTCTATGTGTGTGTGTGAACTCGTCATCGGGCTTAAGTCAATTCAAATTTTCCCGGTTTTTTTAAACCCCAGAATTTTTGCTATTGATATAGATGCATAGGATTTGTAGTATTTATTTCTTTATTGTCTCTACTTAGAGTTTCTGTAGACGCTGATAAGATAAATAAAGGAAATAATTTTTCAAATATAAGAAAAATTTGAATTTAATGTCAGGTATAAAAATAGATTTTTGGGTTAGGGTGAGATCAAGTTCGTATAAATATATGATTGTCTATGTGAAGTAAAACATTGTAAAGCTAACATCCTAGATAACTTCACTCAATCCTAGATAACTCCATTCAATCCTAGATAACTCCACCCAATCCTAGATAACTCCACCCAATCCTAGATAACTCCACTCAATCCTAGATAACTCCACTCAATCCTAGATAACTCCACTCAATCCTAGATAACTCCGCCCAATCCTAGTTAACACCACCCAATCCTAGATAACTCCACCCAATTATAGATAACTCCACTCAATCCTAGATAACTCCACCCAATCCTAGTTAACACCACCCAATCCTAGATAACTCCACCCAATCCTAGATAACTCCACTCAATCCTAGATAACTCCACCCAATCCTAGGTAACTCCACCCAATCCTAGGTAACTCCACCCAATCCTAGATAACTCCACCCAATCCTAGGTAACTCCACCCAATCCTAGATAACTCCACCCAATCCTAGGTAACTCCACCCAATCCTAGGTAACTCCACCCAATCCTAGGTAACTCCACCCAATCCTAGATAATTCCACCCAATCCTAGGTAACGCCACCCAATCCTAGATAGCTCCACCCAATCCTAGATAACTCCACCCAATCCTAGATAACTCCACCCAATCCTAGATAACTCCACCCAATCCTAGATAGCTCCACCCAATCCTAGATAACTCCACCCAATGGTATGTAAAAATGATGTTTTCAATCGTCCATCGAGCAACAAGTTGCGATCATATAAGATTAAAATTATTAATAAAATAAAACCGCAGAGCGTGTTTTCTACTTTCTTTTCATTGATAAGAAACCTTTTTTATGAAGCGGAACCATTTAGTCTTTTGTTTGTTTGTTTTTTTCATCTACAGATACATATTAAAGCAGAATTATGGGCAACAAATGTTTAAACAGGAAGAAGAAAGACGTTCCAGACGCGAACCACGCTCTCGTCCTGATTAGGGAGGCTCAGAAGAAATACTACAGCAGCCACATTGAGGAGCAGGACGACAGCGACAACGAAAGGGAAGAGTCCACAGATATCAACTTCGGCTCTCAGGACAGCCTGGATATGCTTGACACCGAGCCCGCCTTGCCGGCCCGCTGCAGCATTGATTTGAGCAGCATTCAGTCCTCCATGGACAGCCTGGATGTGTCCGGCATCAACAACAACAAAGACTGCGACGAGGTCCATATTCTGGACGGCACCCCCGAAACCACGGCTAGCCTCAGGGGCCGTTCTCGTAAAACCAAGAAGCGGGCCAAGGCCAAGTTCATTCGACTCAGCAAGAGGGCGAATTTTTTCTCCATCTTCAATGAGGAGGATAAAAAAGCCCGCAATGTGGACCCTAAGATGTATAGCTATCCGTTTGAGAACATTGTTTTCGAAGGTGGGGGGAATAAAGGTCTTGCTTATTGTGGAGCTGTGCAGGTAAGAACCTTGAGCTCTGTCCCCTTTATCTATCTGGATAGATTACAAGCGCGCGGTCTGTGTTAATGTAGCAGTACGGCTTCGGGTGACAGAAACATTGTATTCTTCTATATTCTGTGGCCGTCATCTCCTAGACTCTATGTAAGCTAATGTACTAGATGAAAAGACTCGTCTGATTCTCGCTGTTCTGTTCATTATTAGGAGTGGGAAGGCCGTTTCCTTCCCGAAACCAGGTATCCTTCAAATAGCAGAGTACAGTGGCGTAGCTAGCCGTGTGGAGGTGGTGCGGGCCGCACGGAGCATCAAATAACGTAGCTACGCCACTGGCAGAGTATGACAGTTACAAAAACCCTTTAGCGTTTTTTTAAAAATAGTTTCAATTTTGAAACATGTCTTTTAAATTCAGTAGAAGAGATGAAAAGCTCCCTGTTTAGACAGCAATTAAGGTTAACATTGTTCAGAAACTGTCCAAACTTGACGATAATTAGATTGTCCATTGTCCTCTCTCGTAGACACAACATGTACGAACACGAACGAAGTAATTGATATTGGGATTCTTTCGAAATAAATTGTACTAAAGTAGGGTGTATGCATCAAGAGAAATTCTAAATTTAATAAAGCTATATGTTTCGAGTTATGATTCATGCTGCTCGAAAACTTGCATAAAGTTTTAAAGTGATTGTTATATTGAATAGAACTTAGAAAACGTTTCAAAGATTTAACAAAATGGTTTTAAAATGACTAGAAAAAAAATAAGAATAACTATTAAGTCTCAATTTACTGCTTAAATAGTTGCTATGTGTAATATTGAAATAGATGTTTAGTTAAATGACCATCCCCGTAAGTGCTATTAGTATATTATAAAGCAAGCTGAATTTGTTTTTAATGTATGCATATTATCAGGTTGCATATAATATGTAACATATAACAAGAATTTTTAAATATTTTATTTTAATAATCATCTCAATAAGCTTCAATCCATCAATTATTTATCAATTACTTCTTCTAATTTAATCTTTATATTTAAAAAGTATTAATATTTATCATTCAATATAGTATGTGATGCACTTTATTTCATATTGAGCGAAAAATTCTAATTATGGACCGCCCCATTTAGCCCCCTCCCCCCATCTTCTCCATGCCGCGGCCACTACTAATCGAAAAGGTAAAATCTGTTATTTTTCTCGCTTTCTATTTCTGTCTATTTCACGCTTTGATGACATTTACTGAAGCAGGACAACTTAGAATTTAAAAATGTTCCAAGCCGGGTAGCAGTAATCTTAACTTGTATTAGACGTTTAGGAGGAAGGATTGATCAGGGGAAAGGGTGGTTTGGCTGTAACCACGCGCATGTATAGTGACGTGAGACATACCTGGGGTGTGATATATGATGGGTGTGTCTGTGTATATGTGTGTTTACGTGTGCAATATACACCGGAAATGTGAAACCAGTGGCGAATGCTACCAGCCTACCTGTGGGATTTGCACTTTGTGTGTGTGTGTGTGTGTGTGTGTGTGTGTGTGTGCCAAGCTATGTGAATGTACGCATTAAGTGTGTGTGTGTACAAGTAACTATGACCTCTAACCCAGTAATCATAACTGAGCTCGTAAGAAGTCGCGATGAGTTTCATTCCAAAAATTTCAATTGTTTGTGCATTGCATTCAGGGCCAGATTAAGTAAGCCCGATGCCCCACGCAATAAGAAAACAATTCTGCCCTTTCTGTCCCATCAGCTTACAAACATTGAATACATTGAATAAGTTGTTTTAGTTTCCAGACGATCCACAGACTTACTTGATTTACTTGTGTATATGTGTTTTGATTTACTTGTGTATATGTGTTTTGATTTACTTGTGTATATGTGTTTTGATTTACATGTGTATATGTGTTTGATTTACTTGTGTATAAGTGTTTTGATTTACATGTGTATAAGTGTTTTGATTTACTTGTGTATATGTGTTTTGATTTACATGTCTATATGTGTCTTGATTTACTTGTGTATATGTGTTTTGATTTACTTGTGTATATGTGTTTTGATTTACTTGTGTATATGTGTTTTGATTTACATGTGTATATGTGTTTTGATTTACTTGTGTATATGTGTTTTGATTTACTTGTGTATATGTGTTTTGATTTACTTGTGTATATATGTTTTGATTTACTTGTGTATATGTGTTTTGATTTACTTGTGTATATGTGTTTTGATTTACTTGTGTATATGTGTTTTGATTTACATGTGTATATGTGTTTTGATTTACTTGTGTATAAGTGTTTTGATTTACTTGTGTATATGTGTCTTGATTTACTTGTGTATAAGTGTTTTGATCTACTTGTGTATATGTGTCTTGATTTACTTGTGTATATGTGTTTTGATTTACTTGTGTATAAGTGTTTTGATTTACTTGTGTATATGTGTCTTGATTTACTTGTGTATATGTGTTTTGATTTACTTGTGTATATGTGTTTGTAAAACGTTTTACATGTTTCGGATGTTCCTTCAGAGTTGAAGACAATTAACTTCCCATTCCAAACCTCCCGTTGGACAATGGTGGCTGGGAGCGCGCAAACCCCGCCACCAGGTAGCTTTAATATATGTAATATATGTATGTGATACTTGGAGCGTGAACATATATAGACTATTTATGCATGTCCTATCAAAAGTACAATGAGACAGACGTTCAGGCTGTATTTCCCCCGTTGTTCATTATTTCAGCTATTGGAAGAACTGGGGATCTGGCCTCAGATCAAACGCCTGGCAGGCACAAGTGCCGGTGCAATGACAGCTGCACTGCTTGCAATCGGCTACAATTCTAAAGACCTGAAAGATTTCTTCAGCCTTAACCTTAACAACATTTTCTTAGGTAAGTGGCAGACATAGGTAGAGTGGGGTGAGGGGGGTGCTCTCAATCGCTCACCTTTGAGAGATGTGATATTTACCGCCCCTCCCCTTATTTCTGTTACGTCTGCCTCCATCTCCTTCTTACACGAGCAGTTAGTGGGTGAGTGGCAGACGTGGCTCCCTACAAGTTAGATAGTTTCCACAATGTAAGTTGTACCAGCATAAGTAGGTCAAGCATATAACTATTCATAACAATAAAAATATAATATTTTATGTGTGTTGTTATTCTTTTTGTTGTTAATTAATTAATAACTCCATTGATCAAGCCATAAATACAAAGATATGCTTCCTTACTATAGCTGCACATATATTGTAGCTATCTTAAGACGTTTATGCTATGACTTCAAAATATTGTTTACATCATCTTTTTTTTATATAAGGCTTGTATGTAAGAGCTGATAAGATAAAATAATAACGATCTTTAATTACACTGTACATTAAACTTTCAAACACTATGGAAAAAATAAAGGCTTTAATAATACATGATTAAAAAAAAACACTCATAATAAAAAGAATGGTCATAGTGATATTGATTTATATTTTAGACAATAGGTTGATCCTCCCCAAAGGTTGATCATCCCCCAAAGACTAAATCCTGCTCAGTATTCTTGATGAGTTTATAGTTGTACAGAAATGACCTCCATGATACATATATATTTGAAATCGCTGTACTAGTATTGTTACAGAGAAGTGCTCAATAGACAAAACCAGTAGTGGTATATTTTTCAACAATTTATGACAACAATACTAGTTTTTCTGTTGACGTCTAAATATCATCACGGCGACAGAGTACTGTCCCTGGAACATAGCAGATACCTGTTAATAGAATACTGTCCCTGAAAGATAAAAGATACCTGGTAACAGAATACTGTCCCTGGAACACAGCAGATACCTGTTAATAGAATACTGTCCCTGAAAGATAAAAGATACCTGGTAACAGAATACTGTCCATGGAACATAGCAGATACCTGGTAATAGAATACTGTCCCTGGAAGATAAAAGATACCTGGTAATAGAGTACTGTCCATGGAACATAGCAGATACCTGGTAATAGAATACTGTCCCTGGAAGATAAAAGATACCTGGTAATAGAGTACTGTTCCTGGGGGGGGGGGGGATGACAAGTGACTTGCGCTGGAATTTGGATTAAAGTGAGGAGGATTCGCGCAACACGTCGACCTCACTCTCTCGCCATAAAGCCCGTCCTTTTCCGGAAGCAAGATTTGGTCAAGACGTCCGGGGACAAGTTTGGGTGCAGTGGATGACCAGAGACTTTCTGTGTGTCTTGTCCTGCTCTTGAGTGCTCCACAGCACTGTGCTGGTACTTGCCTTTCTGTCCTATTAGTCAAGTTTTGTGACGTTACGCACAGGCCGCCAAGTCCAGACTTCACATGCTAGGTTTGACATAATCTCAGTGTACTGAGTGCCATGGACACGTCAGATACCCTCTACCTGGTTTAGCCGGCCAGTCAAAGCCGTTTCCGGGGAGTGGCCGCTGCGCATGTTACAGCTTCTGGGTGCCACAGGTGAGAGTTGGGTACCGAGTGGGGACCAAGAGTGAGCCAGGCTACCCTCAAAAAGAAGGTACGACTGCCTGTCCACTAGAGGTGCTACCCCTCCTAGATACCCCATACACCCCAATGTTCCTGGAACATAGCAGATACCTGGCAAAACTATTTTTTTTAAAATCATTAATCGTATTACCTCCCTTGTTTCAGATCACAAGTGCGGCTTTCTCAGTCTTGTTCCAAATCTTCTTCGATTCTACGGCTGGAATCCTGGAAATCGAATCTATCGATGGTTTGGAGAGAGAATTTATGAAAAAACTGGAAATGTAGACACGACATTCAAACAGGTCTAACTCTCCTATATATCATTTATCACATTCTATAATAAATATGGCCTATAATACTTTCAGGCACACTGCCACATTGTATGTCACATATCTGTTTTCTGTCATACTGATTAACATATTTCACAAACATTACTTTCTTTCAGTTTACACATCATATGTCACATATGTGACTTTCTGTTACAATATTTAATATAGCCTATATGAGATATCCCTTTTCTGACACTTTCTGTCTTTCTGTCATTTTAGACATCACATATTATGACGTATAATGCTGTGATTTTATACATCACGTATGACTTATACATCTAATACTTTCTTACGTTTTAGTCATCACATATGACACATGAAACGTTCTGCCATTTTAAAAATCATTAATGGTACATGACACTTTCTGTCATTTTAACATGTCATATGACAGGTAAATGTCTGTTGCTATCTAACTAGATCTATATCATTTATTTCATTTTCTGTCTTTTATTAAATATTACAACAAATTTTACATGTTACACTTTCTGTCATTTGTATTTAACATATATTACATATAAAATTTCTGTAATTTTTAAGCAATATATATTACATATATCCTGTTCAATAACATCTATAACACTATGTCATTTCAATTAACCACGATGGCATATATCGCTTCTCATAACAATGTACAACCTTTCTTTGCAGTAGCAAAACAAAACTTAGTCGAAATTATTCACAAAATGAACTCTGTGACCTCGACACATGTCTGATAGTGTGCATGTTGTTGTATTAAAAAAAGGTTGAACTAGTTCCGCAGGTTGCAAAATGTTCCTTGACTTCCAGACGACTAGAACAACAAGGTGAAATGTATTTTGTTGACTTTCTTCACAGGTGTATGAAATGTTTGGGCGAGAACTCTGTATTGTGGTAACAAACTTGAACCAGATGACCTCCCTTTACTGTCATCCCAAAACTACGCCCGATATGCCAATCCGGCTAGCTGTTAGGATGTCTTTGAGTATCCCTGGTGAGTTTCCTAAGTGGACAGTTTTAGCTGGGCAGGGCGGGGTTAGTTCTTGTGAATTGACAGATTTGGTTTTAGTAGGCAGTAAATGTATAGTCATGGGAATGTCGTAAATAAAAACATCTACTCATAAATTAAAGAGCGACCTCTAAGTTGTAATGTTTTATGAGTATTGCACGGCAACAGAGGCCTAGCTTTGCTGTTTTGTGTGCGAATTCTATCACGTGTTAGTGTAGTTGTCTATGCTATGTATCTTAAATATTGACTAGATTCTAGACTATTCTTGAACAGATTTAAGACAGGGAAATCCAGAGACAGAAACAAAATATCTAGCAAATTTACACACGATCGCTGTGCATTTTGCTTCAAACTATGTAGATATATATAAAACAACAATAGCCAATTAAATATAACTTTTGATATTCTGCATACATTTTTACACCAAAGAAATGATGCAACCATAAACCATTCTTCAAACTAGGCTTCCTTTCTCTGCTGTCAGCAGTGTTGTCATGCAAGACTTGTCAAAGTATTTCTAAGAATCTGTTCCGTGGATTTGTGAAAAAAAAACGTTGTGCATAGTTTTCCACTGACTAATATTAATTGTCACCCAAGAAATATGTATGCATGTCTCTTGTCACCATTCCTATAACATATATCACTACATCGCGGATGTTTACACTATGTATTATTATGTCAAATCATACGCGATTGTTTCTAGTTTGGGCGATGATGTAGGCCTTTAATTAGCTGCTAATAATGATTTGTAATATTTTATAATTATATTTTAATTAAGGGATGTAATTATATCTATGGTCACTTAGTGCACATGCTGCTATTGTCATAACAATTATTTCCTATTAAGTACAATGTTTATCATCCGGACTAACTTTCCGACTTATCTCCCTTCTCTCACGCTCTTTACCAAATCAAACGAATTCCCGGCAATACACATGAATGTACTAGATTGTCCCGGATCTGAAGTGATGACCAGTCGTTTGGTTATCTCGAGTTCCACCTCATCATGCCAGCACCTCAAGCCAAACTCCGTATCGGTTTAACAAAATAGATAAGGTGATGTCATGACCAAATGTGGTTATGTTGTTAAAGGTTGTAGGCTGCCATAGTCCTAACTCTGGACCTTCACAATGACATTTTGAAGCGCATATCACTCGACCAGGCAGCTATGTTTGTAAAGTGTTTTACATGTTTCGGATGTTCCTTCAGAGTTGAAGATAATTACTTCCTAGTCCAAACCTCCCGCAGGACGACGGAGGATGGGAGAGGGCAGGATTTGAACCCTGGACCATCGATAAATCTGAACGACAGTTCAGCGCGCAAACCGCACGACTAGGCAGCGGTTAGTTTAACAAACCGAAAACATATTTAAGCCATTTTAGTCCCCGTAAAACCTATACTGTTAGTATATTTATACCCAGCATCTAAGAACTTATCTAAATACTTTATGACAAGCTCAAGGATGTTTGCGATCATCTCTTGTTTCTGTACTTTTCCCCAGGTCTGTTCAGAGCAGTCAAACACACACTCTATGGTTGCACGGATATATTTGTGGATGGCGGAGTATTGTGCAACTATCCCATTCATTGCTTTGATGGTAAGCTAAATCTCTCTTTGTGTGAGTGTGTGTGTCCTGTAACAAGCCTGTCATTAGATTGCTTGTGTAGTTGTGTACTTTTGTATGTCTAAAAGAGTCAATATTGTGTAATACAGTCTATATCCAGTACCAGTCTTCAGCCCCCACGCCCTCTTGTTATGGAGCGTGTGTATGTGTGTTTCCTAGATTATATTGAAAGGGAGTATTTATTGTTAATTTTTTGAGAGAGAGAGCATTAATTTAATTTTAGTCTTGTAGAATGATGCAAGATAAGCGGCGTTGTCGTTAGTAGGCCAGACGAGTCCAGGATGCCTGAGTGTAAAAACGTGTTTTTGTTGCGAGTTAGATTTTGTTCAAAATAATATTTTATATTATTAATAAAGTCTAAAACATTTATTTCATTCAATCTCAAGTTGACTTTGTCTATATTGTAATAAAAGTTATATAGTTTTATTCACAAATAAGTTTTATAAGTTTTAATATAATATGCCAACAACGGTTTAGTTGTCCACCAGCAGTTTGGTGCTACAACTCAACGACCTTCAAGAACACCAGACATGTCAGTCTTCAGCCTCCAATAGTCCGTCTTACGAACCATTTTCTTACTAGTGTTTGTTTGTATACTAATTTTCGGATGTTCCTTTGGAATGTCCAAAACCCAAACCTGCAAGTGACCAGGATTTGAACTCTGGACCGTAATGATGCTAGGCCGAAGTGCATGCGAGACTTGGGAGTCGCCAATAACAAAATAGTTTTAAAATTAAGACGTTTTTAGATTCGGATTTTGAAACAATGATTTTGTTTAAATAATCCAATATCTTGTGTTTATGAGTCACTTACTGAGATTGTATCAATGAAGACCATTGCTGGTCACTTACTGAGATTGTATCAATGAAGACCATTGCTGGTCACTTACTGAGATTGTATCAATGAAGACCATTGCTGGTCACTTACTGAGATTGTATCAATGAAGACCATTGCTGGTCTGGCAAATATGAATGTAGATCCAGTGCCTGTTTTTTCGTACATTTTTATTGTGTACATGTTCGGTGTATGTAAGTGCCATTGTGTGTATGTGTTCAGTGTGTGTAGTAATGTATATAAGTCAGTATGTATGTCGTGTTTGTAGGTATGATTAAGTGTGTGGATGTTTTCAGTATGTATCTGTGTGTGTGTGTGTAGCTGTTTTATCACTTTTGTTTGTTAGTGCAACTTTTTGGTTTAGTTTTAGTGTGAACTCGTGCACTGAAAACATGTTTATTTTGGATCAATAAAAAAAATATCAGCTTATGTTATCCGATTATATAAACGATTATATTCTTGACTCTATTGTGATCTGTGATTACTGACCTAAACACAACAATCTTGCTTAGAGCACAAGTGGCATTGTTCTCTTTGTCTATGAAGTCCTAGCGCTGTACAGTCAAACTCCATACTAATAGCATTTTGTTACTGATGGCTCACTGGAGGGCAGCTGTGGTTTGGTATTTATTGAAGTAAAACAAAAAAAAACAAAAAAAACATTTTTAAAATACTTAAAAATAATATAACATATATATATATAACATATAACTGTAATTTATTTCTCTTAATAACTAATGAATGTTACATGTTAACAAATGGACATTTTGTAGGCCCTACCTCGTCCCAAGAATGAATCATGGCTAAGCGAATGCATAAATCTACAAAACTTTATAATATTCCAATGATTGACCTTTAGGTCTAGACCTAGAAAAAGATGCGCAAAATGTTCCTGAACATTAATTTATTAAGATGTTAAATAATAGAATACCCACAGATCTAGACATAGTATAACTAGACTGGAGACGTAGATCTACACACAAATGTCGTGTAAAGCAGAAACAAGGTGTTGTTTTGTAAAGTAGTTCTAAGCACTAAAGTGTTTTTTAGGAACTAAATTCTAAGGTTACTTGTATTGTATTATTACTAAAACCTTTTTATTTCTTAGCATATAATAGTCATTCTAATATTTAGTACGAGTAAATGAACATCGTAAATACGAGCACACTCGTCTCACAATTATTATTTTGTAATCTTTAGATCCAGAATCTATTTTTTTAAAGATCTAGATAAACAGTGTATTTAAATATACATTCTAAAATCATAAGATGATTAAAATCAACAGGCTTGCATTATTTCAATCTAGGATATTGTCGAAACATTATCTCAATGGAAATGAAAAGAAATTGGCTTTATATCATAGATTTGCGTGAATATATAGTTTTGTGATTAATATCTCATTCTTAAAATACGCTAAACAGTATTGCATTATTTCTAAACTTTGAAATCTAAAGATAATAACTTTCTAAGACAGAAAAGAGCGAGTTTCCAAGATTCATGGTGTATTCCCTTACTGCTTGTAAAAAAAGAGTTACGTACATAACGATACGAATTAGACTTTGTTTTCCTGTCTAGGTATAATGTATATAGGTCTGTGTATAATACCTACATCCGGAAATACCCGAATACGTAAAGTTCTAGGAAAATTATTAGAGCTGTTTTCGAGATCCATGTCCACCAATGTTTGTTTTTAGATTTTCACCCTGAAGGTTTTATATTTTAATTTCCACGAAGGTACGATTTGAATAGAGGTATTGTAAAAGCAAGGCATATTATAGGAGACATCTCTAGTTTCTGTTTGTACATACTTGGCATGCAAAGAAAACAGACATAGAATCCCCCCCCCCCCTTTGTTCATTGATTCAGTCTTACTAGACAGAACAGTAGCACTGCTCCACACTAGTCCACTTCAGCAACACACAAAGAAACATGGTCTGTGTTGAACTTGTTGACTTGGCTATTTGTGTTGAACTTGTTGACTTGGCTATTTGTGTTGAACTTGTTGACTTGGCTATTTGTGTTGAACTTGTTGACTTGGCTATTTGTGTTGAACTTGTTGACTTGGCTATTTGTGTTGAACTTGTTGACTTGGCTATTTGTGTTGAACTTGTTGACTTGGCTATTTGTGTTGAACTTGTTGACTTGGCTATTTGTGTTGAACTTGTTGACTTGGCTATTTGTGTTGAACTTGTTGACTTGGCTATTTGTGTTGAACTTGTTGACTTGGCTATTTGTGTTGAACTTGTTGACTTGGCTATTTGATAGTCTCTTGCATTGGTTAACGTTATTGCAATATCGACTGAAGAGGAAAACGGCATTTGGTGCGGCATTCGGTGCGGCATTTGGTGCGGCATTTCTTTTTGTTGGCTTCTTTCTTCCAACGTTGACAATCAAATGTTTATTACGCCCTTGCATTCAATTAGCCATGGTGCTCATGTAGCACTAGTGTTTATGTAGCTCTGATTTTTATTTCGCCCTTGCATTTATTTAGTCAATGTGCTCATGTAGCACTAGTGTTTATGTAGCTCTGATGTTTTTTTTGCCCTTGCATTTATTTAGTCAATGTGCTCATTAGCACTAGTGTTTATGTAGCTCTGATGTTTATTTCGCCCTTGCATTTATTTAGTCAATGTGCTCATTAGCACTAGTGTTTATGTAGCTCTGATGTTTATTTCGCCCTTGCATTTATTTAGTCAATGTGCTCATTAGCACTAGTGTTTATGTAGCTCTGATGTTTTTTTTGCCCTTGCATTCATTTAGTCAATGTGCTCATTAGCACTAGTGTTTATGTAGCTCTGATGTTTATTTCGACCTTGCATTTATTTAGTCAATGTGCTCATGTAGCACTAGTGTTTATGTAGCTCTGATGTTTTTTTGCCCTTGCATTCATTTAGTCAATGTGCTCATTAGCACTAGTGTTTATGTAGCTCTGATGTTTATTTTGCCCTTGCATTCATTAAGTCAAGGTGCTAATGTAGCACTAGTGTTTATGTAGCTCTGATGTTTATTTCGCCCTTGCATTCATTTAGTCAATGTGCTCATGTAGCACTAGTGTTTATGTAGCTCTGATGTTTATTTCGCCCTTGCATTCATTTAGTCAATGTGCTCATGTAGCACTAGTGTTTATGTAGCTCTGATGTTTATTTCGCCCTGGCTTTCATTTAGTCAATGTGCTCATGTAGCACTAGTGTTTATGTAGCTTTGATGTTTATTTCACCCTTGCATTCATTTAGTCAATGTGCTCATGTAGCACTAGTGTTTATGTAGCTCTGATGTTTATTTCGCCCTTGCATTCATTTAGTCAATGTGCTCATGTAGCACTAGTGTTTATGTAGCTCTGATGTTTATTTCGCCCTTGCATTCATTTAGTCAATGTGCTCATGTAGCACTAGTGTTTATGTAGCTCTGATGTTTATTTCGCCCTTGCATTCATTTAGTCAATGTGCTCATGTAGCACTAGTGTTTATGTAGCTCTGATGTTTATTTCGCCCTGGCATTCATTTAGTCAATGTGCTCATGTAGCACTAGTGTTTATGTAGCTCTGATGTTTATTTTGCCCTTGCATTCATTAAGTCAAGGTGCTAATGTAGCACTAGTGTTTATGTAGCTCTGATGTTTATTTCGCCCTTGCATTCATTTAGTCAATGTGCTCATGTAGCACTAGTGTTTATGTAGCTCTGATGTTTATTTCGCCCTTGCATTCATTTAGTCAATGTGCTCATGTAGCACTAGTGTTTATGTAGCTCTGATGTTTATTTCGCCCTGGCATTCATTTAGTCAATGTGCTCATGTAGCACTAGTGTTTATGTAGCTTTGATGTTTATTTCACCCTTGCATTCATTTAGTCAATGTGCTCATGTAGCACTAGTGTTTATGTAGCTCTGATGTTTATTTCGTTCTGGCATTCAAGCAGTCGTGATGGTCATATGGCCGTTATTTTCATTAAGCTTTCAAACACAGATGTTTTCATACAGTGATAATGAAACAAGCACATATGGAAATATGTTTTAAATAAAGTGTTCAGATCTATTTAAATATTGGACTCATATACTGACTCTTCGTCTTTGGTACTGTCTCTCTCACAAGTAGTCCAAAATTATCTTTCCTTCTCACCATGGCTTTAGATTACTTTAGAACATTACACATTCACTCGAAGTTGGCGTTGTACACACACTCCTATTCAGTTGTTCTTATCCAACGTCTTGCATTGCTTCATCATTCCGTGGGGCTTTTCTTTTTTTACAAAGCTTATACCAATACTGTCTGTCTGTCTGTCTGGTAAAAAATGTGTACAAATTATTTTACCCAAATAGAGGCGTAGAGAACTGGGGGCACCACTTTCAGGGGGCGGCACACGCATAGAGGCTCTCAAAAAATTTTTGTAATATTTTAGTTAGGTAATACATTTTAAGGTTATTTGTATTCTATAATTATTAAATACTTCTACTTATAAGCCTCTAGTTCTAAGTTATGTTACTGAAAATGGGAGGGGGGGGGTGCGCCAATAAAGTTCCTTGCCCCGGACGCACGTTTTGCTCTTTACGCCTCTGTCCCACAACAAATCTTGGATTAAGCTGAAATTGTGCACTATTATCTCTTTTACTTGACAACACAAGAATCAATTAAAAAATTAACCAATTACTTAATTAAAGGTTGGTAATTAATTTTTTTGTTTGGTATTAAACAAGGGAAAGAAATTGTATTAGTCGAATTAGTCCCCTTTAAACAATGTAGAAAGAAATAGGTGGCGGCATTAAGGGTTAAAAGTAAATTTATTAACTATAAAACATTCTATTATCATATGCACTTCCCTGGCACAATGGTAATATGTTCGCTTGAGGAGGTTAAATAGGCTCGAACTAAGGTCGTCCCTTTATATATATATAATTGCATTTTAAAAGCGATCACAGAAACCTTTACACCGATAACCCCTTTCTCAACTGGTCCAGAAAAACGATAGCATCTTAGCGTATAGAGAAGGTAAAAGCATGAATTTTCGCTAAACAAAAACAATTGGTAAAAATATTTCTAATCGCACAGATTTAGATTGCTAGTCTAGATCTTTTGCAAATTTAGTTACATGAATAATCGAAACTTATTGATGCAATTACACTTTATGTAATTTGTTATCTTTTAAGTACTTTTTTAGCGACCCCGAAAGGGGAAAAGACGCTATTAGTTTTGTGTGAAAAGTCTGTCCGTCCGTCCCGTTTAGATCTCGTAAACTAGAAAATATATTGAAAATCCGACATCATGATATTTTAGTCCATTCAAGGTTCTGATGCAACGGCTACTTTTTTGTTTTCTAATAGCGAAAAATTTAATTTTTTAAAATCAACTATTCAAGTAGTTTTGTCATAAAAATACACCATTTTTACAACTATTCACTATTAAATGTAACAAACACAGGAGGCTATTTAGTAAGGGAAATGGCAATTTACCATATTTTTAACACATTTATGCAAACGATTTTAGATCTTTTGTAAAAAAAAATAATATTTCTACAAATTTATTGCTAAGTTAAGTAAGTTTTGTCATACTAACTATTACATTTACAAAAAAAAAAAGTTTACTTTTGAGAAAAAAATCTATTTAATATGCATTTAAGTGAAACATAATTGAAAACAACCATTAATAAGTAGTTTTTCATATTATCACGTGAAGTGCATTGCAGATGTCGACCAATAGGACGCTTAATTAAAAAAAAAAATTATTACCGAAATGTTTTTTTTTCTTGAGACTTTGAATAAGAGATTGACCCTTTGCAAAACAATTAAGTCAATCATTATGTACAATTAGATCAATTAGATCATCATTATATGACGTAAGTCAGGCCAGGCTCACATTTAGCTTCACCTTCACTTTCACCTATCCCTTGGTCTGCTGGACAGCAAGCACACTTAACAAGAGACTGGCTATTGTTACACACTATATATATATAGTGAAGGAATATTATTAAATTATTATTGATTCCACTGATGCGTGTGTTTCTTTAAGGCTGGTGGCTGTCTATGGAGCCCGAAGATAACTTTTTAGAAAGACTTCAACCCCTGGAGGACATTCCGAGACTTCTAGAGAGAACAGAGAGATTCGGCATTTACAATGAGAAAACACTTGGTATGCAGTTGGTAAGTTGTAGAAGCTTGCCTTAAAGAAAGTGCAATGTTACACAAGTTAGTCGACCTGAAATGCTGGCGCCAGGCTAGACCATTATATTCATTATTATATTGGACGTTTATTATGTTATAAGCAAACCCGTGTATGCCTGTATGTTGTTGTATAGAATTGTGACTGAGAAATGTAACTTGAGACGTAAGCTCAAGATATGACTGCCTTCTCATATTTTTTTGAGTTTCTTAGATTTTTCATTTAACCCCCCGGGATATTTTCTAGATTTCTTAGTCATCAGTGCAGTAAAGTGTCTGAGAAGACTTACACCAGACTGAAATCAGTGAACCATACACACTACTGACTATGTCAATGTATCGTTACCTGGAGACTTTTGTTCCTGCCCTGCATGCCATTGTAGATTACAAAGTACAGAATTAAACACACACACACACACACTCCCACACACAGAATATAATGAATTTGAAGCAAATGGTGCATGAAATTTATGGACGCTAAATTAAATCAGCACCTGAAAGACTGAACTATAACGAGGTTCTAATTTTAGGCGAGACGAAATGTCTCGGACGTTAAAAAAATACAGCGTTGGTGTCCAATCATATCTAAATACTAAGTGTGGCCTTGTCAACATTACTGAACCCACCGACAAATGGTGTACGATTGTTTGCCTTTTTTTTTTCGAGATGTTAAATTTAGATTAATAAATAGGAAATTTTTAAATTTAAAATGAAAGACTCAGGATGTGCAGTTACATGTCTAATGTCTTATATTTAATGGCTGCCTGGTTGCGCTTTAGACTTTCGTCACGATGTTCCGGGTTCAAACCCTGCCCGCTTCTATCTCCTACAATCCTGTTTAAGATAAATTCTTCATTTCTGAAGGAACTTTCCAAAAAGTATAAAAAAAAACCTTTAAAATAGTTGAAACAAAAAAGAAAAATAAATCTCCTCCTCCACCACACCTTGACTGTTTTTTTTTCTTTCACCAAGACACCATCACATCTTGACTAACTGTCAGCTCTTCAGCTGAGACTCCATCACATCTTGACCATCTCTTCAACCAAGACTCCACATCGTGGCTGTTTTTTCCTTCCACCAAGACTTCACCACATTTTGACAGTCAGTTCTTCCACCAAGACTTCACCACATTTTGACAGTCAGTTCTTCCACCAAGACTTCACCACATTTTGACAGTCAGTTCTTCCACCTAAACTCCATCACATCTTGAATGCTTTCTCTTCCACCAAGACTCTATCACATCTTAACTAGCTGTCTGCTCTTCAACTGAGACTTCATCATATCGTGACCATCTTCTCTTCCACCAAGACTCTATCACATCTTAACTAGCTGTCTGCTCTTCAACTGAGACTTCATCATATCGTGACCATCTTCTCTTCCACCAAGACTCTATCACATCTTAACTAGCTGTCTGCTCTTCAACTGAGACTTCATCATATCGTGACCATCCTCTCTTCCACCAAGACTCTATCACATCTTAACTAGCTGTCTGCTCTTCAACTGAGACTTCATCATATCGTGACCATCCTCTCTTCCACCAAGACTCTATCACATCTTAACTAGCTGTCTGCTCTTCAACTGAGACTTCATCATATCGTGACCATCCTCTCTTCCACCAAGACTCTATCACATCTTAACTAGCTTTCTGCTCTTCAACTGAGACTTCATCATTTCGTGACCATCCTCTCTTCCACCAAAATTCCAACAACTAAGTTTACACCTCACCACCTTTAAGTATCATCCCGAAACTAAGTTATTGATTGCCTGTGACGCTAACATTTCGATTTCAATGTATCATTGAATTCTTTCAAAATTTCATCACATCCCAGTTTTCTGGGGCAGCCAGCCTGATAGCTCCCCCAATGATAATGTCAGGTGAAATGTTTTCCCTACCTGTTTGTTAAGATGTAATAATAGATTGTATGTTTAAAATGTTTATTACGAACAAAACTTTCATAAACATCATCCAAGTTTTATGATTTAATTCTTGTATAAATGAAAGAGCCAAAATGACGACATTTTTGTGTCCTTAAATGACCGCTAACATTATCTTTCTTATTTACATCTTATATGCATCTATATATTACCTCTCACTATATGCAGTATTCAGACAATGAACAAGACCTACTGAAATACCAGTTAGAAAACCTTCGACACGGTGTTGAGTTACAAGATTTGCCAAATACGAAACTCGCCAGGTATGTGTCAAAAGCAATGGTATTCTTTTAGGGGGGGGGGGTGTTTCTTTAGATGTCTCTCTACATGACTTCTTAAATGTAATATGACTTATCATTTTTTATTAAGAAGCAGTATTACTCATAGAACAATTGGAAAATATTGGAGTTAGCGTTATTGATGTCGAAGCAAATACATCTACATTTTTTCATTTCCTAAAAATTTGTTATCATGACTTTGAAAACAGCGTCGATCATTTTTAAAATTAGCAACAGAAACTGTGGTACTTTTGTTTAGAACATAACCTATATACTTACAACCTCACACTTAGTAGCAACTATAGACTTTATCTCTTTTTTTTCTCTTTCTCTCTCTCGCAATTCTCTTGTCTCTCTCAATCTCTACTCTCATTCTCTTTCAATCTTTTCTGCCCTTATTTCTCTCCTCTTTCAACCCCCTTCTCTTTTTCTTTCCTTCCCTTTTCTTTCTCTCTCTAACTCTTCTCTTCTCTTTTCCCCCTTCTCTCTCCCTCTCTCTCCTTCTCTCTTTTCCCCCTTCTCTCTCCCTCTCTCTCCTTCTCTCTTTTCCCCCTTCTCTCTCCCTCTCTCTACCTCTGCTCTTCTCTTTTCCCCCTTCTCTCTTCCTCTCTCTAAAACTCCCTCTCTATCCCAATTCTTTATCATTCTCCCCTCTCTTTCTCTCCTTCTACTCTTTTTCTCTCCACCCCTTTCCAACCTCCCTGTTATATATTTCTCCTTTCTTTGTCCTCCCTCTATTTCTCTCCTTATTTCTCTCTCTCTCTCTCTCTTTCCACTTTTATTCTTTCTCGATCTATTTATGTATATATACATTTGTTAAAATTCGGCCTTTAAAATCAGCCACTAGGGTTTCATTTTTGTCTACTTTGACTAGCAAGAGCTGAGCTTATGACTCGAGTCAAACAAGAGCTCCCACAATACCTATTCAATTCATATGTTTCCCATGAATACAACAGTGTGACGAGTTGTGTCCTATGTTATCTTTCACATTTAATGTTCCTTGTTGCCGACAGGGCCAAGATACGGAAGAAGAAACTTCAGCTCAAAACTGACAGGGAACATAGACGTTTAGTGCACGCCATGAACGCCTTTCTTAGGGTAAGTTTTTAGTCTAGATGATTCTAGAAGAATGGCGTGACACAGCAGAGGAGGAGATGAATAAGTGCTCGTAGAAGTATAGCAGTGCATATACCTATTAAATGTCCGTGTGATTTAACTTGATTTACTTTATAACATGTCTTGGGTTTCAAAACATATTTTGTCTATCTCCCTTTATAACCTTTCACCTCAAGCTCGTCATCTTCTCGCCACTTGTTTCCCCCTGTTCTCTGCTGAAGTGCTTGTTGCCTACCTTAGCATAGAGGTCTGACCTACATACAAATATCTGTTTTCGATTTAAAAGAAATTTCAGGTAGAAATACTTGCTGGTCTAAAAAAAAAAATAGTGAACAAAATATACTTTTAAAAATAAATTTTGGTTTTGTTCTGTCGTTATCTTTCTTTTTGTCTTGTAAGTTTGTTCAAGTTTGCGATCTGGGATGAAGCCAGTTATTACGCGTATAATGTTTTTTTTATTCACTAGCCTATGTAACAGAAGTTTCAAGACCCAATATTTCCAGAGTATCGCCAACATTTATATAATTAGATTTTGACTTTACTCTGTTTACATTTGTCTCGTTTTAATGCAGAATTCAATTTCTTTTCTTGGACTTCCAACCTTTACTATCTTCTAGCCCATATCCATTTTCTTTACACACTCTCTCTCTCTCTATTTACCCACCGCCTCTCTCTATCAATCAGCTCTTTATAATTTAACAAAGTTCTTGACAATACTTTTTTTTTAATACTGTTGGTACCCTTGGTCGTCAGTAGAAACCTCACGAGTGCAAACTTAAAGCTTTTATAGCTTATAACTAGGCACTAGAAGTTCCTGAGTTGCTCCATATTGAATGGATAGTATTTGCTTCTGTTAGGAAAGTAAAGCTTTTGGTTGATATGTGAGCGTTAACATCGACATTAAATTTAGTGACCATACGAATACAATAGAGTGTAATATACTCTAAATCCACCTACAGTACATTATTTAGGTCTCTAATATGATTTCACTTTGCTGGTATCACATTCCCTTAATCTAAATTAACCTAATCAATTATAATACTAAACAGGAAGATTGCCTTTATCTAAAAAATTATTTTCCTCTTCCAATAATGCTAGTCTTTGAGAAGGCATAACACAGACAGAAACGACACCATTAGCAGAAGTGAGCTTTTGGCTGCTTTACAAGATGTGAGTTATCGTCATTGCTGCATCTTTTTTATGAGTTACATGATATAAAATCTCCTTATTTCAAAGACTGCTTTAATTTAATTTCGTGGTCGTTAAACAAAACCTTTTCAAGCTGTTTTCTAATGCCAACTTTCAAGGTATAAGATCAAAGAACGAAAGTAAATGTGAGTTTCCGATATTTTGCAGGAAAACTTGTTTCCACTAAGTAAAAGACTTGTCTTATTTGGTGATGTGGATTCAGAAATTATTCTGGAATATCTGGATAAAGATTCCAATGGACAAGTAAGTGTAGCCTTCAATGTAATCTACAAGATAAGGAGATAATATTTAGGGCCTATATACGTTGACGTGTGTCTGTGTAGACTAATTTGACACAACATACTAATGAAATTCCAACATCGAGCTATTATTGTATATTTTTAACATACAAAAAGTATAATTAAGCATTTTAAATAGTATTATAAAGTGCTGGCCAATGTTTTCAGATAAGTTATAATGAACTACTCAGTTTCATGGAAGAGACAGGTATCAACATGCAATACCGTTTCCTTGGATACCAAAGACGCATCATTCGAAGCTTACCGTCATTCTTGGAAACTTTACAGGCCACACTTCTGACCAACGTTAAACGTGTTTATGTGGATGTAAGTACACTGTTTGTCCAGGTATGTACACACTGTCCTGTTTGTCCAAGTAAGTACACACTTTGTATTAGTTCAAATAATTGCAATGTTAGATTGTCCAATTACCTTATTAATTATACTAGAAATGTGTGTGTGGAGGCTAGCACAATGAATTTATATGAAACATTGAATGTACACTAGATGTAAGTCCTCGCTTGTTTTATTTTTTGTTTATTACCTGTATATATGTCCAAATAATAATGCCTAATATATAGAGGAATATTCTGAGAATAGGCCTGTAGGTGTACAAAATATTTACATTGTCTTAATGAGAATAAGAAATTAGGTCACATTATTTATATAGTAACGTAATGTAGATCTTGTGATCTATGGGGCGCATATGATGTAAAGGTCATCTGTTTCTGTGGCCCATGGTTAATGAGGGTGTCATGTGGCCAGCACAACGACCACCCACCTTTACTTTCCCCTGACTAATGTCAAGTACACATTAGAGCTGGGTGGACTCAGAGGCGCCCAAATATTCCGAAATTAAAAATCCCACATTATTTATATGACATTGTTTAATTAAAACATTACGTTTTTGTTTTATCTTGTTAGGAGAAGGACTTAAAACGTACTGTTGGTATCAACACTGGCCATGTGGGGACCACTGACTTTGTCCTGGAACCTGAAGACATTAAGTTTGTGATAGAACGAGGCAGGCGGTCCCTGGAAGCCTTCTTGAAGTACTATGTGGCCTCTTACCACCTGAAGAAGAAGCCCGAGTCCAAAAACCTCCAGGATCTCCGCAAGAATTCCAAAGGGTCTCTAATCTCCAGCAGCTCCAACCAGAGCTTGGGCAGCTCCGATGCCGTCGCTCTTGAGGTGGCATTGCCCCCGGTGCCTTCTCTCTCGCTCACCGATCAGATGTCTGAGTCAGAAAATGCTGAGAGCACGGCGGCGTCTCCGGTGAAAATCAAATCCACCAAGACTGTGACCTATTCAGAGAACGTTGTCCTGATAAACGACACGCCAGAGTCTTTGGAAAATACCGATGCTGACCTGAGCGAGACTACGCAACTCTTGGGGGACAAATGCAAGCTCGGCTCATCCGACACAACAGAACACAAGTACGTCAAACACAGGGAACCCTTCACCTCGACATCACCGACAGATACACAGATCAAACTAAATCAATCGAAACATCACGGGCAGGCAGAGATCAAAGCAGAAGTTCATAATCACTAACTAGAGTGAAAACATTGTTACCAAGACATAGAACTACATTAGAAGAACTAATTAACTGTTACCAAGACATTGAACTACATTTGAAGAACTAACTTAACTGTTACCAAGACATAGAACTACATTAGAAGAACTAACTTAACTGTTACCAAGACATAGAACTACATTAGAAGAACTACTTAACTGCTTTTACAAGCCGATGTTGATTAAACATGACTTCTTCAATAATCTCATTTTTTTATGTGGGAATAGTTCAGTATGAGAACTACTTTTAAGTAACATTGTAACCTGGAACTAATGTGTCTATTATAAACACTATAGAAAGTATTAAGTGAAGGCTGTGAATACAAGCTCAAACTCAATGTAAAGAATCCAATCCACATCAACTTACATCAACTCTCATTTACAACACAGATTACAAGAAGTCCTCAAACGTTTATTTTACACGTATGCAATTCATTTGAATATAACACTTAGAAATGTATAAATCATTCACTGCATTAGCTTACTTTGAAATAGAGTTTTCCCATTAGCTAGCTTTTCTCCTCCTTTGCTATCTCAATTCCTAGACAGAACTAAGTCTTTGCCTCTTGGTCTTCAAGTTTTCATAGACAGCTAATGTCACGTACAATGGAATGGACAGTAAATCTGTGAATCCTGTCGAGTTACAAAGTCATCTTAAAGAGCCGGATAGTTTTGAACGAATTCAGTATTTTCAAAGATGTTTCTATTATCTTTTCTAGTTGTTTCCAATAGCAATGACTCCAGTAGCAAAGTGATGACGTTGCGACAGGTGTATGACCTGTCTTTGACGTGTACACTGTACACGTGACAAGTCTTGTAACGTACACAAGCATACAGATAGTATATGGGTGATCAACAGTGTTTGTAGACTGGACACATTGCTTGTAGACTGGACACATTGCTTGTAGACTGGACACATTGCTTGTAGACTGGACACATTGCTTGTAGACTGGACACATTGCTTGTAGACTGGACACATTGCTTACTTGAAATGTGATCTCAAATAAGCCTACAGAACCTGAAACTCTAGCAATATTACTGCTATTAACAGTGATGTTTTAGGGCGCCACTGAGTCCACCCAACTTTAATGAATACCCAACTTTGGCTGGGAAAAGTAAAGGCGGTTGGTCGTTGTGCTGGCCACATGACACCCTTCTCGTTAAGCGTTGGCCAAAGAAACAGATGACCTTAACATCATCTGCCCTATAGATCGCAAAATCTAAAAAGTGGAACATTACTTTTTTTTTTCCTTTGATACAAAGTGAAATCACTCCCTCTCACAAGCAGCTCAAACTTACCTGTAAAAAGAAAATGTTGCGGGCATCTCGATGCACTGGATGTAGTCCACAATGTTTGTTGTTTTAAACATACACATGTTGGGTTACAAACGTTGAATCACATACACATGTTATGTTACAAACGTTGAATCACATATACATGTTATGTTACAAACGTTGAATCACATACACATGTTAGGTTACAAACGTTGAATCACATACACATGTTAGGTTACAAACGTTGAATCACATACACATGTTATGTTACAAACGTTGAATCACATATACATGTTATGTTACAAACGTTGAATCACATATACATGTTATGTTACAAACGTTGAATCACATACACATGTTAGGTTACAAACGTTGAATCACATACACATGTTAGGTTACAAACGTTGAATCACATACACATGTTATGTTACAAACGTTGAATCACATACACATGTTATGTTACAAACGTTGAATCACATATACATACTGCTCAAAGAGTCCAGTCGTTTTGGGCCTTTGTCAAAACATATCAATCGGTTTAAGTGTGTGTCTATTTGCGTCGTGACATTCCATGGTATTGACAATGAAAGAACAGTCTTTGACTCTATATGATGTACATTTCATTCAGAATATTAAAATGTCCTATAACTTACTATCATATTGGTTCTAATCGCACATAACTTGTAACCGAGCCAGTAGATATTTATATATGTAATGAAATTCAATAACATCTGATACATTTTGTGAAGTATTTCTTGAATGGGTACTCGTTTCTTTACACTTGATCATTATATTTTCTGAAAGTCTTTCATGCTCTGTGTATTGATTTTCGGGAAAAAAAATTACCCAGCACTTACATGTATAAAATATTTAGGCCAAGGTTAATCTTTGATGTTAGGACAACCAGAAGTTTCTACTTTACAATGACTTACTTTTGGAAAGTTACGGTTGCACACATTATGTTAGTACTCCAAACGACGCTCAATGATTCAGTAAGTGATATAGTGTTAACTGGCTAATGTTGACCTCGTTTATATCAAACTCTCTCCGTAGACCTGGTCAAAATGTTGTACATGTTATTTCACACAAACAGTGGAAAAAAAATATTTCAGTTTTGTATAATTGCATTCAATTGCTGAGTGGCCAAGCACTTGCAGGCTTGAGTTTGAATTCCGATTCGAGTAGACATATTTTTTTTTTCGAAATTTGTGAAACCTTCTCCTTGATTGATGACATGATTGACTCAAAATAATCGAGGCACGTTTCACTGAATATGAGCGTTTTAAAAATAAAGTTGTTTTTTTTCTATTTGTTTTGAATAGAATTATTTCGTTGCTTCCCGCTTCGTGTACCACGTGGCCTCCGTAAAAAAAAAAATTCTTTAAGCGACTTTAATTTGGTAGACATGAAGCATGGCTTCATGGTGTTGGTCAAGCTGATAGTCACAAATATAGAATATAGACAGCAATATTTTTACGTTTACAGATAAGACAGTTTTGTTTATATCTTATCTCAAAAAAAAAAAATTAAATATTATCTTATCTTATCTTATATAATACAGACGTTACTTCAAAAAAGAAGATGATTACGTCCTACGCGTCATGCATTTAGTCATGCATATTAACCAATGACTTAAATTCTGCCAAGTCACTGGTTTTCCTGGCTAGCTCAGGCAACCCATTCCATGCTCTAATAGCACTAGGGAAGAAGGAGTATTTGTACAAATTTGTCCCAGCATAAGGGATGAGGAATGTGCCTTTATCTTTGTGTCTTTCAGAGTATTTTATTAAATTTTGTTTTTGTATTTGAAGATTATGGTTCAGTGTTTTATGTATAATTGCTACTTTACCTTTGAGTCTTCTGTCCTAAAGGCTTTCTAAATTTAGAGATTTTACTAAAGGTGTTACTCTAGTTAATTAAGTGTGAATATTTGTTTGTTATGAATCTCACTGCTCTATTTTGTGTCTGTTCCAATTTCTTAATGTTATCTTGAGTTGAGGGGTCCCAAACGGAGGATGCATATTCTATTATTGGCCTAACCAAGGTTAAATAACATTTTAGTTTTATGTTCTTATTTGATTTATAGAAATTTCTTTTAATAAATCCTAATGCTTTGTTTGACTTTTTTATAGTTTCATCAATATGTGGATTCCATGACAGTTTTTCATTTATTATAACACCTAGGTATTTTGCGTTTTTAGTGTTACTGGTTTGCCATGAATAAGATAAGTGGAATTAATTTGTTTTAGTTTTTTTGTTACTCTTAACAACTGACATTTTTCTGGGTGGAAAGACATGCTCCAATTTGATTCCCATTTCTGTAATTCATCTAATTCTCTTTGTAAAATATCTGTGTCTTGTGTTGTTTTTATTCTTCTATATATTATGCAATCGTCTGCAAATAATCCACTGATGCAGTGGACCATTAATGCCAAAATATTTTAATTTTTTAAGCAAACTATGGTGGTGAACTTTGTCAAAAGCCTTGGAAAAATCTAGTAAGATAGCATCTATTTGTTCACTATTTTCTAAACCTTTTGAAAAGTCATCAATTAGTCCTATTAGTTGTGTTTCACATGATCTATATTTCCTAAAGCCATGTTGGTATGGGGTGAGGACATTATGTTTGTCTAAGTGGTTTATGATGTTGCTACATATTATGTGTTCTAGGATTTTACATGTGATGCTGGTAAGTGATACTGGTCTGTAGTTTCCTGGGTCAGATTTTTCTCCTTTTTTAAATAGGGGGGTGACATTAGCTTCTTTCCAGTCCTTTGGTACTCTGCCCTGGTTAAGCGATGCCTGAAAGAGTATTTTGAACACTGGTGCTAGCTCATTGCTTAGTTCTTTGAGTAATCTAGCTGGAATACCATCAGGTCCAGACGCTTTATTTGGTTTGGTGTTGGCTAATAGTTTTTGGATTCCATTTTCTTGTACTACTATATCTTCTATGTTGTCTACTTGGTTCAAATTAAGTAATATGTCTTTGTCTCCTGGGGCTGAGAATGCAGATGCAAAGTAATTGTTTAGGATGTTTGCTTTAGTTTCATTATCATTATGTATTATGTTATGTTCATCTTTTAATGGAGCTATGCCTGTTGTTTCCATTTTCTTAGACTTAATGTATGACCATAGGTTTTTGTTGTTATCTTTAGATATTACATTGTTTATGTATTCACTCTGCAGCTGTCTGCTTACTTATTGGGCTTAGTGTTTAATTTTTATATACTTTTTGTAAACTCTTTCTGCCTTTCTTTCTGCCTACTGCTTTTATCTGACTGTGTATTTTTATGATCTCATGGTCTGATAGACCAGGGATAATATCATAATCAACTAATAATCCAGGACTGTTGGTTAAGAAGAGATCTAATGTGTTGTTTAATCTAGTTGGCTTTTTAATGATTTGATCTAAACTTAGGTTGTGTAAAGTTTCTATGAAATTCTCATTTATGTCCTTAAGGTTTTGATGGATATCTATGGTTAGTGTTTTCCAATTTATATCAAGTAGGTTGAAATCACCCATAATCCAAAAAACTGCATTTTTATTTGTCTCTTTAAGTGTAGCAAACTGATTACACAGTTCCTACATGTATTCTAAACTAGAATTTGGTGGTCTGTAAATACTGCCTATTATTAGGGATGTTGAGGTGGTATTAATTTTACAAAATATTGATTCTATATTTTTTTGAGTTAGGTAAGGTAATTTCTTCTGCTGTAAGAGTGTTTTTTATTGCTAAAAGATGAATGTATTCGAATCTGTAAAATAAGGAAGATACTGTAAGGCAGGTGACAGATTCATCTGTGACCTAGATATTATATTACAATAGCACAAGCTTAGTGTCTGTTTCCATAGTGATTTCATTTTTAGTTTTGTTTTGTTTTGTTTTGCTTGTATGTTGTTTTTATTTTTCTCCGTTCTCGACAGCAGCTTTTGCTTTGGTAGAACGTCTGCAACCTGCTCTCCAGTTGGTTTGTTCTTAGTTCTTAGTTCTCATTCAAACTGCTGAGCTATAAAAGAATGTGTTAATTGAGCTTCAATAAATCTATACCAGTGATGTTTTATTTATTATTTTAAATAAAACGTTATTGTTCTTCGCTGTGATACCCCTGAAGCAAGTAGTACAAAGAAATGTTTTCACTACATCTATACATGTACCATGATTTTATTTTGTTTGTTTTGTTTGTTTTCTCCTCTATACCATTGCTTCATTTTATTTTTCATCTAGAAAATGTTCCAATCCAACTATTTCTTTTTAAAGCTGTAAATATGTATGGACATGACATTGGCATAAAGGTCAAGACCTTAACTCTAATTTATTCTATCGCAACAAATGTTATTCTTATATTGCTCAATGAACTTTACTGAATTTTGATTAAAATAATTCTGTGCCATTTTGTCGCTTTTTAATTCTTACTAGATCTATGTTCAACTAAAATCGTTATGTCAGAAAGAAAGAGTTAAAACAACACAAATACTTGATGTTTATCATAAGACATTTTGTTGGCATGGATGAAAGTCTTTGAATGTCTTAAAAAAAACAACCAACAAATTAACAAACACAGACAAAAAACTACTGTGTTCAGATATATAAATGTAGGTTCTATTCCAAGCACTGTATTCAACAAAACCTTATCAATAGTCACATTTTAAAACGTCAAGTTCAAAGAAGTATTTCCTATAGCTCACTAGCTTCGTCCTATTTCAGGCAACAATGTTACAACAAAAGACGTAACGGTGTACGCACTCATTACTTCTAAACCAAAACAACATTACACACTATTCATCTTCCTTGTAATTTTGGGGGGACAAATCCATAGTCTTTAAGTCCTCCTTATACTCCTGCATCTCCACTTTGGTACAAAATGACCTACAAATGTTCTCTGCCATCTGATGTTCGCCTCGGTTCAAGTACATCTCGTAGAGAGTTTCCTCTTCCAAGAGGCCGACCACCTCCTGGCACAGACCTTGCATCCTGGAGAGTCCAACATTCAAACAATGAAACTGAGTAGGTCTACCATCCTCCTCCCACATAGCCATACAATAGAAGACAAAAGAAAGACCAATAAAAAAAAAAAAAAAATGTCTACAATGTATTTTATAATCCGTTTCACTGAATCCTTCACTATACAATTACAAAATTATAAGAATCGCATTTCTCAGAGGAAGTTACTTCTATTGGTATTTCATCATTCTCACGCAAACATAATTGAAAGTAATTCAAACCAATTTAATTTTGGTTATTTGGCACATATGAGGGCTTGTCGTGCCCACTTATCCTTCCCGGGATTATCTATTCCTCTATCCAATGAATCCCAAATGGAACTGTAAAAACATTAAAATAATCTTATAATCTTATTTATAATTCAATTTTTTTACATTTAAATTGTAAATACTAATATTAGTAACCATCAAAATCTGTTGTAAATATATGTATATATATATATATATATTACTCAAAATATTTCACTTCAATCTTCGCACTTAATTCTATTTCCCTGATGAAATCTAGTACCTTCCCAGATATTTTGATCTATAGTGGATTTCTATGCACACCCACAATGTCACGCGTACCTTTGATACGCCGGACTAACTGTTGAAAACTTTTGCTTACCTTTGAATAAAGCCAGGCCCAATACCTGTCATTCCATATTCATAATAAGCTTTCAATCCTTCTCCAGACAGTCTGGGCCGATTGTTTACAGTCTTTGCGCCGTATCTAGAGTAAACATGAACATATAACAAACTAGTATTTATCAGGAATCGATCTACATCAAAGATGGGCAAATTATCGAAAAATAGGTACCAAGTATCTATCTACATCAAAGATTGGAAAATAATCGAAAAATTGGTATTAAGTATTTATCTACAATAATCTAAATCAAATATGGGCTAATAATCGAAAGTAGATATCATGTATCTATCACTATATTGAATATGGGCTTATAACAATCAAGTGCTGTAGTTATTATCATTCTTCACTGAACATAGTCCATTAACCAGAAGTACAATGCTTTTTTTAGCATTTAGAGAAAAAAATAATTTATAGAGCTCTTGAATATATCTTCCAAATCAATCACTACTAACTAGCTAGCGGTTTAAACTGATCAACTAATCGATTGTTCCTCATCAGATATTTTAATTTTCGTAGTTTAAAGGAAGCTTTAAATAATCTTTTACTGGCCGACAGTTTTGCCAGAAAATGTAGATCTACTACTTTTGAAATACCTAGTAATGTGTTATAGCATACACGCTCTAAAACCCAAAACTCTGTTGTAGCAATAATATCTTTAAAAGTTCTTTCACAAACTTGAGGCAGCTAAAAATAATTCAAAACGTCAACGAAATAAATACCTCTGAAATCCTTTCGAACAAAGTTTATCTGCGACATCTATAATCTGTGACTCTGTCAGGGGAACGCCTCTCTTTGAGCGCCTCATTTCTTCCAAATAAAACTGTTTCTGAAACTAGAGAATGTGAGTACTCATTATAAACACTGTTAGTGTCACTCGTGCATTCATCCATAATCGGAAGAGTGCACTCACTCTCAACAAAGGGAGTACTCTCATTTTCAGTCAGGAAAATGCTCCCATCTTCAAACGTGGGAAGTGCACTTATTCTCAGTCCGGGAAATGCCTTCATCCTTAAAAGTGCCCAGCTCGTGGAGCTGAGGTATTAAGCCCGAAGAAACCGCCAATCCTGCCTTTATAACTGGAGCTCCGTGCCCATGTATCTCGTCAGCCTACAGAGGCGAGTCTAGGAGAGGGATAGTGGATTTCAAACTTTCTCTGCCTTGTGGTAGGAAGGTTTCATGGGTCCATCTCAAGAAAAAAATCATAAATGGATCTGTGTTGACTATCAACTATGATATCATTACAACTATGTTGATGACAAATGCAATTCTTGGCATTCCTTTAGATGACATCATCATAGTCATAAGTGGGTCCAAGACAAATGATCCATTTATCTAAAGCCCAGTCAGCAGCTAGTGTGCCCTTAATAAGAAACTTGAAAACTATTAGGAACAAGCTTCGTTTTTGAGAAAACGAAGACAGAAAGATTTGTAAAATTTAAGATTAATGCACAACATTAAGTGAATTATTAATTCCAATAATTGATGAAATCATTTTTTTGTGTGCCATAAAACAAAATTTACATTAGTTTTCACTGCACTAGAATAATTCTTCTTACGGATCATTGTCTGCTGATTGTTAATTTGTGAACGAACAAAACTATGTTTAATGACAAAACATAATGCAATGATTAAAACATGATAAATAAAACAAAGGATTGTATTTCGTATCTTATAAATAACAGACGTATCTTCAAAATAGAATATCATAATATCAAACTAACTAGGTCTTCTTCCTACGAGTATCCATGTGTTAATGTAGTCGTGCATGTTAATTAGAGATAAACTTCTAAGTCAATTTAGGTTTTCCTGGCTGATTCAGGCAACCTAAACTAGATTCTAGATTTATCCTACTCCAGCTCAATCTAATAATAATACTACGTTGAAGTTAACTGAAATAAAAACATGTTATATCAGTTGAGGGGATATTGACAACTGACCTCGCAGACACCTGCAAGTGTGAGGCCCTTAACAACCCTACGAATATGTTCATTACGTTACCAGTCAGAAGTCGGTACTGCTGCAGACTTGCCTCATTAACAGAACATTCCTTAGTTGAAAAGATCGAAAGGAAACATATCTAACCTGATAGCCCACTGCCAGACAAGCGTCACATCTGTACTTAGGGGGCATGTGCCAGGATCCCTTGTCTTGGAGATCTACTTGAGGGGCTGAGTAAAAATAGGATGGTTTCTCTCTGTTTTTGAAGAAGTCAGTCTCTGTCAGATCAGGGATGTCCTCCATCTGGCCGTAGCTCGTTTCAATCATTAAACTTGAGAACAGGAGAAGGGACACAACTGGTATACAGCTTCGAGATTTTCTATTTCTGTTCATTTTCAATTTAGATTTGAAGACTAATTTATTACAAATTATAAGCTACTTCAAGTCTTTTTATAATTTCTACAACTAGAAGTAACAGACGTCATTTCCGTCTAAAGAAAAAGGGAGCCAAGAGAAGTCAACTTTCAATGACGTCAATTTAAGATTATAAAAAAATTAGTACATTATATATATGGCTCAAAATTGATCCTTTATTTACTTTATTAGAGAATTGTTTTCATTTTCACAAAGCTAATATGAACTCTTCTCTTTGTCTGGGTAGATTCTTTTACACTTTTTTTCTCACACATCCCATTCTCAGATCAAGCTGAAAGTTTGCACAATTATTCCTTGTCAAAAAGATAACACAAATCAATCAATTTTTTTTTAAATAATTAAAATTGAATTATACAGAAATGTGTTTTCTATAGAAAAGGGGAGATAATTCTTATAATACAACAAATTTCCATAAAGGATCAATAAAGCAATCTTAGTCTTAGTAATTATTGAGATGTATGGGAGATATATGGCAGCCATTGTGCAGGGCTTTTCCTAATAAAAGCTTTGTTTTTAAAAACGTTTTTTTTTAATACTGTTTTCCGTATTCTAAAAATATCTTTTTCTGGAGAGACATTCCCAAGGTGTACATTCCAGGTCCCATCACGGAGTCCTCGTGGAAACGTTCACCAGGAGAGGCAGATAGGCTGTTGGTAATGGAAGCATTTCCTCCTGCACGTTCCAGCAAACAGGTAAAATGCAGTAAGGAGGAAGAAAAGCTACATCGTACCATCCGCCACGCTGTACCTCAACCAGGACTGTACGCTACTCTGCTGCAATGACTGCTCTCTTACGGCTTGTCGTGGTACATTATAGGGATGGGGGAACTCAAGTGGGTCTCAAAGAGCAGTGTCACACAGTAGGCGTATGTGATTAAATGATCATCTATTTGGTGGGAGATCCCCGGACAGAAGGGTCGGTGAAGAGCCAATCCTATATTCCTGACCTGTGGTATAAAAGTCTTTCACTAGGTCTAGGGTCATAAAAGGGCACATGCTCGACCCTTATATATAGGCCTATAACGCAGGTAAAATTGGCATTTGCTTTGGTGGTGGAGGATATTTGGCACTATTTTCTTCCAGAGAACAATGCTTTTTCACTTTCCACAGCTTTCATTCTCTTACCACATTGTGCGGTCTAGGGCTATGTCTTCCCCGTAGTCAACATCAATGTCCACTGCTTTGAGGTCACTTTTTATTAAATCTACATATCGGAGCTGGGGGCGATCAGTTTTTCTTATGATACTATCTAGGCTCTAGAAACTTGCTGATTGGGTATACCCAGAATCCCGATGTGGCTTTCGCTCTTAAAGATCCACAATGGACGTGATATTTTCTCGTTGTCAGCTGCAGGAGACGTGCAGAGAACAAAGAATGCCTTCGTTCATTAGTTTGTAGGTCTAAGGGTGGATAGAAGCCTTTAATACACTTTCCAAACCTGCACAAATCCATACTAGTAAATCTCTCTCTCTTTATGTTTAGTTTGTCAACCTTCAACGTTTGCTTTTTTTTATTTAACCTAATCACTGAAGTAGTGCCCCCTGTATTTCTAAACCCGACAACCCCTAGACCTACTAACTCTCTTACATATATTATATAGCGTCTCCTACTTCGTGGTCGAAGATGTATACAACAATCTCATTTCTAGGAACACGGAGAGGTGCTCTTCAATCTCATTTGTAGGAATACGAAGATATGTACAACAATCTCATTTCTAGGAACACGGAGAGGTGCTCTCAATCTCATTTGTAGGAATACGAAGATGTGTACAACAATCTCATTTCTAGGAACACGGAGAGGTGCTCTTCAATCTCATTTGTAGAAATACGAAGATGTGTACAACAATCTCATTTCTAGGAACACGGAGAGGTGCTCTTCAATCTCATTTGTAGGAATACGAAGATGTGTACAACAATCTCATTTCTAGGAACACGGAGAGGTGCTCTTCAATCTCATTTGTAGAAATACGAAGATGTGTACAACAATCTCATTTCTAGGAACACGGAGAGGTGCTCTTCAATCTCATTTGTAGGAATACGAAGATGTGTACAACAATCTCATTTCTAGGAACACGGAGAGGTGCTCTTCAATCTTATTTCCTACGAACACGAAGATGTGTACAACAATCTCATTTCTAGGAACACGGAAATGTGTAAAACAATCTCATTTGTAGGAATACGAAGATGTGTACAACAATCTCACTTCTAGGAACACGGAAATGTGTACAACAATCTCATTTCCTACGAACAAGGAGATGTGTACAACAATCTCATTTCCTACGAACACGAAGATGTGTACAACAATCTCATTTCCTAAGAACACGAAGATGTGTACAACAATCTCATTTGTAGGAACACGGAAAAGTGCTCTTTAATCTCATTTCCTACGAACACGAAGATGTGTACAACAATCTCATTTCTAGGAACATGAAGATGTGTACAACAATCTCATTTCTAGGAACACGGAGATGTGTACAACAATCTCATTTGTAGGAATACAAAGATGTGTACAACAATCTCACTTCTAGAAACACGGAGATGTGTACAACAATCTCATTTCCTACGAACACGGAGATGTGTACAAAAATCTCATTTCTAGGAACACGGAAATGTGTAAAACAATCTCATTTGTAGGAATACGAAGATGTGTACAACAATCTCATTTCCTACGAACACGGAGATGTGTACAACAATCTCATTTCTAGGAACACGGAAATGTGTACAACAATCTCATTTCCTACGAACACGAAGATGTGTACAACAATCTCATTTCTAGGAACACGGAAATGTGCTTTTCAATCTCATTTCCTACGAACACGAAGATGTGTACAACAATCTCATTTCTAGGAACACGGAGATGTGTACAAAAATCTCATTTCTAGGAACATGAAGATGTGTACAACAATCTCATTTCTAGGAACACGAAGATGTGTACAACAATCTCATTTCTAGGAACACGGAAAGGTGCTCTTCAATCTCATTTGTAGGAATACGAAGATGTGTACAACAATCTCATTTCTAGGAACACGGAGAGGTGCTCTTCAATCTCATTTGTAGAAATACGAAGATGTGTACAACAATCTCATTTCTAGGAACACGGAGAGGTGCTCTTCAATCTCATTTGTAGGAATACGAAGATGTGTACAACAATCTCATTTCTAGGAACACGGAGAGGTGCTCTTCAATCTCATTTGTAGAAATACGAAGATGTGTACAACAATCTCATTTCTAGGAACACGGAGAGGTGCTCTTCAATCTCATTTGTAGGAATACGAAGATGTGTACAACAATCTCATTTCTAGGAACACGGAGAGGTGCTTTTCAATCTTATTTCCTACGAACACGAAGATGTGTACAACAATCTCATTTCTAGGAACACGGAAATGTGTAAAACAATCTCATTTGTAGGAATACGAAGATGTGTACAACAATCTCACTTCTAGGAACACGGAAATGTGTACAACAATCTCATTTCCTACGAACAAGGAGATGTGTACAACAATCTCATTTCCTACGAACACGAAGATGTGTACAACAATCTCATTTCGTAAGAACACGAAGATGTGTACAACAATCTCATTTGTAGGAACACGGAAATGTGCTCTTTAATCTCATTTCCTACGAACACGAAGATGTGTACAACAATCTCATTTCTAGGAACATGAAGATGTGTACAACAATCTCATTTCTAGGAACACGGAGATGTGTACAACAATCTCATTTGTAGGAATACAAAGATGTTTACAACAATCTCACTTCTAGAAACACGGAGATGTGTACAACAATCTCATTTCCTACGAACACGGAGATGTGTACAAAAATCTCATTTCTAGGAACACGGAAATGTGTAAAACAATCTCATTTGTAGGAATACGAAGATGTGTACAACAATCTCATTTCCTACGAACACGGAGATGTGTACAACAATCTCATTTCTAGGAACACGGAAATGTGTACAACAATCTCATTTCCTACGAACACGAAGATGTGTACAACAATCTCATTTCTAGGAACATGAAGATGTGTACAACAATCTCATTTCTAGGAACACGGAGATGTGTACAACAATCTCATTTGTAGGAATACAAAGATGTTTACAACAATCTCACTTCTAGAAACACGGAGATGTGTACAACAATCTCATTTCCTACGAACACGGAGATGTGTACAAAAATCTCATTTCTAGGAACACGGAAATGTGTAAAACAATCTCATTTGTAGGAATACGAAGATGTGTACAACAATCTCATTTCCTACGAACACGGAGATGTGTACAACAATCTCATTTCTAGGAACACGGAAATGTGTACAACAATCTCATTTCCTACGAACACGAAGATGTGTACAACAATCTCATTTCTAGGAACACGGAAATGTGCTTTTCAATCTCATTTCCTACGAACACGAAGATGTGTACAACAATCTCATTTCTAGGAACACGGAGATGTGTACAAAAATCTCATTTCTAGGAACATGAAGATGTGTACAACAATCTCATTTCTAGGAACACG
This sequence comes from Biomphalaria sudanica, assembly GCA_036873155.1. Classification (NCBI taxonomy): domain Eukaryota; kingdom Metazoa; phylum Mollusca; class Gastropoda; family Planorbidae; genus Biomphalaria; species Biomphalaria sudanica. Next base: position 345,568 of record JAZGLO010002947.1, read on the forward strand.
AAGATGTGTACAACAATCTCATGTCTAGGAACACGAAGATGTGTACAACAATCTCACTTCTAGGAACACGGAGATGTGTACAACAATCTTATTTCCTAAGAACACGAATATGTGTACAACAATCTCATTTCTAGGAACACGGAAATGTGCTCTTTAATCTCATTTCCTACGAACACGAAGATGTGTACAACAATCTCATTTCTAGGAACATGAAGATGTGTACAACAATCTCATTTCTAGGAACACGGAGATGTGTACAAAAATCTCATTTGTAGGAATACGAAGATGTGTACAACAATCTCACTTCTAGGAACACGGAGATGTGTACAACAATCTTATTTCCTACGAACACGAAGATGTGTACAACAATCTCATTTCTAGGAACACGGAAATTTGCTCTTCAATCTCATTTCTACGAATACGAAGATGTGTACAACAATCTCATTTCTAGGAACACGGAGAGGTGCTCTTCAATCTCATTTGTAGGAATACGAAAATGTGTACAACAATCTCATTTCTAGGAACACGGTGAGGTGCTCTTCAATCTCATTTCCTACGAACACGAAGATGTGTACAACAATCTCATTTCTAGGAACACGGAGAGGTGCTCTTCAATCTCATTTCCTACGAACACAAAGATGTGTACAACAATCTTATTTCTACGAACACGGAGAGGTGCTCTTCAATCTCATTTGTAGGAATACGAAGATCTGTACAACAATCTCATTTCTATGAACACGGAGAGGTGCTCTTCAATCTCATTTCCTACGAACACGAAGATGTGTACAACAATCTCATTTCTAGGAACACGGAGATGTGTACAACAATCTCACTTCTAGGAACATGGAGATGTGTACAACAATCTCATTTCCTACGAACACGAAGATGTGTACAACAATCTCATTTCTAGGAACACGGAAATGTGCTCTTCAATCTCATTTGTAGGAATACGAAGATGTGTACAACAATCTCATTTCTAGGAACACGGAGAGGTGCTCTTTAATCTCATTTGTATCAATTCGAAGATGTGTACAACAATCTCATTTCTAGGAACACGGAGAGGTGCTCTTCAATCTCATTTGTAGGAATACGAAGATGTGTACAACAATCTCATTTCTAGAAACACAGAGAGGTGCTCTTCAATCTCATTTCCTACGAACACGAAGATGTGTACAACAATCTCATTTCTAGGAACACGGAGAGGTGCTCTTCAATCTCATTTCCTACGAACACGAAGATGTGTTCAACAATCTCATTTCTAGGAACACGGAGAGGTGCTCTTCAATCTCATTTCCTACAAACACGAAGATGTGTACAACAATCTCATTTCTACGAACACGGAGAGGTGCTCTTCAATCTCATTTCCTACGAACACGAAGATGTGTACAACAATCTCATTTCTACGAACACGGAGAGGTGCTCTTCAATCTCATTTCCTACGAACACGAAGATGTGTACAACAATCTCATTTCTAGGAACATGAAGATGTGTACAACAATCTCATTTTTAGGAACACGGAGATGTGTACAACAATCTCATTTCTAGGAACACGGAAATGTGCTCTTCAATCTCATTTGTAGGAATACGAAGATGTGTACAACAATCTCATTTCTAGGAACACGGAGAGGTGCTCTTCAATCTCATTTGTAGGAATTCGAAGATGTGTACAACAATCTTATTTCTAGGAACACGGAGAGGTGCTCTTCAATCTCATTTGTAGGAATACGAAGATGTGTACAACAATCTCATTTCTAGGAACACGGAGAGGTGCTCTTCAATCTCATTTCCTACGAACACGAAGATGTGTACAACAATCTCATTTCTAGGAACACGGAGAGGTGCTCTTCAATCTCATTTCTTACGAACACGAAGATGTGTACAACAATCTCATTTCTAGGAACACGGAGAGGTGCTCTTCAATCTCATTTCCTACGAACACGAAGATGTGTACAACAATCTCATTTCTACGAACACGGAGGGGTGCTCTTCAATCTCATTTGTAGGAATACGAAGATGTGTACAACAATATCATTTCTATGAACACGGAGAGGTGCTCTTCAATCTCATTTTCTACGAACACGAAGATGTGTACAACAGTCTCATTTCTAGGAACACGGAGATGTGTACAACAATCTCATTTGTAGGAATACGAAGATGTGTACAACAATCTCACTTCTAGGAACACGGAGATGTGTACAACAATCTCATTTCCTACGAACACGAAGATGTGTACAACAATCTCATTTCTAGGAACACGGAGAGGTGCTCTTCAATCTCATTTGTAGGAATACGAAGATGTGTACAACAATCTCATTTCTAGGAACATGAAGATGTGTACAACAATCTCATTTCTAGGAACACGGAGATGTGTACAATAATCTCATTTGTAGGAATACGAAGATGTGTACAACAATCTCACTTCTAGGAACACGGAGATGTGTACAACAATCTCATTTCCTACGAACACGAAGATGTGTACAACAATCTCATTTCTAGGAACACGGAAATGTGTAAAACAATCTCATTTGTAGGAATACGAAGATGTGTACAACAATCTCACTTCTAGGAACACGGAGACGTGTATAACAATCTTATTTCCTACGAACACTGAGATGTGTACAACAATCTCATTTCCTACGAACACGAAGATGTGTACAACAATCTCATTTCCTACGAACACGAAGATGTGTACAACAATCTCATTTCCTAAGAACACGAAGATGTGTACAACAATCTCATTTGTAGGAACACGGAAATGTGCTCTTTAATCTCATTTCCTACGAACACGAAGATGTGTACAACAATCTTATTTCTAGGAACACGGAAATGTGTAAAACAATCTCATTTGTAGGAATACGAAGATGTGTACAACAATCTCACTTCTAGGAACACGGAGATGTGTACAACAATCTCATTTCTAGGAACACGGAAATGTGTAAAACAATCTCATTTGTAGGAACACGGAGATGTGTACAACAATCTCATTTCTAGGAACATGAAGATGTGTACAACAATCTCATTTCTAGGAACACGAAGATGTGTACAACAATCTCATTTCTAGGAACACGAAGATGTGTACAACAATCTCATTTCTAGGAACACGAAGATGTGTACAACAATCTTATTTCTAGGAACACGAAGATGTGTACAACAATCTCATTTCTAGGAACACGAAGATGTGTACAACAATCTCATTTCCTATGAACACAAAGATGGCTAAGTTGTCCAATCTTTGAAAAGTCGGCTGTACACAAGGCATGGTAAGGCTAGTACTGATGCAGAGTAGCCCATCTCGATTTAGAGATTTTCTGATCTGCGTTCCTTGCTGACGATTGATCTATTGCAGAGTAAAATCTACATGGATGTCGCAAAGAATATATTATAATAACTATGTATATTTGAATCACAAAAAAATATATATATTTTATAAATTGGCCCCTTAACAAGCAACTTTTAATAATGGCAATGGCTTCGATTTAAAATATTAAGGATGAGTGCAACGTTTCATATGACTACCCAAACCCAAAACAGACCAATCAGTACAATAATTAGAAAAGAAAATACGAGCATGTTAATACCGAAACACGACACCCTTACGTATGGGGCTGAACGAAACTTATGATTACCTTAGGGTTGGCATTTCTTTTAAGACAAACCTTCTTATTGTGGATATTGAGACTATAGCTTGTCACGGATCGAAAGTCAGATCTTAGGGATAGGGGATTGTCAAAATCGAAAAACAATTCCTTATCGTAGCCTAAATTGTATATCTAATATAACTTAATAATAATAATAATAATAATTTTATTTATAAAGCGCTGTTAACAAACAAAATGTTGGCTCAAGGCGCTGTAACAACATTGCAAACACAAACACAAGAGCCAACATTACAAACTAATCTAAAAAAGTTTTAAACAGATAGGTCTTAATGTTCTTTTTAAAAGTGGTGTAGCATGTTGTCTGTCTGAGATCAATGGGGAGTGAGTTCCAAACCTTTGGTCCGTGAACTGAAAAAGCCCGCAGACCGTAGCTTTTGAGGGAGCTTTTTGAATTTTTTTAAAGATGAGAAAAATGATCATGAGGAAAAAAAACTATTTTTTGGTTAAACAATCACGATATTTTTTGCTTATCAAATAAATTTGTTTTAAGCTAAGATTGAAAAATTAAAAAAAAAATCTTAATAGGGTACTCATACATAGCATTCCTGTATAATATCATTAGATTTGAAGTACAAATAAAAAATGTGGTCTCTAAGTGTTTCCCCTCCCCTTAAGCTAAGACTGAAACATTTAAAAAAATAAATTTAATAGGACTATTCACCCAGCATAGTTTTAATTTAGTTTAAGAATACATAAACACCAATAGCAAAGACAGGCACAAAAACTCCCTTGGTCCCCCTGGCAATCAGATCATTAAATTGAAAAAAATTCAACTATCTGACATAAACTTTTCGCATGTAAATTATGAGTGAGTCTGGTGTGAATGTAAATTTTGGTTTCCTATAATATAATGTTTTGTTTGGTGGTGTAATGCACAAATTGTAAGACACGTTTCCTTATGGATAATAAAATTATTATTATTATTATTGCATTTATTAGATAAATCTAAAATCTATATAAGTAAAAAAAAAACAATTGGTGGTTTTGGTTTGTTGTCGTTCTAAAACCCTATGATAAGTACCCTATCTGCTTTCAATGTAATAATAATAATAATCTTTATTGTCCGCATGGAAATTTGTCTTACAGTTTATGCATTACACCAAACAAAATGAAGCTCAATTTATAGTTTGGTTTGGTGTTATAATTGCAGCAGCACCAGCTGAAAGATCCGCTTTTAGTTTTTATTCTTATGAATTTTAGGTGCACTCATTATTTTCATTCTTAACTTTCTCTACCAGATTTTTTTCCTCTTGCCAACTTCATTTACAGGAATGGGCATTTCTAAAGTCGGCCTCTCTACCCAGGACGAGGCAGTTTAACGTCCTACCCAGGACGAGGCAGTTTATTCCTCAGGATGGGTCAATCTCACGTTGTACCTAGTACGAAGACAGCATTAAGATGTCCGGATGTCTAATAAAGCATAAACTGTAGGACAGGTTACAAATAGGCTAAATTGAAAAAAACAAAAATGTATTTAGGGCTACATAAGCGAAAACATATTATTACGCCAAGAAATATATATATATATGGATTTCTCCCCCCCCCCCCCCCGCGAAAAAAAATTTATATCTATTTAATCTTTATTATATTCTGACCCTTCATTCTTTCGGAAGACGTTTATTGTGCCCTACAATAGGTTCTTCCATGAGTTAGTGGAAAAATTTTTGATTCCCCGCCATTACTAGCAAAGGGGTCTGGGGGAGCGCTAGGAGCTCCTCCAGCGCGGGGAGAAGCCCCGCCGCCAAGCACTATTTCTGGTATTGAAAGCCAACAAAATGCATATTCTGAGGTATCTACACTGCATTTTCCTGCTATTAAAATGTTTTATTTCAAAAACCTAATGTGCTATTCTTACTGACGTAGACCCTCCAGCGCGGTTCGAAGCATTTGACGTCAAGCTGTTTCCATAAAAATCTGTCACTGGTAATGTCTGAAGCCTCTTCCAACCTGCCATGAGGACCTCCATGAATGAGTGGCGTCAAGTTGTACTAGGATATCATTGCAATTCTTATTATGCGTAATTCATTTCGTCGGAGAACATGTCCCGCAAACCTCATGCGTCGCTCTCTCGCAATCTTACTAAGGGGTCGACTCCCAGTTCGGCATAGGATTTCCTTGATTTAGACCCGATCTCTATAACTGACTCCTAAAATCTGTCTTAGCCATCTTTGTTGAGCCACATTTAGTGTTTTTCTATTTCGGCAGATGACTATTCACTGCAGTTTATTAATGGAGCCCTGCCACTGGTAAAAATGTGTAACCTCTCTTGAATACGCTCTTGGCATTAAGTGACTGTAGTTTGCTTTAGATTTTATATCGAAAAGAGAAGTTTTATCGTCAAAATCATCTGTTGGGGGTTTTCCACCTCAAAATGCTCTGTTGGGGGATCTTAAACTCAAAACCATCTGGAAGAGTTTTAAACTTTTTTAAAAAGCCATCTCTAGAAGAGGGGTTTAAACTCAAAACCCCCGATTGGATTGGCTACGCTCAAATAATTTTAGTGTGTAATTTGCTTTTTTTTATATTGAAGAGGTATTTTTAGCATCAAACCCCTCTGAATGGGGGTTTAAACTCGAAACCCCTTTTGGCAACGCTCATAGCATTTTGAGTGCGTTATTTGCTTTTTTTCTTACACTGAAGATGTATTTTTTAGCCTCAAACCCCCTGGCTGTGGGTTTAAACTCAAAACCCCTTTGGCTACGCTCATAGATTTTAGAGTGAGTAATTTGCTTTTATTTATATTGAAGATGTACTTTTTAGCTTCAAACTCCACTGGAGGGGAGTTTAAACTCAAAACCCCTTATACTACACTCATAACATTTTAAGTGTTAATTTGCTTTGTTTTTATTATTAAAGAGGTATTGAAGTGTGGTTTAAACTCAAAACTGAGTCAAAACCCATTTAGCTACGCTCATAACATTTTGAGTGCGTAATTAGCTTTTTTTTATATTGAAGAGGGGGTTTATCGTAAATTTTAGAGGGGGGTTTTAAAATCAAAATCTCCCTTAACTGTGCTCTTGAAATTAGGGGATTTTTGTTTGCATTTTGTTTTGTTTTATTTTATAGAAGAGGGGGAGTAAACTGCAAAAACCCCAGGTAGGGGGTTTAAAACACAAAACAACTGGTAGGGGGTTTTAACCTCAAAACCCCTGGTAGGGGTTTTTAAACTCGAAACCCCAGGTAGGGGGTTTTAAACTCAAAACCCCCTGGTAGGGGGTTTTAAACTCAAAACCCTTTTGGTTGTGCTGGGGCAAGTGATGGTTTAGTATTAAAATCTCACCTAAAATAAACAAAATCAAAGCAAAAAATCAGTCACTAAATTCCGATCTCCCCCTTCGGAGGGGGGGATTTCATTTCGGGGGGAAGTTTTGAACCCCCCCCCCCTGGCTACGCCCATGATATATATATATATATATATATATATATATATATATATATATATATATATATATATATATATATATATATATATATATATATATTCTAGCTCTAGACTTTAAAATAATATGATATTGTTGTAACTCTGATTTGTAACTCTGTGATCCGCATTGACATCTAATTCTGCGAAAGATGCACTGCTAAGAACTAGCCTAGAGATGAATGTTGACATTAAACCATCAAGATAACGGAGTTCTGCCCAAGTTGAGGAATGCTGTGCTCAATGCAGACATTGTTACTAGATCTATGTGTTTTTATGATGTCCTACCGATGTCCTCTTGTGAATAAACATCTGTATATCGTTGAGTCGTTTCTCTTAAGTATTTTATCTTATTTTATATAATACAGACGTTACTTCAAAAAAGAAGTTGATTACGTCCTAAGCGTCATGCATTCAGTCATGCATGTTAACCAATGACTTAAATTCTGCCAAGTCACTGCATAGTTTTCCTGGCTAGCTCAGGCAACCCATTCCATACTCTAATAATACGCTAAACACGTGGGTCCGATTTGGGGGATGAACATTGGCCCAAACGAGCACCCTTTGGGCTGAGTCTGGGCTCAGTTAGGGGGCCCAGATAAAGCCTTGATGAATCCCTGAAATTACTTAAAATGATATGAATAATTACATGAAACAATACTAAATTTACTAGTTGAAATTCATCGTTTATTGCATCATAAAATGTTATTGTCAGAACTTATTAAATATAACAAATAAAAATACCAGAAGAAATTATTAAAAATACCAGAAGAAATTGTCTACCGGTACCTTTAATGGTACACTAAAAAGAAAAGATTTATGAAAAGGTAAAACCAATAGCAAAATTTTATCGGTTATAATGGATTCAACCAAGAGAAGGCATCAACACTGACTAGTGATGTCACTACCTGTGGGCAGTCCAGTCTAATAACACGCTGCCACATCACAGGTCTGACATCATAACCTGTAACATGGTAATGAGCTATTGGTCTAAACTATCTATGGGTTGCAATGTCGCAAGTCAGTGTTCAGGCCTTCTGTAACTATCGGTCTCGGTTCAACAATATTATTGAAATATTATAGTATATTATGGAAAATACATTGTCTATAAAAAACAGAGTAGTTGTGAATGATAACATTAAAATGTTTACAGAACATTTTTCAGAATTATCTACACAAAGTATAAGTCTGCTGTAAGTAATTACATTTCAAAGCAAACAGTTCTGAAAATCATGAAAACAAAAGCAAAAAAAGACTACCTTAGCTTTGTACTTTTGTACAAAGAAAATGTAAAGTAACAAAAAAAAAAGTATTGAGTAGATGGAATGTTAAACAATATGTACATTGAAATATGAAAATTTATACACTTGGATATAAGTTGTAATAACAAATAGCTTAAAATTAAATAAGTTAGAAATATGGGTGCTTTTATTTATACAATAAGTATTTATTGTATCATAAAATATACCACCATTATTTAATTGTATTATGTACAAAAGCTTGAAGAGCTTACATAGAAACCTATGCAATTATATCGCAATTGAGAATTGTCTAAACAAAGTATAGACCTGCTGTATGTAAATTAAGTTGAAAAGCAAACTGTTCTGATAATCATGGAGACTATTTGAATAACAAATTGTCCATCTAAGATTGTATTAATCAAATCTAAACAAGTTACCAGCATTAAGTATATGGAATATAAGCAATATAAACTAAAATTTTGAAAACATACATTTCAACATTCATTGTTCAAATAAATTAATTGGATAAAATAAAATAAATGACATAACATAATTTTATAAAAGTACCAATGGTTTAAAAAAAAAAGAGAGTTCTTATTGCACCATACAAAATATTTATACATTTTTTAAAAAGATTGATTTCATATTTGTTTACACAAAAACAGGACAAAAGAGTTTGTGGAATGTATCAATATGTACACTTAAGTAAGTGAACCCATTAATATTTATGCATTAATTGTAATTACAAAAAACTCTCTTAAATGAAATAGATTAGAAACAAAAATTTTTCCTAAATACCAGAGCTTACATATACAAATTTTAAAAAATATATATAAATACAATTGTAATATATTCTAAATAAAATGAGTAATAATTTTAGATTTTTTAATGTACCATCAAGCTTGTATAGCCAACAGAGAAGCATATGAGATGATATTCATGAAGTTAAGAATAATCCCCACCAATCTGGCCTGATAGATGTCAAATAAATTTAAAAGCAAACGAGTTCTGACAATCATTAAATAATTTTTTAAAATTTGAGAATCTTAGAAATTGCTATACACAGAAATTACCAATTAACCAATGACCTTAATTCTGCCAAGTCACTGGTTTTCCTGGCTAGCTCAGGCAACCCATTCCATGCTCTAATAGCACTAGGGAAGAAGGAGTATTTGTACAAATTTGTCCTAGCATATGGGATGAGGAGTATGCCTTTATCTTTGTGTCTTTCTGAGTATTTTATTAAATTTTGTTTTTGTATTTGAAGATTATGGTTCAGTGTTTTATGTATAATTGCTACTTCACTTTTGAGTCTTCTGTCCTGAATAGGCTTTCTAAATTTAGTGTTTTTACTAAAGGTATTACTCTAGTCAAATGTAAATATTTGTTTGTTATGAATCTCACTGCTCTATTTTGTGTCTGTTCCAGTTTCTTAATGTTTCCTTGAGTTGAGGGGTCCCAAACAGAGGATGCATATTCTATTATTGGCCTATTTTAAATTTTAAAGAATAATTCATTTGTAAGTTAGTTACATGTGATAAAGGTATACAACTAAGATGAAAGTCCAACTTGTTTACTTTTGCAGTGCCTTCCCTTACCAAGGGACATTACTCAGAAAAAGTAAATACATGTTGTTACCTAAATGTATAGATCTATGTATCATCATAATTATAAGTCTAGATCTATAAGTTATAACACAAATCTACAGTACCACAGTACTAGACTAGTTCTATGTTAGGTACATGTCTTATAGATCTAAGTTCTAGTCTAGATCTAATTTAATTAATAATAATTAATATTTTATTTAAATAATTATTAATATACTTCATAGGTCATAGATCTATCATCTAGAGTAACTTACATCTATCGAACACCTTCGTTTTAAGGTTCTTATCGAACACCCCATTGTATTTTTTAAAATTCTTCTATATTTCGTTGATTATGAAGAAACTAGTCCATTCATATTGTGCATCGTCCATTTCTTTAAAGTTAAGTTATATTTAGTTTCATTTTCACACGACTTAAGTTATATTTAGTTTCATTTTCACACGAGGATAATTTTGTTTACTTATATTCAAAGTGCATTGGTAATATTAATATTGGTATAAAAATTTCACTTTTTTTGACCTCTTGGGAAGAGTGAAGTGAGTCTCGGGTTAAGGGTATTTTTTAATGCCAATGATGCTTCAGCTAAACAAAACCTATATAATATATATGCTTCTAATTAGGCTGAGAAATAATTTGCAACTATTTGTTTAAAGAGTTCTTTGTTACCCAAACATGAAAATTGAGGTTTAAATAGGGGGTGTTCGATAGTAGCAGTTTTTATATAAGCAATCTCAGCTTCGTAAGATATCGAACACCATTTTAATGTTAAAAATAAACATCAAAGGGATATAACCCAAAGAAGACAAAATATTTAAATTATATATTTTTTAATTGTTATTTTTTTAAATAATGTAATGCAAAGTACATATATAAATTACTCATGTGTTACAATTTGTATCAGCTATTTGTGGTTTACCGTAAATGTGCTATATTTTTCTAAGTAAATAGATTTACATCGATATGCACTAATCGTACCCATTTTAAAAGCTTGATTTTATGACACATATAGTTTGATGCTATTTTCATCGTTTACAATTGGAGACACTGCATCATTATAAATCATATCTATTTGTGGGTTGCTTATTTTCCGATGCCCCGTTCTATTAACTTCTGAATTCTGTGTTATAAACAAATATCTAGCGCATGTGCTTGATGTGAAGAGACATTAATAAAACGAAAGGGACTAAGGGGGGTATAGAATGTAGATATGGTATTTTGCAATAAAAATGTCATTGGTAGGTAAAAAGAAAAGGGGGGGGGGGAGAGAAACAGTCAAGACACTGTATCAAGAGATCATCCATAATTGATCGACCATTAAAATGTGACGTCAGCCTCAAATACATAGTCAGTTGTGCTTCTCGATCTAGACGTGTGGCGCAGGGTCTATAAAATTATATATATATATATATATATATATATATATATATATATATATATATATATATATATATTACCATAAAATATGAAAAAGCTCATAATGCGCTACAAAGACACTCCTTTGAAACATCACAAATTCTCAATAACACATTTAACCACTCTCTTATTCTGCCTACACCCCCCTTACCAGCGCTTCCACTCTCCAACATTCACACATTTTCAGTGCAAAGTAACAACGTAAATTTCAAGACTCAATCTAAACGCAGCCACCAGAGTAACACACAACAACAAAAATGGTCAGTGATAGCCCAACACACAGGTGTAAACCAGGCCACCAACACAGCCCCTCAACATTGTTCAAGTTGTAGTAAGAACAATGTTGAGGGGAAAGGGGGAGGAGCCATCAGTCGAGTACCTACGGTCAAGCCGCTAATTAGGTCACAAACACTAGGCGTGATAGATAGATATAGATATGTTGTTTGTGTGTGACAAATACTAAGCGTGCTCTAAAATACGGTGGGTTTCTTTGGTCAACCAGGTGGTTTTGGGAGGGCGGATCTATCTACATCTATAGGTAACACAGCTCGCAAGCTACCATAGTTTTTCAGCCCCCCCCCCCCTTTCCCGCCCAGATCGAAAAATATCTAGCACTGACTTTTGGGCTGTTATATACACTGAGCGTGCTAGATCGGCGGCTAGTTACGTAGGGCCGCGTACCGTATGTTTTGTTTTTAGGTCAACCAAGTAAACTGTTGTGTCCTGCAATGACTTGGGGAGGGCGTGATTATCTATTGGCTACCAAAGCTTATTAGGCTCTCCCTCAAATAAATAATATCTGGATTTATTAATGGCCTTGTATCTCAAAATAGCTTAGACCTATTAAGTACTGGTACGGTAATGTGTCGGTAATGCGTTACTGGGCTTAGCACCATACTAATTATTATAATTATAGGTTTATAGTATTTATACTATTTATAGTTAGGCCTACACTCACTACAAACTATGACTATGCAGTATTATATAGACTAGGTTACACATTATAGATAGACACTTCTATTAGAAAATCTAGATTTAGACTAGACAAGAATACCCTGAGACTCTCTACTAGACTGAAATTTATAATGCAGAAATTTTCAATAGTAATTATGAAATTTTTAGAAAAGATAGGGCTGATAATCATGGAGGAGTTCTTTTAGCAATAAAAAACACTCTTATAGCAGAAGAAATTACCTTACCTAACTAAAAAAATATAGAATCTACATTTTGTAAAATTAATACCACCTCAACATCCCTTACAATAGGCAGCATTTACAGACCACCAAATTCTAGTCTAGAATACATGCAGGAACTATGTAATCAGATTACTACACTAAAAGAGACAAATAAAAATGCAGTTTTTTGGATTATGGGTGACTTCAACCTACCTGATATAAATTGGAAAACACTAACCATAGATAAACACCAAAACCTTAAGGACATAAATGAGCTTTTCATAGAAACTTTACACACCCTAAGTTTAGATAAAATCATTAAAAAGCCAACTAGATTAAACAACACATTAGATCTCTTCTTAACCAACAGACCTGGATTAGTAGTTGATTATGATATTATCCCTGGTCTATCAGACCATGAGATCATAAAAATACACAGTCAGACAAAAGCAGTAGCCAATACAAAACGCACAAGAAAAATCTTACTCTGGAATAAATGTAACCTAACACAATTACACCAAGCTGCATTAAACTTTCAACAAACATTCTTATTAGAAAAAGACATTAACCAACCAGTCGATGACCTCTGGAATTTCATTAAAAACCATCTTAAAAGCATTATAGAAAATCATATACCAACTAAATACACATCAAACAAAATAAATAAATGCTGGTTTAATAATAGACTAAAGAAGCTTTGTAAACAGAAGGAAAACCTATATAGAAAATTTAAAGAAACCAAGGCAGAAAGAGTTTACAAAAAGTACATAAAAATTTAACACCTAACCCAAAAAGTAAGCAGACAGCTGCAGAGTGAATACATAAACAATGTAATATCTAAAGATAACAACAAAAACCTATGGTCATACATTAAGTCTAAGAAAACGGAAACAACAGGCATAGCGCCATTAAAAGATGAACATAACATAATACATAATGATAATGAAACTAAAGCAAACATCCTAAACAAATACTTTGCATCAGCATTCTCAGCCCCAGGAGACAAAGACATATTTCTTAATTTGAACCAAGTAGACAACATAGAAGATTTAGTAGTACAAGAAAATGGAATTCAAAAACTATTAGCTAGCACCAAACCAAATAGAGCGTCTGGACCTGATGGTATTCCAGCTAGATTACTCAAAGAACTAAGCAATGAGCTAGCCCCAGTGTTCAAAATACTCTTTCAGGCATCGCTTAACCAGGGCAGAGTACCAAAGGACTGGAAAGAAGCTAATGTCACCCCCCTATTTAAAAAAGGAGAAAAATCTGATCCAGGAAACTACAGACCAGTATCACTTACCAGCATCACATGTAAAATCCTAGAACACATAATATGTAGCAACATCATAAACCACTTAGACAAACATAATGTCCTCACCCCATACCAACATGGCTTTAGGAAATATAGATCATGTGAAACACAACTAATAGGACTAATTGATGATTTCTCAAAAAGTTTAGATAATAGTGAACAAATAGATGCTATCTTACTAGATTTTTCCAAGGCTTTTGACAAAGTTCACCACCATAGTTTGCTTAAAAAATTAAAATATTTCGGCATTAATGGTCCACTGCATCAGTGGATTAAAGATTTATTGATAGGGAGAGAACAAACTGTAATAATAAATGGCTCTAAATCAACACCAATAACAGTAAACTCAGGTGTACCTCAAGGAACAGTCTTGGGTCCACTACTATTTTTAATTTACATAAATGATTTACCAAATTGCATTAGTTCAGGAACAAAAGTCAGATTATTAGATGAATTACAGAAATGGGAATCAAATTGGAGCATGTCTTTCCACCCAGAAAAATGTCAGTTGTTAAGAGTAACAAAAAAACTAAAACAAATTAATTCCACTTATCTTATTCATGGCAAACCAGTAACACAGACTAAAAATGCAAAATACCTAGGTGTTATAATAAATGAAAAACTGGCATGGAATCCACATATTGATGAAACTATAAAAAAATCCAACAAAGCATTAGGGTTTATTAAAAGAAATTTCTATAAATCAAATAAGAACTTAAAACTAAAATGTTATTTAACCTTGGTTAGGCCAATAATAGAATATGCATCCACCGTTTGGGACCCCTCAACTCAAGAAAACATTAAGAAACTGGAACAAACACAAAATAGAGCAGTGAGATTCATAACAAACGAATATTCACATTTGACTAGGGTAACACCATTAGTAAAATCACTAAATTTAGAAAGCCTTCAGGACAGAAGACTCAAAAGTAAAGTAGCAATTATACATAAAACACTGAACCATAATCTTCAAATACAAAAACAAAATTTAATAAAATACTCTGAAAGACACAGAAATAAAGGCACATTCCTCGTCCCATATGCTAGGACAAATTTGTACAAATACTCCTTCTTCCCTAGTGCTATTAGAGCATGGAATGGGTTGCCTGAGCTAGCCAGAAAAACCAGTGACTTGGCAGAATTTAAGTCATTGGTTAATATGCATGACTAAATGCATGACGCGTAGGACGTAATCATCTTTTTTGAAGTAACGTCTGTATTATATAAGATAAGATAAGAAGACTCTAGTCAAGTCTCGACTACTAGATCTAGATCTAGATTAAATTAGATTGACTAGATCTAAATTTGGACCATGGTGCATTAGCCAAGAAAGACCTGTATATTTGGAATTAGGATTGAATGGAGAACATGTATATATTACACTTTCCTTGCTTTCCATTAAGCCTATTCAGTGTTATGTACAGGCGTTTCTTCAAGTTTACCATATATAAAATGCTACAATATCAAACAAAATTATTTTTTTTAGTATTTATGCAATGTTTTTTTTTTAATGTTCAGAGCAAAAATAAACATAATTAGCACATTTTTAGGATATAAAAGACAACAAGCAAACAAGCAATTTATAAATAAATACATGCTTATTAAACATTATTTTGACAATTAGAGAATTTTTTTGCATAATTACTTCCCTTCCCCCCAAATAATTTATATTAAGTATGCTCTTCCCCTGCCTTTGCTAAATCTATTTTGAGCATTGAATTTGCCTAAATTTTGAACTATCACTGTGATATGTGTATGGCAATTAGTCTTTTCTTTTCTCTTGCACTGGTAGTTCACCTCTTTATTGAACAGAAAATACCTGAAATAAAAGAATTTTTAAATGATTAAAACCTTTTTAAATGCATTTTGTTTGAAACGGTTTACTAGGCGTTTGATATCGTTGTCAGTGAAAAAATATGTCTGATGCAGTTTACACAGTGTCATACCTACCCAACTCCTCTTTGACATCAGATTATATTTTGACCATGCCTGTTTAAATTTGGCGATAGATATAGTTTTATAGAGTTTATAGATTATGTTTTAATTTTTTTTTCTATCTCTAGCCAATATGGAGCTACAACAATTTAAATACAAAAAATGGCAGCGATTCAGCTTTGTTTGATAAGGCAGCTTTACTCTATATTAGATCTAGAATATTCTAGATCTAGATCTAGTACTTTTACTTAGATAATCTAGTAAATGAACCATTTCCACCTTCTGCATTGTAGCTGCTGTCAAACTGTTTATTAATCTTTAGAGAGATTTAGGCTAGAACTACTACCTTGATCTAAATATATCTAGATTCTTGAATCTAATCTCTAGCTTCTGATATTTGTAGTAGAGTCCTTAAATCTGAGCATTTAAGAACCTTGCAGTACACATAAAACTTGTTATGTGGTATAGTGTGATCTGAGCTGTCATCATGAAAGCCACTGGCTCAAACCCTGTTGGATGCTGTCTCCTATCCTGCTGAAAGTTTGGGGCTTGGATGTGTAATATATTAATCTTCTGTGCTTAATGACCAAGTTGAGGTTGAGCAAACTAAAAATCAAAATTATTTCATAAAATTAGCATGATTTTTTAAAAATATCTGATAATTATATATATCTTAAGTTTCCTGTGTACTCATGGAGGAGTATTGGCCAGAAACCACATGCGTCAGATTTTTTGTACAGCTCCTGCCAGTTTGGTCCTTGTCATTCTTGTAGACTTTGTTTTGCTGGGGACATTTCTTGTTCTTTGTTACGATCTACTCATTTTCCTAGACTACATACTTTGCATGCTGTTTGTTATGCAAGAAATTTGTTAACAGGATGGCTGCCTGGTCATGCGGTTTGCGCACTGGAGCGGATTTATCGATGGTCGAGGGTTCAAATCCTGCCCGCTCCCATCCCCCGTCTCCTGCGGGAGGTTTGGACTAGGAAGTAAACTATCATCAACTCTGAAGGAACATCCGAAACAAGTAAAACATTTTACAAACAAAACAAACATACTTTGACCATTTTTAGTTACAAATTTCAGTTTTTAAAAAAAAGTACAAAAAAGGGTCAAGAAACATTCAACTTTAAAAATGTGGTAAAATTAAAATTAATATTAAATGCTGTACATTATTCCAGTATTTTTCAATATTGTGATTTAGTTTGTGTGTATTATTATTGTTGACATACTCTATATGCAGTGGTCAAAGCAAAAACAAATGTTTAGCAATGATCATCTAAAACAAGAAGAATTTTTTTTAAAATTTTATTTAATTTGTTTGAGCTGAAAGTGACTATGCGATTTTATGTCTATAGACGATAACTTTAAAAAAACAAACTCTTGTAACAACTAAAAGAGAACTGAAGGTTTGAGAATCTCAGATTTATTTGTTCTATAAAGATCATTTAAAACCCTAATTTATTAGATTTGGATTGAACAGATAAAATTAATACTTCTATTCACAATTAGCAAAAACATTTTATAAATGTACAACATGCAATTGTGTTAATAAAAAATTGCAATGCAACATTAAATCATAATGACCAATAAAATCTAGAATTTGAAATAACCAAGGAGGAAGTGCAATTTTAAAACAACATACATAACAGTGTCTCTAGCTTGTAGCTAGCTTCATGTTGTACATGTTTTGTTTTTGTTTTTTTACGGTACCTTGTTAGCATTTCACTGTATATGTTTCTATGTATTGTAGAAGACATTCAGATGTGTATCAAGCTATTCATTTCATTCACATGAAGTTGTCATACAGTTTTGTGAACTCATATCTAGGCTAATATATGCCTTTCATTACGTTGCATTGAATGATAGGTTGAATGCATTTAAGGTAATACTGAGTGAATTGAATCAATGTAATATTGAGTGAATTGAAACATACCCTTGAACAAATTTTTGTTTTCTTTTCATTATTGTATTGAATAGTTGAACTTTGTTGCAAAGCATTTTAAGAAAAAGTTATTCAATTTCTAGAATGTAGGAGCATTTTTTTTTTCCAGTACACCATAGAGCAGTGCTTCCAAAAATGTTTACTTTATGGAATACTTTGCACATTCTGAGTATTTAGCAGAACACTTTGCTTATTTTTCGTAGAGGTTAATTCTTGTGGTGGCATACTAGTTAATTATTCCAGTAGTTCATTGAACACCTATTCAGACCTGGCAGAACTGTAAGATTCCACGGAACACAGTTTTGGAAGCACTGCTGTGGAGTGACGTGTATTTCTTAAATGCAAGTGCTACTACTTTGTGGTGACATGATCTTGTAGAGTAAACGACTTTTACAATGTAGCATTCAAACAAACAATAGGGAAGTATTTGAAGAGTATTTTTTGGAATTTAGTTGAATTAGTAGGAGGTATGAGCCCGGAGTGAACTAGTTATATCTTTTATACATTTGAAAAGTGATCACGGTAACATTCACCCAGATATCCCCACTTCTTTGACCCCCCACCCCCAATATTTCCTTTTTCCAAGCTGGTTCAGACAAGTGATAGGATCATAGTTCATTAAGAAATCTAAAAGCTTGAAATTGTGCTAAACAAAAACAATTGGTAAAAATATTTCTAATCACACATATTTATTATTGTTTATTTAGATCTATTACAAATTTAATTACATGACTGATCCAAAACTAAGTGATACACTTACATGTAGTTTTTCTTATGTTTTTTTTTGTTTAGAATATTATTTGTTTTTGATGCATGTTTTGAGAAGGTTGATAGGTAAGTATGTCCTCATAAAGCTTGAAATGTTCCTCCACCCTCCTCCAAATAGCTTCATTTTTTTTCCCATCTGGATTTCCCAAATGGAAGATTCCTCAGATATTTGTGTTTTACTTACGTTCTGGAATGTTGTTTCATGGTGATGCATGGCTATTTCTTATTTGAGATCAATAAATATGTTTGCAACTATTTGGGAATCACCTGCCACAGACATTCAACAACAAAAAAGTGACTGATTGTTAATCAAAAATTGATACTAAACTTTAATATTCATTATTTAGTGAAGAAGTTGACCAGACTATATTCTACTGTAACTTTAGTTCCTAATTCAATGTCATAGATTCCAATTTATCAGACTTTATATTCTATCTTAATTGCAATTCCTTATTCAAAGTCATAGATTCCAATTGACCAGACTTTATATTCTATCTTAATTGCAATTCCTTATCCAAAGTCATAGATTCCAATTGACCAGACTTTATATTCTATCTTAATTGCAATTCCTTATCCAAAGTCATAGATTCCAATTGACCAGACTTTATATTCTATCTTAATTGCAATTCCTTATCCAAAGTCATAGATTCCAATTGACCAGACTTTATATTCTATCTTAATTGCAATTCCTTATCCAAAGTCATAGATTCCAATTGACCAGACTTTATATTCTATCTTAATTGCAATTCCTTATCCAAAGTTATAGATTCCAATGTGCAATAGAGGGAATTACATTAGTTGGCCTAATAGGTTTATATATGGCACAACTTTTTTTTTAATGTATATATCAGATTACCTACAGCTCCATTGAACTATTAGAATTTGGGTCACTTTTGTGCCCCCTCCCTCCCACCTTCCGCTCTGTGGCTTAGTTCCTAAATCCAAAGAGCTCATGTAGTTCTGACCAAACACACATCAAGCCCTGTCACTTTGCTACCTAGTTCAGTAAGTGTATTGTATTGAGACAAACACACATCAAGCCCTGTCACTTTGCTACCTAGTTTACTAAGTGTATTGTATTGAGACAAACAACCAAAGATCCTGTCACCCGAGTTGTACATTCACTTACTAGTCTTTAAAGGGCTCATGTTTTGACCCAGCATATAATCGATTGGTGTTTGCTTATAATTTATAATGTACAGTCGACACAATAGTCTGCCACTTGAGCCCGTTAATTTCTTTTGAGATTTTGACACAGATAAAAACTGACAGGGTATTAATGGGGGATAACATCGACTTTTCTCTACAGTTGTCTTTTCCTGGTATACATTTGTAGGGCCTAGTCAGTTTGAAGCATGAGTCATATTTTACTTGATAACAGCCTCAAATGGGAAAGTCTGTTTGATGTACCAGGACTGACCCATTGATAAGTAATAGTATGTCTCTGTTCTCTTTCAATAAAATATACAAGCCTCTCTCTCTCTCTCTCTCTCTCTCTCTCTCTCTAGACCGTGGTACTGTACCTTGATTGATAGACTAATAATAAATTGGCAGTTCTTGAGTGCCCATAACTTCTGATCCTTTTGGTACTGACAATGCTAAGTGCGTTCTATCGTGTTACAGGTCGATATCAGTTTTCTACCACATTCTCTTCGTGTACCAGTATTCGATGTTCTATTAGTTGGATTTTTTAGATGTTATTTTATGCGTGGTTGAGGGGGGGGGGGTCTTAGTAAAAGATTTGAGAGATTTAAATTATTTTAGACACTAGTGTTAACTTTTACATTAGCCTATTACTTGTTTTTCCCAAAGTCTTTGCTTTTCCATGGGCTTGCAATGACGAAGAGTAAATCGTTGAAATGACTTAGTAAGCCTTCTTGGTCTTTGTCTTTGAAATAATTTCTTTCATTGTTAACATACCAAGAATAAAATGAATGAATGTAACTTGAAACATCTTGACCGACTTTATTGATTCTGCAAATCCAACGGACACTACGAGAGCTGTGTACCGAGTCTTGTGTAAGCGTTCCTGGACAGGTCATCTCTTGTCTGGGTTCTTTTCTCGGCACACGTGTTAACAGACTATATCCATATTAACCGTTTGAGAATCATTGTCACTGTAACGTGTTTCTATAAGCTAAAATAAACCTGAATACGGTTAGTATCAAATGAATGTTCGCATAGGTAGCCGTTGAACTGGATACTTTAGTTTAGGTTGAAACTCCTCTCCCATTAAAACATTACCTTCAAATCTCTGACGTTAAAATAATGGTTTACTATCTCCTTCCTCTATACTTATGGCGACTCTTGAGTCTTTTAGCTGCAACTCGCCAATAGCTTGAGATCTTTAATGAATGCCTGACTGAAGTTTGTATAGTCCCATGGAATGACCAACTCCCTTCTCTATTCTCCTCTTGTACACCTACGGTATGTCTCGTGTCGACCAGTTCAACATTTAGTTTAGCTTGAATATCTTCGCCGAACTTATGTCAAAGGGAGACCACTGAGCGAACATGATCGAACTGTGGAATGTGGTTATAATTTATTAAGAAAAAGTTCCGCCCGCTGACGCGCGCGTGTGTGTGTGCTGTTTACTTCTGTAACACTTTGACAATCCACTTTTTGTTAGTCTGTCACATTTCACGCGAATGACTTTTGTCTTCAGTTTGAGGCTACTGACACTTCTTTCTGCTTCCACTTTCATGTCTCTATAGAACTAGTGCAGATCGGACTGTCATAGAATTAGTCACTATGGATTTCTATATCAACGTAAGTGACAATTGTCTCATTCATTATAATAGGACGGAGTACAAGTAGGAAGACTTTAGGTGTTGTACTATTGATTGTATTAGTATTATATTGTATTGTATAGACTTAGTTAATGATATATGTGTGTAGGGACATCATTTATTTGTTGGGTTTTTTTTACTTACTATCCTTTAGTCTGTTGGGGCACCATGCAAGATTTGTCGACCGTCTTCCTCCATTCCTCACTGTCTATATTCGTATACATGTTTAACATCCCCACTCTTTCAAATATGGATCACTATAATGTAAAATATAAATGGTTATTCAAGCAAATTATTAATGTCTATAGCCTAACAGAGTGGACATAAAATAGTATATTGATATTGTAACAGAACAATGTATAGACGTTTGATGTTCTGTGTGTGTCAGAATTTCAATGGGATTGTTTGGGTTTTTCTCATAATGGGAATTTTTCGTGTGTGTTAAATCTTATAATTATAATGCTCTTAACAACAAAAATTCTTTTTTTTTAAACACCTAAGTTCAAATGGTCTACTCATTTGTTTATAGGGGCTACACTTTTGTTCATAGGGCATACACACTTGCTTATTTGGTCTAAACATTTGTTCATAGGGTCTACTCATTTGTTCATAGAGGCTACATATTTGGTCTACGCATTTATTCTTAGGGGCTACACCACTTCACCTTAACTACATAGTTGTGGAACTATAACATACTAGATCCTATCACTAACTTTCTTAGTAGCTACTCAAATCTTATCACTTTCACTCAGAGCTATAAATCAGTATCGACTTCAAACTATGAGCCATAAAATAGGACAGTAAACTGTTTATGTCAATATATGTTATAACAAGGGAGACACTGTGATGCAGTTCAGTTTCTAGATAGGGGAAACACTCTTAAAACAAAAGATTGTCATGACAAGTCAGTAGCTTAGACATGATACAATGTCATGCCAGGCCATGGTCTAAGATATTACCACAATGCTAGAACACTGTGAATATCATGACAGGGCATAGATTGTGACACATTGTGAAATCGTGACATAAACATGACATGCAACATATAATAGCAGCATTATGGTATAAAAACTGAGAATAGCACATATCCGTAGTTATTGTACCCTAGTGCTGCCTATTATATGGTACTTATCATGGTTACTCATCATTTGTTTTAGAACTAAAGCTTCCAACTTCTTCTTTATTATATATATATACTGTTGCTATCAGCTTTTTCTTTTAGTTCTATACTCTTCAAAATCATAAAAAGTTGTTTTTACAAAGCTTATATCAACCAACTCTGTCTGTCTGCCTGGTAAAAGTTTGTAGTTAAAAATATGCACAATTATTTCTAGTACTAGACAAAACAAGAATCAATAAAAAAAAACAAAAAAAAACAGTTAATTAAGTATTGGTAAAAAAAAAATTGTTTGGTATTGAACAAGGGAAAGAAATTATACTTGACAGATGTGTTGGTATAAATTGAATTATTCCTTTGAGGAGGTTTGTGCCCTGAGTTTGAATTCAACCTATTTTATTTATTAAATGTATTTTAAAAGTGGTCATGGTTACATTTTCCCAGATGTTCTTTTCTTTCTTGCCCTATCCCAACTAGTCCAGACAAGTGATAAGATCATAGTGTATTAAGAAAGCTAAGCAATGAAACATTTTCAAATTAATTTTTTCTCAACACCGTGATTAAATTATTATTTTTTCTCCCCTACATTCTTATAAGCTTACTCAGACTCAAGGTGCCACCAAAAGAATTAGAGAGAAACTAAACCTTAAGTGAACTGTTGAAATTTAGTTTTTTCTTTTCAATTATATCTGATGGCAACATGTTTTTTTTTTCTCGTTTAGTGCTCATCAATCAGTGTCCATGCTGCTAACCAAGACATTGTTCAACAGTGGTAAACTTTCCTTGACCTATGTACAATCTCATATCAGTGTTAGTATAAAAACATTCAGTCAGTGCAAACACCACTTAAACAAATTGAGAAGATTTTCTTGTCAAAGTTTTCAAAGGAAGTCTGGGAGTCTCAGTTCTCAGAGAAACTCGCTAGGGCTGTGTGGTGCACTAGGGGCACCAACTCCTTGTAGGAAATTCAGCACAAATACAGTCATGGCCAAAAGTAAATTTGATTATGTTCGACAGTTTGAAATAGACGACCCTTGCTTGCCCAACTGTTGGATTGTCATTAGAATTGATGGGAAAGGTTTTCACAAGTAAGATATTAAGAATTATTAATTTAAAAAAATGTTAATCAGCATTACTTATTTACTTATACATGTGTACATTGTACATCTACAAAATTTCAAAGCCAAATAGTTAAAATTAAGCCAACATTTTATATCTTCTTTTTGCTTAAGTTCTTTGAAGGGGGCACATTTGTCAAGTGGTAAACCATCTTCTTTTTGGAAGTAACGTCTGTATTATATAAGATAAGATAAGTGCTTGGCTTCCAAACTGAGTGGTCCCTGGTTCAAATCTCGATGTAGACTGGGATTTTTAAATTCATGACTTTAAGGGTGCTCTTGAGTCCACCCAACTCTAATGGGTACCTGACATTAGTTGGAGCAAGTAAAGGGGTTGGTCTTTGTGCTGGCCACATGACATCCTCGTTAACTGTTGGCCATATAAACAGATGATCTTTACATCATCTGCCTATAAATCACAAGGTCTGCTAGGGGTACTTTACTTTTTTTTTTTTAAGTTCTTTGAAATATAATAGTGTCATGAAGTGTCAACTCTGAATTCATTAGGTTCACTGAAGCTCACAATTATATGAAACCAAATGATGAACGTGGTCTGGGATTGATGTCTTGTGCAGCACAGAGAGTGATGAATGAGTTTAAAGAAATTGTTTTAGCCTATGGCCAGAGTGATGAGTACAGCTTCGTTTTTCACAAAAACTGTCAGGTCTTTAACAGGAGAGCAAGGTAGAAGTCATTCTTTCTTTCTGATATTTTGTCTTCATGAGCATCCTGAACTTTTCTCCACTTTATCTATTCCTGTAGTTTCAATTAGTTGTGAAAAATGGCATGTCTGATTACAAAAATGTTTTATGTTTTAGGCTTGAAAATGAACACCAGGAATAATAATATTAATGTTACAAACTGTGTTGCAATGCAGTTTTACTAATGGAATGTAGGTTTATTTTACAAACTAAATCCCTTTCAGCTTTTTCTTAAGGACTAGATAGTCACAAGTATTTTGCTGACCATTTAAAAAGTTGTGTCTCTCTTTTCAGTTGTATTTCTCATATTCTTTCATTTGTATAAACAATGACAACCAGAAAAGACACAACTCGCACATCATCTAGCCTTTAATCAAATGCATGTTGCTTTTGGTACTGCCTTGTGATTGTTTGATTTCTTTTCACCATCCATATTTCAAAATGTGTTTTTATATTTTTTTACTAAGATAAAATAAATTGTTTCTTTTTGATAGTAAAATAATGACAAATGTTGTCAGCCTGTTTGCCTCGTCTTTCACAATGTACTGGCCACGATATTTCAACACACAAGAGCTCCAGTACCCACCAGCATTTGATGCCCGAGTTGTTTTATACCCTTCAGATGAGAACCTGAGAGATTATCTAAGTTGGCGGCAAGCTGACTGTAAGTTAACTGAAATCGTTTGTTACATAGACATATAAACTTTGGAAATATGTTGGTTGATTGTTATCTTTCATTTAACTTGAAATATTTCAAATAATCCTATTATTTGTGACAATAAATGTTCATGACTTAAATATATAGCCTCCCCATTCTAAAGTTTCTAGTTGAAAAGTTTTTGCCAATTCCTATGAATGATAGCTATGATTTATAGTTTGTTAGTAGCTTCCAGATGCATGGAGTGAACTACTTGTGGTTGTAATGTAATTCACAATTTATTTTTCTCTCATTATCCTACAGGCCATATCAACAACTTGTATAATACATGTTTCTGGAAATTAGTTCAGGAAAAAGGGTTAAGCCCAGCGCAGTCAGAAGCAAGACTTCGTGTGAGTTGTCTTTTTTGTTTTAACACATAAAATATTTATGAAAAAAATAAGTCACAAAAAAATTGGAAATATTTTTTTTTTAATTCGACATTTGAAATGTTTGACCAAATGTTACCTTTTCTTTTGGCGGTTTTAAAATTTATCATAGGTTTTTAATGAAACTTTTTTATTTTTTAAATATTTGTTCATTGAATAATGAAAAAAAAAAAACAATTTTAATTATTCCTTAAGTTATTTGTTTCACATTTCCAGGGCACCTTATCAAGTGACAAAAATGAACTGCTGTTTTCTGAGTTTAATATAAATTATAACAACATTCCTGAATTGTATCGTAAAGGATCAGTTCTGATTAGAAATAAAGTAAGTTTCATTTATTTTTTCAAACCACTTAGTTGTAAAAAATGACAACAAATTAGAACATTTATTATGTCAAGATGGCTAAGAGAAATGAGTGACTAATTCAAGACTTGTGAATACTTGAACTACATCTAGTCCATTTTTTGTAGGCTTAGAATTCAATACTTGTTTTGTTGGTGGACCCATTGTACATTCTACAGAAAGACATCTTATGACTTTTATAGCTTCCAAATGTCACTGTTATACTTTGTGTGAAAACGTGCATGCTGCAGTGTTCTATAATATAGACAATCCTACATTTGTAAAATTATGACATTACTCATGCTCTAAAACAAAACAGTGAAACAAATCATTTCTTGTGTATTTTGTAAGTTTTCATAACTTTACATACAAAATTAATGTGTTCAGTGTTACATCATTGCTGTCAATTAATCACATAACAAAAGAAGTAAACACACAAGTCATACATTTTGTTGCATGTTTTCCATTTCTTTGTTTTTTATTTTTCTTCCAGGAGCTCAATGGCCCAGAGAAAACTATGACTAGTAATAACGAAGACAAAACAAGATATTCAAAGTCGGAACAAAAGAAAGCCCTAGCTTCTTGTTTAGTCTTACAACATTGTGATATCATAGGGAAAAAATTCTGGGAGGAGCATCCTTACATTCTCAGTGATAAATGAAGAACATACGAGTCAATAGTTTGTTCTGTTTTGGGTTTAGGATAAATGTTTATTAAATTTATGAATGTGATTTGTACCAATGACTGAATGAGGAATGAGTTAATATTAAAATTTACAGTAACCGACTAAACGTGTTTATTCATTTTGTGTATCAGGCAATAACATTCATAGCCCATGTCTATTAATTTAAACAACTAAAGCATAAGAATAAATGCACAAAGATGTGCACAATTTATTGTCAACTAAAAGCATGATGCTACTCTCACTCAGTTCAAAAACTAGCAGTCTAGTTCAGCTGTGATCTAATTGAATTTGATTTTAACTTTTCACTTAAAGTATAGTTCAATGAATTAGGAAAAATAAAACTATGAGGTATTTTCATGTGAAGATATAATCTAATGTTAACAGAGCACAACTGATGACCCTACTCAACGCTAAAACAATATTAATGAGTATATCACACAAGTAATTTACAGTCATAAAATAAATATATCATTAACCAAGAACTTGTCACAACTGTAATGACACTGCTGTGAAGTTACTAGTCTAAGTACATTGTGGAAAGACCTTTAAGTACTGTCCTTACTAGACCCAGATAAAGGAATGTTAAAGAGGGAGTACACCTACTTTGTGTTTTAAGCTAAGTCCAACCCTTTGGAAATCACCATGCTGTCAAAACAATCAGCTAACATGAAAAATGTGCTGGACACAAGCCTCAACCTTTTCGGAAGTGTTACAACTATTGTGTGTTTTGAAATTAAATGTCATTCAAATACATGTCAGAGAAATGGTGTAACTGACATTGCTATAAACAACAGCTTTAGTTAGAAAATGTTTCTCCCCCTTGTTAATTACTAATCTTAACACAACTTTAAGATCTGGGTGTAAATAGTTACTTACCTAAAGATGATAATAAATATCTTTTTGGTTCACTAATTAAACAAAATTCAATGTCAATACATAAATACACCAGCATGTGAGCCAAACTATGTACATATCCACGCCACTCTTACACATTATTTTGTTTGGATAATGAAAGACTATATAAATATATGTATTGAGTATACACAATATGTGCCAGTGATGTTCAGCCCCAGGTAGACTGCATTTTGCATTAAGATTGCAGTGTATGTGTGCAGTTTATAATATGCACCTGTTTACTGAATAGTATAAGCATGCACTGAATAAAATATGAGTAACATATGCACTGTTATGGTGTACAGTACATACTACGTCCAGTGCTCATCATAACCAATGTGTATTATGGTGTGAAGTACACACCATGCCCATAATAAAATCATGTAAAAGGTTGTACAGTAGACAGCATGCCCAAAGCCAGTCAAAACCCTACGTTCATTGATCAGGAGTCACCTATATAAAAATTACACACTGCTGCCAAATGTTTAAAGTATTAAGGAATCTTGATACAAAACAAATGTGTCTATTAATTCTACAGAAAGACTTACTTACGTAGCTTCTAAGATGTTATTTTTGAAAAAGCCATTTCTAAATGATCAAGTGTAATGCTATTGCATTAGTTGCATTCTTTTCTATCACACTACTATCACTGACATAAGAAGATAAAGTTTCTATTCAATCAAGTACACTATCAAACAATGCACAGACCTACATATTCAACAAAGCTTAAGCACACATTTCTATCAAAGAACAAAGTCTAGAAATTTTACATGAAGGCAAAGCAACACTCAAAGAAAAAACTAGTTTCAAATTTAACCACAAGTTTTGCTTTGAAAATATATTACATTTGCAGTAGAATTTTTTGTGTTCTGATAAATGTGTGTGTTGATTTATCAAATGTAGAGATGATAATGTTGGGCAAAGAATTAAGAAGGGGAAAATAAGGGGGGGGGGTGCAGTTTGCATGGTTTAGCTAACTACTATTGTGTCTACCAGCCTAACTCCCCAAATGTGTTCCCTCTTAACAAGGCTAATCTCACCAGTGTTAAGAGATTTTTTAACTCAGGGACACAAAAAAAAAAACAACTTTGCTAATAATCTCTACATTTAAAATCTTAGAAACTAGTTCACATTTTACTTGATCACACAGCCACCCTAAACTATTGTTAGTAACACTCAGGGTTTGATCCTCTTTCTTTAGTAGACTATTATACATCATACTAAGACCACCTAAATACAGGTTTTATGCAAGTCGAAACAAGGACAATGCAAAAAAAAATGCTGACCACATCCTTCAAGCCTGCATACTGAATGAATAGGCTTGGTGGTAAAAGCCTCTACAAGACATACTTCCTAGAGAAATGCCAGATCTGGGAATCATTGTGCAGGTCAGATATAGCACTAGTTATTTGATCCTTTGAATGTTAAAGATGAGAATGAAAAAGAAGTTTAAGATGTGAAAATTCAATACGTTTTGAATCAGCTATGAAAACTTTTCATCAAGTCTACTGTCTGATATTAACAGTATGATGGGCTCAAACTAAATAAATATTTGGCTTGATGTTGATTCTTGTTTGTACTGTACTCCTTCATCTAGTCTTTGTGTTTGATGAACTAAAGGTTGCTACAGATGTCTCTGAGTACTAATGGCAGTCCAGCAAACATCTGTCTGGCAGGAAAGTGTTGAAGTCCATGCTTAAGAAATTGGAATAAAATAATGGCCTAAGGAGTCTAAGTCCTAAATCATGCAGCACCATTTTCTAAGACTTTGAGTTGTTTCAAGACAGTCTCTATCAAACGTTTTTTGTCCCTTTCATTTTTCTTCAGAGATGCAAACAAATTGTTTTTCTTTTTGTCACCATTATTTAATCTGAAAATAAATACAAAGTAATGTAGAGTAGTGAGAAACTATACAAATATTAACTATTTTGTAACAATAGAATCAAACCTACTTCTCCAACAAACTAACTGCTATATGCCGAGGTACTCGAAGGTATCGAGACTGCTGCTTGCCATAGTCTGCCAGGTAGACTGACCAATCCCAATTGATGAAGAGATCCAACAACTAAGAAGTACAAAATTATAGTGAAGATTTTCAACATTTTTTTTAATTTCTGTTTTACTTTTAAAATAAAATTATTAGGCAAGTAAAATATAAAAAATACTTTTTAAAAAAGTAAACTATATATTGATTGAAAATGCATCATTTATTTTGAAATCATGTAATTCCTTTCTACTAGATCTAGATCAACAATAAATAACAAATGTGTGAGATTGGAAATAACTTTATTAATGATTTTTGTTTAATGCAACTTTCCTGTTTATTACATGCTCAGTGCGCTATGTTCCTATCACTTTTGTGGACCAGTTGGGATGAGGGGAGCAGAGGGAGGGTATCTAAAAGAAGGTTTCCATTTTGCCTTTTCAAAACATATTTTAAGAAAGATTAAGTTGCTCAAGTTAGAATTTGAACTCAATATCTCAAGCCTCCATGATGGAAGGCTGACATGTTATCCAATGAGCAATTCAAGTATTTATAAAAATAGAAGGTTTGAAGGTTTTATTGTCTAAAAAAAGTCTATAGTTTAAATTTGCAAATTCTCTACACAATACCTATCTCCCTATAGCTTAGTACATTTTCTAAATAAAACAATTTTAACTAATAAGAACTAATTGATTAACTAATTTTTTTTTAATTAATGTCATCGAAATTAATAATTATGCAAATTTTCAACTTGACCTGAAAATGGGAAGTGGTAGAAATAACATGTAAAAGAATCAACCTTGACAGACAGACAAGAGTTCATGTAAGCTTTCTAATAAAATGTACACAAATTTACTTGTCTAAGATCTGTGAAAGCCATCTGCAAGGTTCCATCATTAGAATCTGGTATAGGTGCTGATGCTGCAAATTCTGGAATACATCCAATGTGTTCAAATCTTGTAATAGTTATCAAAATAATTCAATTCATCAATTTAGGTAAATGAGTTGTAAATGCATGTTAAAAATTAAAAAAATGTCTCATGAATTCACATTACAAAGATTATCACAACATTCTTGAATGTTATTGTTAAAAGTGTTGTTTGTTTTTTTTAATTTTTGAAATCTTCATAAAAATTTGAGTTGAAAAATATTCACAGAAATTAAATGTAGGAATTTTCAATGTTGTTGGTGTAATTGTTTACTTAGAATCAATAACTTTTTATTTTATAAAATATAACCAAATATAAAAAAAATTCCCCACTCCCCAATTATTTTTTTTGTTAAAATAAATTAACTCTCCACTCCCCCCAATGATTAATTTTTTATTTTAAAAAAAACTGACTTTGTTTCAATCTCAAATTAAAAGAACTAGATGAACACGTGGACAATAGAAAGGAAATAGAAGTTAGACATTGTTTATAAACTAAGACAAATATTTTAAACAAAAAAAAAGTTAAAAAATCACATTTAAACATTTTTAAAAGCCCCCACAAAAAAGACAACAGGAAGCTGGATTTTAGAATTAAAGATCTAATAAAGATCAGCAGAAAAAAACAACAACTTGTCTCAAAATGTGAGAAAAATAGCACAGATTTACCCAAGCAATCATTTTTTCTTTTATTATTTTACTTATTAATTTATATATATATATATATATGTATACATACGTTCACACTGCATGACATCTAAGTTGAACTGGTGGAATGCTCCCATTGACAACAGCTTGACTTCATTGTCTAGCATTAAAGCCATGAGGCGTGATGCTATGTGCTGACAAGCTGACATACAGGCAGTCTTGGCAACTTTCTCCTGTGGCAAAAATGAAGCAATAATTTCATTACAACTGTGAGAGATATCAATTTAATTTTTAGGGTAATGAAAAAAAAAAGCAATCTTGGTTTTGCTTAAACACATGAAATACTGAAAACAAACAAAATGATAAAATTTGAATTTATAATGTGTGATTTAATACAAATAAAGGTACCAAGTTATTGACACCATTCCCAAGAAAAACATTTTAAAAAAATCTTTTTTAAAATTTCTTTTATATAGAGCATCTTGTATGCTATAGCATGCACAGTGCGCTATGGTTAAATCTCTTTTGTAAACATGTGAGGGGAAGGGGTATCTTAAGGTTTCAATGCTGCCTTTAGGCACTCAGCAAACACAACTTAGCTCGAGTTGAGATTCAAATTCGAACACCATTGATAGGTAGCCAAGTAGTTTATGGCATTCTGTCACACATAACACTTTTGTAAGCATTCATCACATTAAGTCACCTTATTAATAAGTTCTGATATTAAGAGTGAAATGCTTTAAAAGTTGAAACATGCCAAGTTTATTATTTTTCTTTTAAAGCATAAATAGAGGTATTTTGAGACCTACCATATTGAATTTCAATTAGAAACTAGAAACCTTTTTATTTATAACATAAATATTTACAAAACTTTGAAGGGGATTGGAAATGTATCAACATGCTTGTTAAAAGGTATTTTTGTTTTAAACAATTCATTCTTAAAGAAACATATTAAATGACAATAGGAACCTACTTTCATTAAAAATACATTGGCAAAATTTGCTTCTTCAAAAAAGCAGTGAAGTTTGATCAAAAGTTTATCATAATATATGAGAAATACAGTTATTAGTTAAAACAGACCAAGTTATTACACACACAACACATTTTTCATAGTTTGTAGATGTATGCAACATATAATTTTGTATGCAACATATAATTTTAATGTTCTAAAGTTAATTTACATAAATTATTGTGAGAAGCTAGCTGTGAGATTAAAATTCAAAATTGTGCTTATGTGACTATCTAGGTTTAAATCTGCAACACTAAATGCCTGTTCTTTGCAGAACAATTTAGTTTACCAGTAGACACTATATATTTACTTTTTGCAAAAGCATTATTTAAATCATTTACATTTTTTTTTTATGATACTTAATCCTTCTAGACATTTAGATTTTCTTTTGGTGAAATTAGGCATGCTGATGCCATGTATGCAAACATGGTTTCTATTGTAAGAAAATTATTGTAGAGTTTTAAAAAATAAAAAATATTATTTCAGAGTTTTAAAAAATACTATCCTATACCATAGTAAACATTTACTGTTATGTTTATCTATATTGGATTTTAAGACATGATGCTATACAGTACAAAAAAAAATCATCACAGAATGCAGTCAATCTAAAGTTTGGGGTCATTGGTTATAGCACAGCAATGCATCATTTATTTCATGCTTTCACCCAAGACATCAAGTACAGGCTCACTTAGTTGCATTTTCCACAACTAAAACATCTCTCCAAAAGTGCAAACTGAAAAAAATTGCATAGCAATTCATTCTAAGTAGAGCACTAGTAATTGGAATGGTCCCCCCACCCCCCACCCCAAATCCACCTAACTTTTTAAAAAATCAGATTTCATCAACTCAGTGAGCCTATATTGTGTATTCCATGCATTCTGTCCATGCTGTATCTTACAACATATTTGGAACAACTGGTATGGAATACCTGCACATGTTAAGAAAAAGAGATATCAGTAAACAAAATGGTGAATTGAGCATAACTATTGTTGTTGTTGTTTTTGCCTGACCTTATACTTCTAACAAATTAAAAAATGAAAAAAAAAAAGAGTTGAAATTGGTATGCACAAAATTTGATAAATACTTGATGGTCTTGACCTGTAGTTATGAAAACAGGCTTAGGGGGGGGGGAGGGGGGGGGGTGTAGAACAGAAGAAGAACATCATATCCTTATTTCAATTCATGACTTCATGACCAAAAGTTTATAATTGACTGAAACATTTGTAAAACCTTCCCATTTCCTAATGCTGCATGATCTAAAGATAACTCTTTAAAAATTAAATATATATAATAAATAGTCAAGTATAGTTGACTTAAAGAGTGACAAGGGGTAGACGCAAGTTATACAAACTACTTACAGGCAAGTTGGTGAAAGACATAAAAATACTTTTTAGGAATACAACTAGATCCATGAGATAGCTGCTAGCTTGCCCTTTTGAATCAGAGATAGTCCAGTCATACGATGCTAACAAGAAAAAGAAGCATTTATTAAGCATAAAATCCTTTTAACCAGTAATTTGAATGACCAAAAAAAAAAAAGGATTAATTTTAAAATTAAAAAAAAAAATTATTAACAATAATATCTGATTTTTTTTTCAACAATAATAAACATATTTTAAAATAATTTTTGTGTTAGTATTTTATGTTAAATCTTTTTCTAGCGTCATATATAGTTAAATGAAAATGCTGTATTTTTTTCTATTTTACCTAAATCAAGAAATTCATCTATTTTTAAATTCAACTGCTGGTAAATTTGTTGTTCAGCTTCACTTCTGGCATCCTGTGAAAATAGTTTCAGAGAAGAAATCTTTAATAACTACATAAAAAATACATGATAGCTGCTTAATTTAATAATAATAATAATAATAATCTTTATTGTCCGTATGGAAATTTGTCTTACAATTTAATAAACAAGATGTAGTTTTTGAAATACTACATAACATTTCACTTGCTTTCAAGGTATAAAGTTGAGATTTTACTTGAATGAGTATATATTCAGTTGCAAGAATAGATTTTAGTGAATTTTTTTTTATCCCATAAATTTCCAAATCAATGAAAGTAAATAATATTTATTCATATGTTCAAGTTGAATACTTTAATTAATAACTCAGGCTTGAATCACAATACTGAAATCCCATATAAAAGATTTGTTAAAACCAAATTAGAATTCAAAGAACTAAGTGAATTGATCAACCAAATGAACTTCTGAAGGTAGCATATTTCTCCTTAGATACTATTGAAACAGACATCTGTTTTAGATACCTCTTGATAAGTAAATGTTATAACAAGCTCATTCTTTTCCTTTCTAAGCACTGTGTGAATGTTGCAGTTCCAGTTTTAATAATGAG
Source organism: Biomphalaria sudanica (assembly GCA_036873155.1). Taxonomy (NCBI): domain Eukaryota; kingdom Metazoa; phylum Mollusca; class Gastropoda; family Planorbidae; genus Biomphalaria; species Biomphalaria sudanica. Next base: position 379,694 of record JAZGLO010002947.1, read on the forward strand.
GTCAATGCACAGTGCTAACTGTTCACTTTGTCAGAAAAATTCAATCAATTTTTATACACATTCAACTCATTAAGATATATAACATAATGCTTATATAAAAACAAAGATGCCTATAATAGAAAGGATATACCTTAAACATAGATGAACCATGAAGTCTTGCTATGTGCACACTGTCTTTTTCAGCACTGGCCCAACAAAATAAAACATTCAAACAAGAAGTTCAATTATCACATAACAACAAAGTGAAAGTACTAAATATCAACTAACTGAAATAAGCTTTGTAAATGTCTTCTATATCCTTATAGTATGATGCTTGAGAAAAAGGTCAGTAGGAAACAATTTTATAGAACACTGACTGCTGACATAGTCCAGTGTTTCTCAAACGTTTAATGATGATGCCCCACTAAACAAAAAAAAACTGTCTTTCACACCTCTTTAGCCAGCTAGGGGGAGCTGTAGGCTCCCACAATGGGGTCCATGAGTCTTAAAATGTAATGAAAAAAAAAAAGAACATACAATTTAACTAAATTTTCAGGGGGGGGGGGGGGGGGGAGAGGGGGGTTTGCATTTATTAGAATCAAAATTCATTAATGCTAGTCTGTTTAGTATATTCTTTTTGGAAATAGTGTTTGGTAGAAGTTTAAAGTTTTTGTATACTAGAAAAGGTTCTTTTTGTAAATATTGGAGAGACAGCAGGTTTGCCCTCCATTAAGCAAGAAGGTCTGGGGAATGCTTAAAACTCCCCAACAGGCTCCAGGGCAGAACATTTTCCTGCATTCTAAGCTTCACAAATTTTTTCTCCTGACATCTACTACACTTTTTTTGTTCATAACAAAAAGAAAAAAAAAAGTAAAAAATCAAAAAGGGGTGGAATGTTCCAATATTGAAGTGTTACCTTGCAGAGCTCAGAGGTAAGCATACTATTCATCTCAGTATAAAAAATGTGCAGGTCAAATTAAGTCACTTGACGATACCATAATGCTAGGGACATTTGATATGAATAAATATCATGCATGGAAGTCATTGGCCTGATCATAGTAAGACCATTTTCATTTTACATGCTCTGTTGCTGATGTGGGGTTTTTTCATGCATAATGATGTAGGCCTAAAAAGGAGAGAAAATGTTGACCCATTCTTTCATAAAAAAGTCAAGAAGAATCACTTCAGAGATGTTCTGAAACCTCTATTACTTAATTTTTGAAACATTGTTAATTGATAATTAATATCAAAGTGCGACCTTTTCTTCCTTTTTGACCAGCTTCTTCCCCACTTCCTTGTCAGGACACAGCACCCTCACTTGAGAGGACATCAACCCCCCTAGTGGGTTGCACCCCCACAGTTTGAGAAACGCTGACAGAGTTGGTATAATTAACCTTACTCACCCTGTTAGACTGGAAATATATTCCTCCAAGTACTCACAGGACATTTCTAAATAGTTCATATTGATTGATATTTGAATCAACTAAAAAGACAAAATTAAAAACATCAATAGTTGTAGATATTTTTTTTTTAAACCTTTTTCTTTGTCACTCTTCTTTAAATTAGCAATATATATGTACACATGTTTATTTCCTGTACCTTTTCTTTTTCAAAGGGAATAATGTGATAAATGAATTTTTTTTTCTTCTGTACTATCTGGAAATCTGTAGTTCCACTGTTGAAAATCTTACCTGTAATAAACTTAGGCTTGGTTTTTTTATCAGTTTTGAAAGACAAGCACCTAGTGTTTTAGTCAGCAGTTGGTTGGCAGACTTGCGAATCATATCATCTATTTCTGTGTGACTATGTTCAGAACAAAGAGGAAGCACTTAGTAACATTACAATATTTTGAAACTGCTTTTACAAAGTAATTCACAATTTTTGAGCTACAAATATTAGATATATTTAATCTTTCACAAATATCGGTTATTTTTATAGTAGTAATAATAAGGTGGACATTTGTAGTCAAACTAAATTTTCTTTTGTTTGGACCAATAAAATTATCTTATTGAAAATTTTTTAATGTGACCCAAAACAGAGAAAGGTTTTCACTTGCCTTTGCAAAAGAACTCAAAGTAAAGATAATTCCTATTTTTAGCATTAGGACCCCATGCAAAAACTGCTTTGGTTTATAGACAAAATAATAGTTTTGAAATGTATTTACCATTTTGTGCTGTCAATTGTAATTTGTAAAGTAAATTTAATTGATATGCTCTTTGGGAGCAAGGACTTCAATTGATCAATGAAAGGTTTAACAATTCAATAAAAAAATTAATTTCAAAATTTTGAAACTGTGTTTATAAGGTTGAACTAATAGGACTTAAGGACAAACTACTTCCTGTTTCCCATTGATTTTTAACATAGAAGGCACTTTGTGCATTACAGTTTAGGCAAGATAAACGAGATGACTATTTAATAAAATACTAACCTCAAATGTAAATCAGCTGAGAACTTTAAGCAAGCATTAATATATTCTTTCACTTGAACATAAATGCTAGGCACAAACTGTGAAAATGGAAACTGCCGTGGATACTCACTCTGTTCATAAAACGTTTTTAAAAATGCAATCAGTTGTTAATTTTAAACTGAACTCATTACTGAGGGCTTCTGAATAAAAAAAAAATGATCTCAAAGTTGAATGTTACTAACTTTATCTAACTCTTTATCTGTATAAGGAAACTGGCTACAAATGATGACATAATCTTCAGGCTTATCACAGAGAATAGGGGTGTAGTTGTCCTGTGTAAATATGTCAGTGAAGACATCAATCCACTGGTCTGACAATATGACGCTGTATCTGTCTCTGTTGGGGGACAATACAATAATGCTTTAATCTAGACTAGAAGCAGTCGAAGCACTGGGGTTGAGGATTTGAAAAAGTTATGAAACTCACCTCATCTCAAGCAGAAGTTCTAGTAATCTCCCAACACTGAAACCATAGCCCTAATAATAGAAAAATGTATTTTATTAATATAGCTAGTCTAACAGTTTACCAGCAAAAAAATAAAAAATATATTTTTTCATCAATGACCACTACCTTAAGCTAAAATTTAAAACAAGCTTTTTAAATTGGTCTATTGGTGAACCAAATGAAAAGATAGGACTATAGACAATAATCAAGAACAAATATTTAGCCAAAGCATCATTTTTTTTCTATATGCCAAAAGACAATGTTTCAGAAAGTTCATTTTTGCCAGAACATCATCTTTTCACTTTTATGTATATATACATTTAAAAAGTGACTAAGAGAAGTTAAATGTAAATCAGTAGCCACTCAATATATAGAAATGTCTTCAATACTTCCTGACTAGAACCCTGACATATAATGCTAACAGACACTAGCAAAATTACCTTCAGTGTGTGACAAAACAAGACAATCAATTTTTTCACCTCCAGCATCAGACTAGCTAGTTTACAGGATTTCTGTACAGAAAAAATAATTAATATTTTATTCACATAGAACTTTTTATAGCAAATAAGAGATATGAAGTTGATTTTGTTCCTTTTTTAACATAAGTCAAATAAGGTGATTTAGATTACAGTTTAAATTAACTAGCTATAGAAATTTCTAATGTACTTAAACTAAGCCTTGACAAAATTGAGGTGTTACTATATTGCCATGGATTTTTTTTTCTAGTTTAAATTTATAATTTTGTTTTCCTATGTTGTTTTTTTTAACATTTCAAATACTACAGACTACATCAAATCTTATCTTCTTGCAGTTTTTATTGAGTTCTATGTTGCTTTTTTTTGCGACAAGATTAAATCTTATTTTCACCAACTAACTTTTGTGCATTTTAATCAAGGAGAAAAATGGAAAATAGATTTCATAAGTAGGTGAAGGCTAATGCTCTAGGAAATATACTTTCTTTTGTCATAGGTAAAGGCTAAGGTGCTTAAGAAATATGCATTCTTTTGTCAGAGGAACAATTAGAAATACATTTATTTAAACAACTATTGCTTCTGCTTTATATTTTTCTGTAATGCTAATGTTTAATAAATGCTAATATTTTTTTCGATGCATGTTTCTATTTTTTTTAAATGAATTCATATATTATTCTTAATACTTATATGTTAATAATGTATGGGTGATTATTTTTTTTAAATAACACATATCTAAAGAAAAACAAATAAAATAAGTATGTTAGGATCATGGATTATTCATTCTAAACACAGCAGTAACACAAACATTAATTTAACAGTGTTACATGTAAATTCCATTTAAACTTGTTTGCAAATAAAACAATTGCATTTAATGACTTTTGCAAACATGCATGCAAACAGAACATTCTGGTAAGATAATGTATTATTATTTCTCTTTAGAGTAGTCTTTGGAAGCTTAAATTAGAAAGGAAACTGATAATAAAATCCTTCAAAGTCTGTATTAGACTGTTTAATCATGAACCAGCACAAGTAAAACAAAATAACTTACAGAAAAGAATACAATAAATTAAAGAATAGATTGTAGTGGTATTCCGTAGAGTATTCCTTAAAGCCATTGCAGAAAAAAAAAAAAATAATATTAATAAACAATAAAATGTAGAGATATTAATCATGAATCTTTAAAATTAAATTTATTTTTTTGTACTTGAAGGTAGACTGCATGGAATAACATAATTTTTTTTGTAGAAAATATTTTTGGCAGCACAGAAAATTGTTTTATAAAACTCTAAGTTATAGAATTAGTACTGGCTAATAAGTATAATATAAAATGCATGCTTTTTTTTAAAAGTATGATGTTAAAAATTCAGTTAGCTTATTATTTTCTGATTTGACTGATAATAATTTAACATGCTGAGTTTGCAAGCAATGCAGTGGTGAATGTGGAGCTGCCATACTAACATTGTGAGGAAGGTGAGAGGATATGGTAAAAGTAAACTGAGGACTGTCTGAACCAGTTTTAACCTCCTCTATTTCCATCTCCTCCAGGTTATTATTTTCAGCCACCTGGTTGTTTGTTTTCTTCTCTTGAAAACTTTCCATCTGCTTCTCCTGAAATGTGCAACTCTGGAGGCTAACTTGGAGTACAATTATTACCTCACACTACAAACCACAATCCTCTACATTTATCAACTATCAAATAATTTCTTTTTAAATCTTGAAAAAATAAATATTTTTTAGACAAATCAAAAGCTTAGGGTTATGTTATCCAAAGTCATGACATGTGTTAATGAAAATGGAAGTTTCTTGATATAGCAAAATGAGGTACAAAATGTACATTTGTTTTATAAATTTTTACTTTGTCTATGTTGTCTAATACAAATTTCATTGAAATTGAATTTGAAGTTCTTTAAAGCAATTGATAAATGAATAATTGGGTTTATTCTCATTACTCTCATTGTTGCTTTATAAATAATATTTACAAAGTATGGTTAATTTAATTTAAACACATTCTTTTTTTTTTTTTTTTTTAGATATTCAGATCCCAGCATACCAGTAAATATAATGAACACATTTTCAGTATGATGAGAAGAGTACATATCAGTTGAAATACAGAGTTTTGTAAGTAAGACATACCCTGATATTGGCTACAATATCTTTAGTACCCTAACATCTGGAATGTTATTCTATTGATATAACCTGATAATGGCAACAATATCTCTAGTACCCTAACATCTGAAATGTTATTCTAATGACATACCATGATATTGGTTACAATATCTCTAGTACCCTAAAAACTGGAATGTTATTCTAATGACATACCCTGATATTGGCTACAATTTCCTTAGTACCCTAATGTCTCCAATGTTATTCTAATGACTTCTAACTGTGAAAACACTACCATACAATACTTGTTAGATAAATCATTCAGAGATGGTTATTATGAAAATCATGAAAACTATAATAAAAAATAAGAGTACACTTCAAAACAGCCATCACTAATAGCATGCTTAGACTAATACAAATGTATGATACGGCCAGTTAAGTGTGGAAAAATAAATAACTACACATATAAAAACTTTGAAGATCACAATTTAAAAAAAACTATTAAAGCTTTACAAAGTCTATTGAAATCACAAAATATATATTTTTTTAATTAAATATATTTTTCACATCTGACTTTAAACAAAAGATTAAACTTAGGGCACCCTAAAAACTTGACTAAATGACTCTCTCAATACATATACTGTAATTAACAATATTGAGTCATTTAAACTAAGGAAAAGAGAATTAACTAGTTTGGTATTTCATACAATTGTTTTACAAGAACAAGAACAGAGATCTGAGCACAGCAGACAAAGAGAAATAGCTAGATCTAACAGCTACTAAATGAATTCTCAACTCAATGGAAACCAAAACTCAGTAGTCACGTACCCATGTTATTCTAAGGGTAGCACTTAGCTTCTCAACAGTCTTCTCCCACAGTTCATCCATGTGTGACCTGGTCACCAGACCTTGAGTTGTGTGTAAAATATGATCTTCTACCACAAAAAATCTGGACATAAAGCAGCAAACACAATGTCAGGTAGAGTGGAAACATAATATCATTAATACATTTAAAATAAGTTATTGGAGTTGTACATGGTTTGACAGAGTTTTGAAATACAATGTTTAAAAGGAGAGGAACTCACCCTATTATATCATGGAAGTACTTTTTAAACAAATCCAAACTCTCATGCTGTGAAAACAAAAAATAAAAATACAGATATAAGTAGAATTCTAGACAAGGATACCAAAAAATTGAATTAAATTTTTTTTTTTTTTTTAAATGCCTTATACTATGCAGCAATTTAACAGAGTTAAAAATAGAATAGAAAAATTTTAGTTGAAAATCAGAATACAGTATTCATTCAATTAACTGCTAGGGAATTAATCTCATAGATTAAACCAATACATACGTAGAAAATTATATTGTCCTATTGTAAAGTGAAACCATGAGTTACCATATTTGGTGGAGGCTGCAAAGAGAGCCATGCTTGCTTCCATCTCTGAGACCTGTAGTAGCTTTCAAACTTTTCTTTGTCTCCCTGAGCAGGAACAAATAATGACACTGCATGATAATGTTGATTTAATTCTTCTAACAAATCTCTTTAAAATTAATTTATGCTAAGCACTGTCTTCAGGAAGCAGTTACATTATTTCTTTACAAATAAACTCACCAATAATGAATAAATATGTAGACACCTATATACTGGAGAGAAATCAATCAGGTCTTGGGCACTTAATTCCTGTCAGAAGGAATGGTATAGATATATTTAAAATGTCTACTGTACTTTTAAAGGCAAAATTACCACACACAAAATTAAGCCCTTTATTCTAGGTTTTTCTTTAACAAATCATATAAATAACAATGCATGATACAGACCTCTTCCTTATCACTGTTATTGGTGGGTGGAGATGGTGATACATCTTCTACTTCCCCTGTAAATGGATTTGGAGGTGGGGGAGCTCTTCGAGTTTTCACACGTTTCTTAGCTATCGAAGGATCCATGTTATTTTGTTCTGCAGCCTGTAAAAGGAGGAACAATTAAAATGAGAAATTAAAAAAATAAAAACTTAATCATTAATGGAGGAGATATCTGAAGATAGCGGTGATTTGGCGGCATAATCGTGTGTAACTTAGCAAATAAAAAAAATACAATCACACCACTGTACTCTTTTGCTATTCCAAAAGCTACATCTAACTGATGACTAATCAGTTCCAAGTTTTCTTTGGACTGCCTGCTTTTCTCTTTCAATGGGGTTCACAATCTAGAGCTTGTCTAGCAACATTTTTGTAATGGTTTGTGCATGCTTTTGACCTAACCAAGTCCAGTCTATATCCATAAAGATTGAACAATTAGAATGACAGAAAGCCAATGCTATGTCTCAATGTTCAGGCAATAATATTTCACTTTCATTTTACCCAGACATCACTTGTGAACACTGGTTCCAAATGGAAAGGGCCTTAACTCTTGATATCACATAGCTTTTTATGTTGTAATAAAAATAAAGCCATTTAGATAATGGAATATACCTCATTCTCTATGCACTGTACAAAATGCATTGATAGTAATAACATATTATTAAATTTCAAAACTAAGAAACAAAAAAAATTCAAAGTTTTCTTGAATGTATCATGGTTTGAAGATGTTCCAAATGAATGATCTGTGTGTGGTTCACAAAAGTTCTAATATGTTTGATGGATGACAAATGCTCGCAATTTGTTTGTTCTGGCTTTAAGTACCCCTTAAGACAATGTGTAATTTATACAGCCATCTGACTAACAAACTTCACAATACGATATTTTTAATTGATGAATCTCAGACCAGAGAGATATGCAAATGGAGTTGTTATGATCATTGACAAAAAATGCATAAATTGTTAGATTAAACAAAGAAATCTTGACATGTTTCAATAGATCAAAATCTTCCAATAGAGCTTGCAACATGGTTATAAACAAAATTACTATTTTACTTAAATCATTGATCTTAGATGACAACCCAAGCCTTGCAACAGGCTTGAGACAGCTGATCATATAATCTAGGGTTTGAATTAATTCCCTGTTATGATATACTAACATCCAACAGTTATGCTCTCAAGGACATAATAATGACATAGATTATCAAAGATCTAGATTATTATAGACTTACGTGTCTCATAGCCACTTCTCCTATCTTTGCCGAATGCTTTCTAATACTTTCTAGGAAATCTTTGAGCTCCACCATAGAGGCATCTTTGATCCTCTCCCGCAGCCTGGGTATGGCTTCAGCCATGGTTTGGGAGAACCAATGATTTAGGACACGTGGGAGGTATGTGTGCTCGAGTTGTTCCAGGGTTTTTAAAGCAGGATAGTACCTGTGAATGGTACAAATGTAATATCATGAAAAAACAAAAATGAAGCAACTGAAATATGTGGCTTCTTACATAAATATATCAAATTTACTAGTTTGATGACTGAACCATACTAGTATGAATGATCAATACAGGCTTTTTGTTGTATACATAAATTCATAGCTACACTTTACCTTTTGCATTTCATTTGTTCTTGAAGCTTTCCATACATTTCTAAAACTGAAAAAAAAAAAGTACAATGATAACTTTAGTAGCAATAACTAATGAGGGACAACAAGGAAGTTTCAGCACCAAGCCACTGACATATAAAATACATGGATTTGGACTCTAATGGAGACACTGGCTTTTAACTTGAACTAACTTTTGACAGGTATTTTACTTCAGCTAAGTAATGACATTTGGGATTATTTTTTGTTGTCAAAGAATCTGTACAAATAAATAGGCTATAGAGTGTGTGATCTCATATCATGCAAAGGACCAAAAGATCAATAGGTAACTTTAAATTTTATTTTATTCTTGCAGAAAAATGTCAGATACTTGTTATATTCATAAAAGTGTTCAAGTTGCAACTGTCTTAGCAATCATTCCAAAATAAAACTTACCAGGTAAACACAGACTAAGACTTTCAATAGCAAGTGTAACATTTTTCTGTATTTTTCTATATTTGACTAGTTCATCTCCTTTACTTAACAATGGATCACAAGAGAATTTTAGTTCTCTGTTTAGTCCTTGAATTTCACCCTGAAAGAAACATTTGCAAAACAACCTTGTCAATATAAAGATACAAGACATCTATCAAAAAATATATGGGGTATCATTACAGTAGAACGTCGTTTATCCGAATGTTTATTATCCGGAGCGTCAAATATCCGGACCAGTTTTTTTTTTTTTTTTTATCAACCACATGTACATGTATTCGTATAGTGTCCGGTTGCATATACTGCATGGATCGCTTCGGTTTTCGGTTATCCGAACAATCGCGTATCCGAACGGTGTCCGGTCCCAATTGAGTCGGATAAACGACGTTCTACTGTATATTAATAGTATTAATTATTGTTGATTGAACCACATGTGGTTATAATAATTTTAGTGTTAACAGACATGCCTACCCCCAAGACCCAGAATGTGGAACACTCAGGTTGAAAATGTGGAATTTTGGGCCCCAATGTGGAACATAAACGCGTTTATGTTTGTCAGCTATACTGTACGCAATATAAATAAAACTTCAATTATATTACTTTAATAACAATACTAGTTTGCTTCTTATAAATTAGATGTAAATAGTATAATATAATTAAAAGTAAGAAAACCTTTAATTCATAATTATGTCCTTTGTTTGAAATCAATAATTCTAACTCCTATGTGATTATTCTAGATCTACTTGATTATCTATCCTTTTCTACCTTAGTCACTCTAGAAGTTGTCTCTAGTGCTATATCTAAAATAATTTAAGAGTCTGTCTACTAGTAGTACATCTTATCTTATCTTATATAATACAGACGTTACTTCAAAAAAGAAGATGATTACGTCCTACGCGTCATGCATTTAGTCATGCATATTAACCAATGACTTAAATTCTGCCAAGTCACTGGTTTTTCTGGCTAGCTCAGGCAACCCATTCCATGCTCTAATAGCACTAGGGAAGAAGGAGTATTTGTACAAATTTGTCCTAGCATATGGGACGAGGAATGTGCCTTTATTTTTGTGTCTTTCAGAGTATTTTATTAAATTTTGTTTTTGTATTTGAAGATTATGGTTCAGTGTTTTATGTATAATTGCTACTTTACTTTTGAGTCTTCTGTCCTGAAGGCTTTCTAAATTTAGTGATTTTACTAATGGTGTTACCCTAGTCAAATGTGAATATTCGTTTGTTATGAATCTCACTGCTCTATTTTGTGTTTGTTCCAGTTTCTTAATGTTTTCTTGAGTTGAGGGGTCCCACACGGTGGATGCATATTCTATTATTGGCCTAACCAAGGTTAAATAACATTTTAGTTTTATGTTCTTATTTGATTTATAGAAATTTCTTTTAATAAACCCTAATGCTTTGTTGGATTTTTTTGTAGTTTCATCAATATGTGGATTCCATGACAGTTTTTCATTTATTATAACACCTAGGTATTTTGAGTTTTTAGTCTGTGTTACTGGTTTGCCATGAATAAGATAAGTGGAATTAATTTGTTTAATTTTTTTTGTTACTCTTAACAACTGACATTTTTCTGGGTGGAAAGACATGCTCCAATTTGATTCCCATTTCTGTAATTCATCTAATTCTCTTTGTAAAATATCTGTGTCTTGTTTTGTTTTTATTGTTCTATATATTATGCAGTCGTCTGCAAATAATCTGACTTTTGTTCCTGAACTAATGCAATTTGGTAAATCATTTATGTAAATTAAAAATAGTAGTGGACCCAAGACTGTTCCTTGAGGTACACCTGAGTTTACTGTTATTGGTGTTGATTTAGAGCCATTTATTATTACAGTTTGTTCTCTCCCTATCAGAAAATCTTTAATCCACTGATGCAGTGGACCGTTAATGCCGAAATATTTTATTTTTTTAAGCAAACTATGGTGGTGAACTTTGTCAAAAGCCTTGGAAAAATCTAGTAAGATAGCATCTATTTGTTCACTATTATCTAAACCTTTTGAGAAATCATCAATTAGTCCTATTAGTTGTGTTTCACATGATCTATATTTCCTAAAGCCATGTTGGTATGGGGTGAGGACATTATGTTTGTCTAAGTGGTTTATGATGTTGCTACATATTATGTGTTCTAGTATTTTACATGTGATGCTGGTAAGTGATACTGGTCTGTAGTTTCCTGGATCAGATTTTTCTCCTTTTTTAAATAGGGGGGTGACATTAGCTTCTTTCCAGTCCTTTGGTACTCTGCCCTGGTTAAGCGATGCCTGAAAGAGTATTTTGAACACTGGGGCTAGCTCATTGCTTAGTTCTTTGAGTAATCTAGCTGGAATACCATCAGGTCCAGACGCTTTATTTGGTTTGGTGTTGGCTAATAGTTTTTTAATTCCATTTTCTTGTACTACTAAATCTTCTATGTTGTCTACTTGGTTCAAATTAAGAAATATGTCTTTGTCTCCTGGGGCTGAGAATGCTGATGCAAAGTATTTGTTTAGGATGTTTGCTTTAGTTTCATTATCATTATGTATTATGTTATGTTCATCTTTTAATGGCGCTATGCCTGTTGTTTCCATTTTCTTAGACTTAATGTATGACCATAGGTTTTTGTTGTTATCTTTAGATATTACATTGTTTATGTATTCACTCTGCAGCTGTCTGCTTACTTTTTGGGTTAGGTGTTTAATTTTTATATACTTTTTGTAAACTCTTTCTGCCTTGGTTTCTTTAAATTTTCTATATAGGTTTTCCTTCTGTTTACAAAGCTTCTTTAGTCTATTATTAAACCAGCATTTATTTATTTTGTTTGATGTGTATTTAGTTGGTATATGATTTTCTATAATGCTTTTAAGATGGTTTTTAATGAAATTCCAGAGGTCATCGACTGGTTGGTTAATGTCTTTTTCTAATAAGAATGTTTGTTGAAAGTTTAATGCAGCTTGGTGTAGTTGTGTTAGGTTACATTTATTCCAGAGTAAGATTTTTCTTTTGGTTTTTGTATTGGCTACTGCTTTTATCTGACTGTGTATTTTTATGATCTCATGGTCTGATAGACCAGGGATAATATCATAATCAACTACTAATCCAGGTCTGTTGGTTAAGAAGAGATCTAATGTGTTGTTTAATCTAGTTGGCTTTTTAATGATTTGATCTAAACTTAGGTTGTGTAAAGTTTCTATGAAAAGCTCATTTATGTCCTTAAGGTTTTGGTGTTTATCTATGGTTAGTGTTTTCCAATTTATATCAGGTATCAACTATTTTAGACTAGACCTTTTAAAACTAAAATCAACAACAGTCATCATGAAATTGCTCTGGCTATTTATCCTAATAATTACTAAATACACACTAGCTGAACACAGAACTAGATCTACCTCAGTCAACACTAAACTTAAAAATGAAACAACAGTCATAATCAATCATCACACTTTAGATCAATGCAACTTCAAAAATAAAACATACACATCAATAACATTAAAGAAGATTACCCATCACAAATGGAAGTTCTCAATCAGACACAGTAGAAATAAATACCTTTCACTGTTAATATTAATAGCAGGAGATGTAGAGTCAAATCCAGGGCCTAGATCTAAAGATAGATGCAACATCTGCAAAAAAGTATGCACCATGAAACAGAAAGCCATTCAATGTGACACCTGCGATGAATGGTACCATGCATCATGTCTCCATATGAATACACCTGTGTATTATGCCTTAGGCAACAAAGATGCATCATGGCACTGTGTACCATGTGGGTTACCTCAGTTTACATCAGGACTGTTTGATTCCTTTGATGCGGACACTTCTAACCCATACAACATCTTAAACACCATCCCAAAACCAACTCACCAACCACTAGCCAGATCCACTCCTGTTAAACCTAAATCTACTAAAATTAATACAACAGCCTCACTAAACAAACCTCCTAAAGAAGTAATACCAAAATACCTTAAAACCTTAGTAATAAATTTTCAAAGTATTAGGAACAAAACAGCAGACTTAGAAATTTTATTAGAATGTGAGAAACCAGACATAATTGCAGGAACAGAAACTTGGCTACATCCTGAAATTTATAATGCAGAAATTTTCAATAGTAATTATGAAATTTTTAGAAAAGATAGGGCTGATAATCATGGAGGAGTTCTTTTAGCAATAAAAAACACTCTTATAGCTGAAGAAATTACCTTACCTAACTCAAAAAACATAGAATCTACATTTTGTAAAATTAATACCACCTCAACATCCCTTATAATAGGCAGCATTTACAGACCACCAAATTCTAGTTTAGAATACATGCAGGAACTATGTAATCAGATTACTACACTTAAAGAGACAAATAAAAATGCAGTTTTTTGGATTATGGGTGACTTCAACCTACTAGTAGTACTAGTCTAGGACTAGACCTTCATCAAATAAGTCCTCTAAGTCTAAGAACACAGATTATAATAATTATATTATAGATCTAAATATTTATGTCTAGATCTATGGACTTATTGAGAACTAAATTTATTACATATGATAATGATACATAGAAATCTAGAGATCTATCACCTTCTAAGTCTATTTCTTTAGATACTAAGATAGATCTAGATTTAGTATCATCCAGTAAAATCTAGTAAAATCTAGTTATCTAGTGCTAGATCTAGTAGAAACTAATTTAGACTATGTAATAAGTAGATTAAGATCTTATTTAGATCTAGGTCTAGATCTAGATCTCTAATAACCTATTTGAAAAAAAATCCTTTTCTTAGAATAGAAACCTAAGAAACCAGTTGAGTTAGTCACGTTAGTGTTAGAATAGCGCCTCTGTCTGGAAAAGAATGGGATTGGAATGGAAAATTAGGCTTATTAGCACTTACTAGATTCTAAGAATAGATCTAGTATCTTCTAGACCTAGGGTACTAGATCTAGATTTATTTCTAGATCTAGCTCAACCATATCTTCGTAAATTTAGGACACATTTAGGAGAGATGAAATGTAAACAATAAACACAGACCTAGATATATTTTATTTTGCATTCAGTATTTTCATTTCGCATTATTAATAAATAATGAAAAATCACGATTTTTTTTGTGTCGGAATTCAGACTTGGCGGAACAAAAAATCGTGAATGCGGAACGGCGGAACACGTGAGCTTTATGATGCTTTTGCGGGACGGTTCTGCATAATGCAGGACTGTAGGCATGTCTGTGTTAATAAACATAATAATTTGGACTGATTACCTGGATTTAACTTTATACTATTTAAAAACAAAAAAATCTCTATATAATTATAAGTTAGACTGACTATTGTATGGGCTACTATGAGAAACATATTTAAAATACTAACCTTTAGTTTGGTGGCATCACCACTCACTTGTTGCAGTTCCCTTATGGAGTCAATAAATCCTTGATAGTGGTAGTTACACATACGCTCAATTTCATGATCGTGACCTTTAATTCGAGTGTCAAGCTTTTCCATAAAGTAATCGACACCTTCCCCATCATATACAGCTCTGTTTAATTTTTTTTTTAAATTAACAAAAAAATAGCTTGGTATTATTAATTTTATTATGATAATTACACAGATATTTATATTTTCCAGTATTAGAGTATTCTTTTGCTTTTAAAAGTAAAGGTCTATATATTATTGAACATGATGTTGCTACATACTCTCCTGAAACTACAGTATGAAAGTACTAAAAGTAGAAAGAATGCAAACTTATAAGTGTTATTACTGACAGACTATTTCAATCTTCCAATATATTTTAAAGATAAGAATTTAACCTTTACATCATAGATTGCAAGGTCTGAAAAGGGAACTTTTTTTTACTAGTTTTGTACTAGTAACATCAGTTCAAAAAGACCACAACCTGAGTTGTTTTTTTTCATAGATTTTACTAAATATATGCTTAGAACTGTAAGAACTCAAATGTTATGTTTTACTAGTCTAGACTTCTAGATCATGATTATATTTAGAATTTTAGATCTAAGATATACTTAGATGTATTTTAATTTAAGACTATTGCTATTAATTTTTAGATTAGAATTATAATTAATGTTATTATCTTTTGAATACCAATTGGATCTATTTAAGTTTAAGTAATTTCATTGTAATTTTAAGTTTAACATATCTAGGTTAGTATATAATATATATATAATATATACTGTACTAATATATATTATATATATAGATATATTTAATATACTGAGATTATACTTGACACATCAATATAATATATATATATATATATCTAGATCAGCGGTTCTCAACCTTTTTAGCTTGGTGACCCTCTTATTAAAATTCCTCACTTATTCACGACCCCCAACATTAAATTATTTTCGTTTATAAGTATGATGTTCTAAAATATTAATTGGAGGCCTAATGTAAATATCTGATTTGCATTGCCAAAGCTTAATGTTTAATCACGGTACAGTATGTAATTATATTCTTGAAATATATATTTCTCATTATTATCCATTACAAATTAATGATATAATTTCTTTTTGACGTGCATTTATTTACATTAGTATTTCCTATTCACATTCCACACAAGTGACAATTTTCTGTATTTAAATTAACTTTGACTTTCATTGGATTTCTGGCAAGTGCAAATGAGATCTTGAGTAGATTTGGAAAGTACCGGTAGAGGAAATTGTGTCTACATACATGAGCAAATGTTCTTTCACAGAAATTATCACACACAAATTAAATATCTATTTGCCAGGTTCAAAGTAATTTCCCTCATAGAGAGCAGATACGGTTGAAAGTATGTAAATATTATTTTTGTTACAAATGACATACTCTTTTCCCCTGCTTTAACTAATGGGGCAGGCAGAGGAAACAGTGGTGCATGTCTTACAAGAGTGTCCAAGAGCTAAGGGGAGACAACTGAAGTGTCACATGAACTGCATGGGAGCTTTGAGGCACTACCTTCAACAACAGAGTTTCTTAGCAGAGCCATGCTTTCCTCCCCTGCTACCATTTGGACTTCATTCAATGTTAATGTTTTCCAATGTGTTATGAATTTCTAAACAAAGTTAACATATTAAAATGTATGGATGCTCTTTTCAACCCTTTTTAAAACATACATCGTTTCTAGTTCATATATAAGGATTTTTCACATTTATGTGACTAAACTCCTGGCTAAATCTGTATGATGGCCTTAAATAATGCTTCTTTAACATATTAAGTATTTTGAATAACACTGAATTTTTAGTTAACAGAATAAAGTCCAATACGTTGTCCATTAATTTAAACTTACACAAATATATCTACTGGACAATCAAAATTTTCGAAATCAATTCTGATTCTTTTGTCAGCAGCATCTAGATCCTTGAATAACAATATATTTAGTATATTTCAATAGAATATAGAAAAAACGTAATATGTGACAAGTTTTACATGTTAGAATGGACAAAAAAAATTCCATATTTTCAATGGACATAAGCGACCCCTGACAAATTGTCAATCGACCCCATGGGGGTCATGACCAACAGGTTGAGAACCCCTGATCTAGATCTATACTTTTATTTTTATAGCCAACTGACAATTAGATTGAAAATACTAGATCTAAACATTCTAAATCTAATTGTATTATCATAATGATTAATTGTAATATCATAAATGATTATAAATATTATTTATTTATATATATATATATATTATTGATTATAAATATATCTTTACTTTACCTATTATTTGATCTACTTATAACTAGATCTAGATTCTCAATGTAAAAGAATCTTCTACAGTATCTAGAATTCTAGATTTAGCTACATACTAATCTTTAGTCTAGACTAGAGTCTTGTTATATTAATATTATTATATTGTAATCTATCATCTAGTTTATAACTTTAAATATATAGATATAGATCTAACTAAATATTAATTTTAAAATAATACAAATAAAAAATGTACATCTAGAATCTTGATTTTATAAAGATTCAAATAATGTTTAATCTGTCATTTTAATCTCTTGAATTGAATGTTGGTAAGGACTCACTTTGACTTTGGTTTATTAAAGCTTTGAATTTAGAGTAGTTACAATTTAGACATTATTTATACTTACAGAGTTAGACTCTAACTCTCACTCAGTAGTCCAAGTCTAAGTTCTAGAGATCTACTAGTAAATAATAAATACTCAGTATTTTAAATAGTAATTACACTTGGGCGTCTTGGGACTTGACTGATCTTATTCTTAATCACTGAATGTAAATTATTGATCATTTGATTTTGATACAAAATGCCAAAGCTAAACAATAACATTATTATTTATATAAACAATTGTATAAATTAAGACTGCTAGACTGGGAATCGTCAAGTCTAACTAAATTTAAATGATGGAGACCAGGAGAGAGACAGAGACTAGAGAGAGAGAGAGAGAGTGAGGAGTGAGATATCTAGATCTATATTTTCAACTGGCCTCAAAGTAGTGGCAAGCGGTCCTTCTAAAGTTTCTATTTCAGTTATTAAATGTTCGGTATGCGCCTCAACCGCTTCTTGTCTTAAAGTGTCTGCATCCTGAATCGCTACATTTAATTTTTTCCATGGATTTTCATCTGCATTGGGTGTTACTTCCGCCATTTTGTTATTATTTACATTTCCGCATGCGCACGTATTATTTATTCCCTTTAAGTTGGGAGAGTTTTCCAAAAAATGAATCGGCGTTCTAAAACGGGACTAAACCGTAATAATAATTGGCTAAAAAAAAGTTATTACATGACCTCTTAATCTTATATAGATCTACTAGACATATGTGACCCGCGGGTCTTTATTTGCATATGACTGTCGATATAGTCACTGAGACTAGATCCTTGAATAACATATTATATAACGAAATAATAATGTATTAAGTAAAGCGAATGTGTCAATGTAAAAAATAGAGTGAATGAAGCTATCAAATCAGAATAGCTAATAGGCTTAAATCTATTTGTTCAAATTAAAATATTTGCTTGTAGGCCTGCATATATTTGATTAAAATTTGAGATGAATAGACTTAATTCTGTATGTTCATGTGTTGCAGTATAAAGTAGATCTTTAGGTAGACATAGATCTAAATCTACACTAATCTAGAGTTAAAAATTGGCTTTTATAGAGTTTATTCTGTGTTGCGCATGCGTGACCTTTTTTCATGAATGAATATAGGCCTATCCCAACACGGCTACGCAGCTTTATTTAGCGAACAGCGAACGAATGTATTTAGAAAAACAAATTTGAATATTAATTTGATTAAAATATGAAATGAATGGATAATAATTAGTATGTTTAAGTGTTAAAGCATAAAACGATATTTGCGAAAAGAAGTTTTATCATCTTCTTTTTTGAAGTAACGTCTGTATTATATAAGATAAGATAAGATAAGATAGAGTTTTAGACCTAGGCCTAGGAATAGACTCAGTAGAGCGATGTGTTAATCACTGTTAATGTGTAACCATTTGGTAATGTCTAATGAAAGGATGTTCGTCAGACATTGCCTGCGGGTCTAAGTTTGTGTTTACTAATCTAGTGGATTGGATTTAGATGTATGTTAAACTTAACTAATGATCCTTTCAAGTTTTTTCTCTTTCGCTACGAAAATAAAATTAGGTTTGCGAAAATGGGATAACCCGAAGCCGATACAGTCATATCTATTAAAAACGAAAAGAGCGATAGCTTTGTTAAATGAATGGGATTATAAAGTGAACAATTAAACGAAATAATTTTTAATACGCGATTCATGAATGAATATAGATCTAGGCCTATCTCAACTCGGCTTCGCAGCTTTCATAAACGAATGTAGCTTTAGAAAACCAAATTTGAATGTTTATTTGATCAAAAATGAATGGACTTTAATTAATATGTTTATGTGTTAAAGTATAAAACTATCTGTGCGAAGAGAAGTTTTATCATCTTAGAGTTGAATTAGTGTTTTAGATCTAGGGATGACTAGGGTAACACCATTAGTAAAATCACTAAATTTAGAAAGCCTTCAGGACAGAAGACTCAAAAGTAAAGTAGCAATCATACATAAAACACTGAACCATAATCTTCAAATACAAAAACAAAATTTAATAAAATACTCTGAAAGACACAAAAATAAAGGCACATTCCTCGTCCCATATGCTAGGACAAATTTGTACAAATACTCCTTCTTCCCTAGTGCTATTAGAGCATGGAATGGGTTGCCTGAGCTAGCCAGAAAAACCAGTGACTTGGCAGAATTTAAGTCATTGGTTAATATGCATGACTAAATGCATGACGCGTAGGACGTAATCATCTTCTTTTTTGAAGTAACGTCTGTATTATATAAGATAAGATAAGATAAGATGGGATTATAAAGTAAACAATTAAACGAATTAAATTTTAGTACGCGATTCATTACGGTATTGTCTAATGAAAGAATGTTCGTCAGGAAATCTGTAGTCACAGATATAAGGAACTAAATTATGTAAAGAAATGCTTTTGAAACACAAAATTGAAGGTTAATTTTATTATATAATGAAATCAATGTACCTTCTTTTGTATTTTCATGTGTCAAAGTAAAAAACTATCTGCGCAAAGAGTATTTCTTAAAATTAGATCTAGGTCTAAATCCTTTCGATCTTTTCTTATGTCAACATTGTAGACATGGCCTAGATCCATAAAATACTATAGCTGTAATAGAGTCGGACAACTTTATTTTTCTGAGGGTCTTAAGTTTGTTTTAGGGCTACAATACATACACTACAGTCTAAGTTAGTACCCAAGGAACATTCCTGCCTAGTTTTATCAAGATTGGTCAAGCGGTTTTGATGTCTATAAGTAACATACATACATACATACATATACCTCACATTCTACTTTATAATATAGATTACAGACGTTACTTCAACAAGTAAGTGGGGCAACCTTCCCAGGCCCCAGCGATTCGAGATTTCTTGCTTTCACCAGCTTTGAAAATCAGACCAGTTCTCATAAATAAGGACTTAAAGTAACTGATACTTTGGAAGCCTTTCCCATGATCATCATGAAACAAATTAACTAATGAATATTCACATTTGACAAGAGTAACACCTTTAGTAAAATCACTAAATTTAGAAAGCCTTCAGGATAGAAGTAAAGTAGCAATTATACATAAAACACTGAACCATAATGTTCAAATACAAAAATAAAATTTAATAAAGTACTTAGAAAGACACAAAGATAATTGCACATTACTTGTTCCATATGCTAGGACAATTTTGTAATAATGCTCTTTCTTCCCTAGCGCTATTAGAGCATGGAATGGGTTGCCTGAGCTAGCCAGGAAAACCAGTGACTTGGCAGAATTTAGGTCATTGGTTAATATGCATGACTAAATGTATGACGCGTAGTACGTAATCATCTTCTTTTTTGAAGTAACGTCTGTATCATATAAGATAAGATAAATTACAATGAAAACTCTTAACGTGACCATTTTGGTTTCAAAATACCATTTTCGGTTTTGAAATACCCAGGAAAAGAACAGCGTTTTTGGGAGAACAACAGGGAAACTTGATGCAACGGTCAATTTTTAGGTTTGGTTAAGATGCTAGCCAAATTCGACCCAAATATGCTACTCTCAAGCAATCAGGGCTGGCCCTAACAATTGCGAGGCCCTATGCGAAATGGATTGTGCGCGGTCCAGATCGTCCTGTCAGTGTAGGGTAGGTGATAAGTGAAAATTAAGATTTTGTATTAGAAAAATAACATCGTCTTTAAATTACATTTTTATTAAAAGAAAGCAGACAATGCAGTTTTTTTTTAATTGCGCGTTGGATTTGCACTTAGGCCTACCATATTGTATGCCACCCCCCCCCCCCCAAATTGACAGTTTCATTTATTTTAAGGAAATTTTCATGATTTTTCAAGAGATTTTGATAATTCTAGAAGATTTCCAGGATTTTTGTACATTTTGCAATAAGATTTTCAGGAGCTCCTGAAAAATCAGGAGGCCACTGGAACCCCGTTTTAAGTTATAATGGTTTGGTTTAATAATTTATACCCTGTTATAAGTTATAATGGTTTAATTTAATAATTTATAACTAGAATCAACTTAGCAGGGCCTATGAAATTGCGGGGTACACTACCGCCGCCAGTGGACTATTATAAGGCCGGCCCAGCAAAGAGTCAGTTTGTTTGTTTGTTTGTTTGTTTGTTTGTTTGTTTGTTTGTTTGTGTGTGTGTGTGTGCGCGCGTGCGTGCGTGCGTGCGTGCGTGCGTGTGTGTGTGTGTGTGTGTAATACAGAGAATCTATAAATGTTGGCTGCGTCGTGTGAAATGTAAAAAATTCAGGAAAAAGCCGTGAATTTCATGAAAACAAAATCACTATCAGAAACATGGTGCTGCCTCGAAAGTGTAATTAAAAGGCTACGGTACCCACTGTAAGTACGCTATCAAAAGAAAGAAGTAAAAGAGGCGATTTGAAACTTATTTGCATCAGCAAATGAACCAAAAAAAAGAATCAATTAAATATCTATATGGTTCAGACTTGTTATTGATATTTTAACCGATCTTTATATTATGTCGTTCCCTGTTTGCCGATTGGTGGGGGGAGGGCGAATACCTCTACTGCCCTTCCCACCTAAACCCTTTTAGTGGGGGGGGGAGGTCCGTTTTTATTGAGAAATCATAGTTTGTGAACAAAATTATAATATCTATATAATATAAACTACGTATTGTTATGTGACCCATTGTATATTATGTCGCACCACACTCTAATCTCAAATTGTA
This sequence comes from Biomphalaria sudanica, assembly GCA_036873155.1. Classification (NCBI taxonomy): domain Eukaryota; kingdom Metazoa; phylum Mollusca; class Gastropoda; family Planorbidae; genus Biomphalaria; species Biomphalaria sudanica. The sequence goes on from JAZGLO010002947.1 coordinate 401,775, forward strand.
TCATTAGTAAATTTAATTAAATGAAAAAGGGTTGTACAAGTTTGAGGGGCGATTCATGCATACATTTCCCCCATCGGACAAATCAATACTTTTTCTTTTTGTATTATAGTTAAGAAATTACAAAATTACAAAAATCTGTCACTAATATAATTTATATATACTATAAATTAAATTCTTATATCGAGTCGCCCCACCCCTATTCTTTAATGCCAAATGTAATATTAATCAGAAATTTTTAAAGGAGCGAGGATGAATTGTTTTCACTCTACCGCCCCTCCCATTTCCATACAGTTTATGTAATTTCACATGAATTTATCATAATTATTTTAAGAGAGACTTTGCATTGGAAAAGTTAGAATTAAAACAAAATCTTCCGAACTCCATTAATGAATAGTGAGCTGTGGATGTCAGGAGAATGCGTTTCTGCAATGAAGAATGCAAGAAAACGCTTTTGGCGTCGGGGCTTTGCTCCGAACCCCACTGATGAATAATGAGCTGTAGATGTCAGGAGAATACGTTTCTGCAGTGAAAAAAAGGAAGAAAATGCTTTTGTCGTCGGGGCTTCGCCCCGAACCCCACAAGGGAACCTTATAGCGCTACCCCAGTTATTTTGTTTTTCTCCGAAGGTTGAGAAATGCTGCTTTTTTTTCCTCATATATATATATGTGTGTGTGTGTGCGCGCGCGCGCTGTACGCACGTTTATGCATAGGGTTAGGGTTTTATGGGCGTTAGGGTTAGGGTTTGGAAAAAAATCGCCCCCCCCCCCCACTCCAAAGTTCTGGATCCGCTAGTGCCTACAGCGACTCAAGCAACTGATCTGTTTGTATGGTAATGCATAGTGTTTAATACATTTATAAAATACCCAACAGTGGCGTCATTTTTGGGGTTCGATGGGGTGAGTACGCAACAACAATCTGGAAACAAAGAAATGTTTCCGGAACATTCATGTTAAGTATATCTATATTTTATTAATTTTACGCTATAAACAATTTTGGTTAAAATTTCATCTAAATGTTCAAAACGTGACATACTGGCACAAAGGGTCTTTATTAATTTTTTAAAATTCGATTAGGCCCCTATATATGAATAGTGGTGATTGCAGTAATATATCCCTATTTCATGATTAATCAGGTAAAAACAAATGTTTAGGAATTTTTATTATTGTTCGTCCATCGTGGTTCGATGATGACCACTTTTGTCATCCAGGGTGCTGAGAGCTTTGCACTGGGGTTTTGTGCCTCCTCATGTGGCTGGTGAGACCTATGTGAGCCCGGAATGTTCGGCTGCACACTGGGCAGGTTAATCCAGCTGAAGCTAATGTATTGGTCTTGCTTTCTTCTGGCATCGCCGTTCTCTTTGAGCGCCAGTTTTAACAGCGCGATGCCATGATGCTCTATCACGTGATTCAGGTCTTATCTTATCTTATATAATACAGACGTTACTTCAAAAAAGAAGATAATTACGTCCTACGCGTCATGCATTTAGCCATGCATATTAACCAATGACTTAAATTCTGCCAAGTCACTGGTTTTCCTGGCTAGCTCAGGCAACCCATTCCATGCTCTAATAGCACTAGGGAAGAAGGAGTAATTGTACAAATTTGTCCTAGCATATGGGATGAGGAATGTTGAAGGCTTTCAGATAAGCTTTGAGGGTGTCCCTGAAGCATTTTCTTTGTTCACCTTGTGAGCGTGTCCCTTCCCTTTGTCTAATTGGCCATACAGGAGTCAGTTAAAGATGCTTCCATTCTGCAGATGTGCGCTGCCCATCGCAGCTGTATCAGAATAGTGTGGACCCGTTCTTCGAAAGACTTCAGTATCAGGTTGTTGTTTTTTGTAAAGCCATTTAACATTCAGTATTTTTCTGAGACAGGTCATGTGGAAGTGGTTCAATTTGATTACTGTCCACGTTTTCGAGAAATAGGAGAATGTAAGGAGAATGATAGCTTTGTGTTTGTGGTGATACCTGGCGGTCCGTGCTGTGCCACGGAACCCGCTGGTGGTGACTGCGGCGTTTCCACAGACCATAAGGGTGACTAAGAGGACCGTACGTACATTTTTGGTCTAGTACTTTTTCTAGAAACCAAAGTGCATAATTAAGTCGGAGAAAGATCAACAAGTTACAAATGTTTGCCGCCATGTTACTCTGGTATTAGTCACAAGTACAAGTTTGAGAAACACTGCCAAGCTGACACACGGGGGCCAATTTTGTAGTCTAGGGGGCGTCACTAGTAAAAATTTTGAGAAACATTGGTATAATGAAAAAAACTTTTTATTGAAGCCTAAAAAGTCTTTAAAGGTCTAATCAAGAAATTATGTTCAGTTGATGTAAAGTATGTTTCTAATTTTAATACTCTGTTTAAATTAGTACAAAACGATAAGATGTATTAAACATTGACATTTTGCAATAGAATCGAAACTATTTTTAAACTTGTGTAACAGTGTCGTGTAACAATGGTTCAACGAGACAACTAACCATAGTTTTATTGGACTTTTTTTGGGGAAGAGGGGGGTGGGGAAGGTGACACAGACCATATATATAAAGTGACGCCTCTGGGAGCCAAAACTCGTATTCAGTAGATGTGTCAAACATTCCAAGTGAATTAAGAGCATGTTCTAGTCGCACTGGAATGGCGCAGGGGCACGTTACACTCCACCACTCCCTTGCGCTTATACCACGAGAGACTCCCTTTAACCCATTGTCCACGTGAATTTCGCGTGACTTGACGACATGGCAGCTCGACCCATTCATATCTAGATCTATGCAGAGATGTATCGACGGTAAGGCGGGTGGGGCACCGGAGCTTAGGGTCGCTAATATTATAGGGCATTAAAACACTATATTACAGTATCATATATTAAAGGATGTTATAGAATAGAGATAGTAGGCCTAATGTTTTTAACGCTAGGCCTATATTTTTATAAAGTCCATTTTTTGGAACGGCCAAAAACAGAGCTACGACTATCTTGCACAGAGTAGATCTAATGCCTACATTTATACGGATAAAATTGAATTAGCAAAGTCTCACCCTCCCCCCCCCCCCCCCCCCAAAAAAAAAAATAAAATTATAACATGCTCCAGGGTTGAAGCAGACATGTTTGATTGGCCTTATGCGCGTACATAGGACTACTTGTCTACGTTTGAATAGAATATGTCGTGTGGTATATAGCATCAACAGATATAGGGTCACTGAATGCTGATCAATAGATGATAGTCTTTAATCTCGATTCATTGATAAACCTTTTTTTTTAAAATATACAATCTAGTCTCTACTGTAATAATAAATGGCTCTAAATCAACACCAATAACAGTAAACTCAGGTGTACCTCAAGGAACAGTCTTGGGTCCACTACTTTAATTTACATAAATGATTTACCAAATTGCATTAGTTCAGGAACAAAAGTCAGATTATTTGCAGACGATTGCATAATATATAGAACAATAAAAACAATGCAAGACACTGATATTTTACAAAGAGAATTAGATGAATTACAGAAATGGGAATCAAATTGGAGCATGTCTTTTCACCCAGAAAAATGTCAGTTGTTAAGAGTAACAAAAAAACTAAAACAAATTAATTCCACTTATCTTATTCATGGCAAACCAGTAACACAGACTAAAAACGCAAAATACCTAGGTGTTATAATAAATGAAAAACTGGCATGGAATCCACATATTGATGAAACTATAAAAAAATCAAACAAAGCATTAGGGTTTATTAAAAGAAATTTCTATAAATCAAATAAGAACATAAAACTAAAATGTTATTTAACCTTGGTTAGGCCAATAATAGAATATGCATCCACCGTTTGGGACCCCTCAACTCAAGAAAACATTAGGAAGCTGGAACAAACACAAAATAGAGCAGTGAGATTCATAACAAACGAATATTCACATTTAACTAGAGTAACACCATTAGTAAAATCACTAAATTTAGGAAGCCTTCAGGACAGAAGACTCAAAAGTAAAGTAGCAATTATACATAAAACACTGAACCATAATCTTCAAATACAAAAACAAAATCTAATAAAATACTCTGAAAGACACAAAAATAAAGGCACATTCCTCGTCCCATATGCTAGGACAAATTTGTACAAATACTCCTTCTTCCCTAGTACTATTAGAGCATGGAATGGGTTGCCTGAGCAAGCCAGAAAAACCAGTGACTTGGCAGAATTTAAGTCATTGGTTAATATGCATGACTAAATGCATGACGCGTAGGACGTAATCATCTTCTTTTTTGAAGTAACGTCTGTATTATATAAGATAAGATAAGAAGACAGGTAAAAACCAAAGAATGAAGGTAGAAGCAAAGAAAGGTCAGCACGTGACATGTTGTCAACTACTGAGGACCTCCCATCCCACGCGCCCCACTATAACATTTAAGAATGCAAATAATACTTAACAAAATAAGCACCGGGTCATGTTGACATAAATTTAAAATTGGCATGTACCTGTGATGACGCAATCAAATACATCGCCATATTTATAGCCTGTTATTCTTTATATTATGTTTCAATGTTGTTGAAGACTTGAATTTGAATTTCGGGATTTTTAGGACGCCCCTTAGTCCACCCAAGTGTAATGGGTATGTGGCATTAAAGTAAAGGCGATTGGTCGTTGTGCTGATTACATGACACACTTTAACCGTCGGCCATAGCAACCGATGACCTTTGCATCATCTGACCTTTAGATCGCAGTCTGAAAAGTTACTTTATTTTTTTTATATTATTGGTGTGTGTGTGCGTGTGTGCCTACCTTCTCTCAGCTTTGTGATGTCTGTCTGTTTGTCTGATACACATTTTGTGTGTGTGTGTGTGCCTACCTTCTCTCAGCTTTGTGATGTCTGTCTGTTTGTCTGATACACATTTTGTGCGTTATTTCTCCCACTTCCCATCATCAGATCAATTCAAACTTTGCACAACTATTCGATGCCCTTAACAAAATATTTGAACCCATCGAAAAATTGACCAACAAGAACAAAAATCATAATTAGACTTTATAGTATTCCAATGATAGGCCTTTGCATCTAGACTTAAAAGAAGAAGTTTCCTGAACAGATTCATCCATAAGTTCTGACTTGAATTAGATTTTTTGTAAAAAATAATAATAATAAAAACAGCACTTATATTAAACGCTAAAAAGTAGAAAGTTGGAATTTCGCAGAACTACTCATAGTCGATGACAATATAAGAATCAATCAAATAAATATTCACCAATCAGTTAATCAATTAGTGGTAACTAATTAATTTTGTTTTACATTAAAAAAAAAGAGTTAAACATTGAAGTAATGAGACATATGGCAGCGTTTTTGCTGTTTTTCCCATTTTATAAGCTATGATTTTTTTAAAAGTCATTTTTTTAAAACTTGTTATGTATTCCATACGCAAAAGCCGAGATGCATAAAGTAATCCAACTAAAACTAGTGAATCATTGAACTGTGGCAACTCAGGACTAAAATCTTTTGTGCACATGATTAGATTAAAATAGATGTGAGCTTGCGCTCCCAGAGCTATATTTTTGTGTATTCTATTTTTTTATAGGCTAGTGCCAAATGTATTATTTGTACTTCCGCTTTTGTGTAAGTTAGGGTGGGGTGTATAAAAAGTGTGCCACGCTGTTTTAAAAACAGTTCAGTGTACAGTTGACCAGTGGTCAGTATAGTATGTCTGTGTGACAGCCGAAGATCTTTGTGGTCTGTCGTGTAATTATTTTTATTCCTGTACCTGGGATGGCCTGTAAGTTTGCTATTGTTACTGCTGTGTTACTGCTTTTAGCTGCTGAAAGTAACTGCTGTTTTAACTGTTGATTTTAACTGTTCTAAGCTGCTGTTGTAGATTTATTTTGTTTCTGTAGATACTAGTATAGTGTTGCCTTAGAGTTCTATTAGTAAACTTAGTTATAGTCTGTTTCTGTTCTTAGTGAATAGATCTACTAATACTATAGTAAGGTACTAACTAAGGTGTTCTTGTTTTAGTTTTAGTTATGAGTTGGTTGTAGTAGTAGAATATTGTAGATCTAGACTAGTTTATTGTAGTTTGTTTGTGTAGATCTAGGTCTAGTGTATTAGTTTTAGTGATTTAGTTAGATAGTTGGGTTGATCAGTTTGTGTTAGATAGTTGGTTAGTTTGTTAGTGTTTGTAGTGGTGTAGATTTAGAGGGTTTTAGTTAGTTGATGGGTTCAGTAGTAGTGGTTAGTCATTTTAGTGTATATATATTATATTTTATTATTGATTTGTTTTTGCATATGTAAATAAAGTTTCGTTTGTTTATTTATCCTAACTAAAGTTTCATTATCTTGCTTTCATTTACTTTAGGTTAGCTATAGCTAGTTGTCTGGTTACTTAGGCGACTCTAGCCCTTGGTCACCATGCCGAGGTGCACAGATTGAGCCCACCCTACTGTTGGTAAATTTTAATGTTGAGCAGAAGAGAATAGGTCTCTCCAACTCGCGCCTGCCTGACCTGCTCACATAGACATGGAATATCTTAATGGCTTAGGTGAGGAGCTGGCATGGGGGTCTATTCAAAGATCTTTATGGCTCAGGTAAGGAGCTGGCATGGGGGTCTATTCAAATAACTTAATGGCTCAGGTGAGGAGCTGGCATGGGGGTCTATTCAAATATCTTAATGGCTCAGGTGAGGAGCTGGCATGGGGGTCTATTCAAATATCTTAATGGCTCAGGTGAGGAGCTGGCATGGGGGTCTATTCAAATATCTTAATGGCTCAGGTGAGGAGCTGGCATGGGGGTCTATTCAAATATCTTAATGGCTCAGGTAAGGAGCTGGCATGGGGGTCTATTCAAAGATCTTAATGTCTCAGGTGAGGAGCTGGCATGGGGGTCTATTCAAATATCTTAATGGCTCAGGTAAGGAGCTTGCATGGAGGTATATTCAAATATCTTAATTTCTCAGGTGAGGAGCTGGCATGGAGGTGTATTCAAATATCTTTATGTCTCAGTTGAGGAGCTGGCATGTGGGGGGGGGTCTATTCAAATATCTTAATGGCTCATTAGAGGAGCTGGCATTAAGGTCTATTCAAATATCTTAATGGCTCAGGAGAGGAGCTGGCATGGAGGTCTATTCAAATATCTTAGTGTCTCAGGAGAGGAGCTGGCATGGAGGTCTATTCAAATATCTTAATGGCTCAGGAAAGGAGCTGGCAAGGGGGTCTATTCAAAGATCTTAATGGCTCAGGTAAGGAGCTATGGGGGTCTATTTAAAGATCTTAATGGCTCAGGTGAGGCGCTGGCATGGGGGTCTATTCTAAGATCTTAATGGCTCAGTTGAGGAGCTGGCATGGGGGTCTATTCAGATATCTTAATGGCTCAGGAGAGGAGCTGGCATGGAGGTCTATTCTAATATCTTAGTGGCTCAGGAGAGGAGCTGGCATGATGGTCTATTCAAATATCTTAATGGCTCAGGTGAGGAGCTGGCATGGGGGTCTATTCAAATATCTTAATGGCTCAGGTAAGGAGCTGGCATGGGGGTCTATTCAAATATCTTAATGGCTCAGGTAAGGAGCTTGCATGGAGGTCTATTCAAATATCTTATTTCTCAGGTGAGGAGCTGGCATGGAGGTGTATTCAAATATCTTTATGTCTCAGTTGAGGAGCTGGCATGTGAGGGGGGGGTCTATTCAAATATCTTAATGGCTCATTAGAGGAGCTGGCATTAAGGTCTATTCAAATATCTTAATGGCTCAGGAGAGGAGCTGGCATGGAGGTCTATTCAAATATCTTAGTGGCTCAGGAGAGGAGCTGGCATGGAGGTCTATTCAAATATCTTAATGGCTCAGGAGAGGAGCTGGCAAGGGGGTCTATTCAAAGATCTTAATGGCTCAGGTAAGGAGCTATGGGGGTCTATTTAAAGATCTTAATGGCTCAGGTGAGGCGCTGGCATGGGGGTCTATTCTAAGAACTTAATGGCTCAGTTGAGGAGCTGGCATGGAGGTCTATTCAGATATCTTAATGGCTCAGGAGAGGAGCTGGCATGGAGGTCTATTCTAATATCTTAGTGGCTCAGGAGAGGAGCTGGCATGATGCTCTATTCAAATATCTTAATGGCTCAGGAGAGGAGCTGGCAAGGGGGTCTATTCAAAGATCTTAATGGCTCAGGTAAGGAGCTATGGGGGTTTATTTAAAGATCTTAAGGGCTCAGGTAAGGAGCTGGCATGGGGGTCTATTCTAAGATCTTAATGGCTCAGTTGAGGAGCTGGCATGGGGGTCTATTTAAAGATCTTAATGACTCAGGTGAGGAGCTGGCAAGGGGGTCTATTCAAAGATCTTAATGGCTCAGGTAAGGAGCTATGGGGGTTTATTTAAAGATCTTAAGGGCTCAGGTAAGGAGCTGGCATGGGGGTCTATTCTAAGATCTTAATGGCTCAGGTGAGGAGCTGGCTTGTGGGGTCTATTCAAATATCTTAATGGCTCAAGAGAGGAGCTGGCAAGGGGTCTATTCAAATATCTTAATGGCTCATTAGAGGAGCTGGCATTAAGGTCTATTCAAATATCTTAATGGCTCAGGAGAGGAGCTGGCATGGAGGTCTATTCAAATATCTTAGTGGCTCAGGAGAGGAGCTGGCATGGAGGTCTATTCAAATATCTTAATGGCTCAGGAGAGGAGCTGGCAAGGGGGTCTATTCAAAGATCTTAATGGCTCAGGTAAGGAGCTATGGGGGTCTATTTAAAGATCTTAATGGCTCAGGTGAGGCGCTGGCATGGGGGTCTATTCAAATATCTTAATGGCTCAGGTAAGGAGCTTGCATGGAGGTATATTCAAATATCTTAATTTCTCAGGTGAGGAGCTGGCATGGAGGTGTATTCAAATATCTTTATGTCTCAGTTGAGGAGCTGGCATGTGGGGGGGGGGGGTCTATTCAAATATCTTAATGGCTCATTAGAGGAGCTGGCATTAAGGTCTATTCAAATATCTTAATGGCTCAGGAGAGGAGCTGGCATGGAGGTCTATTCAAATATCTTAGTGGCTCAGGAGAGGAGCTGGCATGGAGGTCTATTCAAATATCTTAATGGCTCAGGAGAGGAGCTGGCAAGGGGGTCTATTCAAAGATCTTAATGGCTCAGGTAAGGAGCTATGGGGGTCTATTTAAAGATCTTAATGGCTCAGGTGAGGCGCTGGCATGGGGGTCTATTCTAAGATCTTAATGGCTCAGTTGAGGAGCTGGCATGGGGGTCTATTCAGATATCTTAATGGCTCAGGAGAGGAGCTGGCATGGAGGTCTATTCTAATATCTTAGTGGCTCAGGAGAGGAGCTGGCATGATGGTCTATTCAAATATCTTAATGGCTCAGGTGAGGAGCTGGCATGGGGGTCTATTCAAATATCTTAATGGCTCAGGTAAGGAGCTGGCATGGGGGTCTATTCAAATATCTTAATGGCTCAGGTAAGGAGCTTGCATGGAGGTCTATTCAAATATCTTATTTCTCAGGTGAGGAGCTGGCATGGAGGTGTATTCAAATATCTTTATGTCTCAGTTGAGGAGCTGGCATGTGAGGGGGGGGGGTCTATTCAAATATCTTAATGGCTCATTAGAGGAGCTGGCATTAAGGTCTATTCAAATATCTTAATGGCTCAGGAGAGGAGCTGGCATGGAGGTCTATTCAAATATCTTAGTGGCTCAGGAGAGGAGCTGGCATGGAGGTCTATTCAAATATCTTAATGGCTCAGGAGAGGAGCTGGCAAGGGGGTCTAATCAAAGATCTTAATGGCTCAGGTAAGGAGCTATGGGGGTCTATTTAAAGATCTTAATGGCTCAGGTGAGGCGCTGGCATGGGGGTCTATTCTAAGAACTTAATGGCTCAGTTGAGGAGCTGGCATGGGGGTCTATTCAGATATCTTAATGGCTCAGGAGAGGAGCTGGCATGGAGGTCTATTCTAATATCTTAGTGGCTCAGGAGAGGAGCTGGCATGATGCTCTATTCAAATATCTTAATGGCTCAGGAGAGGAGCTGGCAAGGGGGTCTATTCAAAGATCTTAATGGCTCAGGTAAGGAGCTATGGGGGTTTATTTAAAGATCTTAAGGGCTCAGGTAAGGAGCTGGCATGGGGGTCTATTCTAAGATCTTAATGGCTCAGTTGAGGAGCTGGCATGGGGGTCTATTTAAAGATCTTAATGACTCAGGTGAGGAGCTGGCAAGGGGGTCTATTCAAAGATCTTAATGGCTCAGGTAAGGAGCTATGGGGGTTTATTTAAAGATCTTAAGGGCTCAGGTAAGGAGCTGGCATGGGGGTCTATTCTAAGATCTTAATGGCTCAGGTGAGGAGCTGGCTTGTGGGGTCTATTCAAATATCTTAATGGCTCAAGAGAGGAGCTGGCAAGGGGTCTATTCAAATATCTTAATGGCTCATTAGAGGAGCTGGCATTAAGGTCTATTCAAATATCTTAATGGCTCAGGAGAGGAGCTGGCATGGAGGTCTATTCAAATATCTTAGTGGCTCAGGAGAGGAGCTGGCATGGAGGTCTATTCAAATATCTTAATGGCTCAGGAGAGGAGCTGGCAAGGGGGTCTAATCAAAGATCTTAATGGCTCAGGTAAGGAGCTATGGGGGTCTATTTAAAGATCTTAATGGCTCAGGTGAGGCGCTGGCATGGGGGTCTATTCTAAGAACTTAATGGCTCAGTTGAGGAGCTGGCATGGGGGTCTATTCAGATATCTTAATGGCTCAGGAGAGGAGCTGGCATGGAGGTCTATTCTAATATCTTAGTGGCTCAGGAGAGGAGCTGGCATGATGCTCTATTCAAATATCTTAATGGCTCAGGAGAGGAGCTGGCAAGGGGGTTATTCAAAGATCTTAATGGCTCAGGTAAGGAGCTATGGGGGTTTATTTAAAGATCTTAAGGGCTCAGGTAAGGAGCTGGCATGGGGGTCTATTCTAAGATCTTAATGGCTCAGTTGAGGAGCTGGCATGGGGGTCTATTTAAAGATCTTAATGACTCAGGTGAGGAGCTGGCAAGGGGGTCTATTCAAAGATCTTAATGGCTCAGGTAAGGAGCTATGGGGGTTTATTTAAAGATCTTAAGGGCTCAGGTAAGGAGCTGGCATGGGGGTCTATTCTAAGATCTTAATGGCTCAGGTGAGGAGCTGGCTTGTGGGGTCTATTCAAATATCTTAATGGCTCAAGAGAGGAGCTGGCAAGGGGTCTATTCAAATATCTTAATGGCTCATTAGAGGAGCTGGCATTAAGGTCTATTCAAATATCTTAATGGCTCAGGAGAGGAGCTGGCATGGAGGTCTATTCAAATATCTTAGTGGCTCAGGAGAGGAGCTGGCATGGAGGTCTATTCAAATATCTTAATGGCTCAGGAGAGGAGCTGGCAAGGGGGTCTATTCAAAGATCTTAATGGCTCAGGTAAGGAGCTATGGGGGTCTATTTAAAGATCTTAATGGCTTAGGTGAGGCGCTGGCATGGGGGTCTATTCTAAGATCTTAATGGCTCAATTGAGGAGCTGGCATGGGGGTCTATTCAGATATCTTAATGGCTCAGGAGAGGAGCTGGCATGGAGTTCTATTCTAATATCTTAGTGGCTCAGGAGAGGAGCTGGCATGATGGTCTATTCAAATATCTTAATGGCTCAGGAGAGGAGCTGGCAAGGGGGTCTATTCAAAGATCTTAATGGCTCAGGTAAGGAGCTATGGGGGTTTATTTAAAGATCTTAAGGGCTCAGGTAAGGAGCTGGCATGGGGGTCTATTCTAAGATCTTAATGGCTCAGTTGAGGAGCTGGCATGGGGGTCTATTTAAAGATCTTAATGACTCAGGTGAGGAGCTGGCAAGGGGGTCTATTCAAAGATCTTAATGGCTCAGGTAAGGAGCTATGGGGGTTTATTTAAAGATCTTTTAAGGGCTCAGGTAAGGAGCTGGCATGGGGGTCTATTCTAAGATCTTGATGGCTCAGGTGAGGAGCTGGCTTGTGGGTCTATTCAAATATCTTAATGGCTCAGGTGAGGAGCTGGCATGGGGGTCTATTCAAATATCTTAATGGCTCAGGTGAGGAGCTGGCATGGGGGTCTATTCAAATATCTTAATGGCTCAGGTAAGGAGCTGGCATGGGGGTCTATTCAAAGATCTTAATGTCTCAGGTGAGGAGCTGGCATGGGGGTCTATTCAAATATCTTAATGGCTCAGGTAAGGAGCTTGCATGGAGGTATATTCAAATATCTTAATTTCTCAGGTGAGGAGCTGGCATGGAGGTGTATTCAAATATCTTTATGTCTCAGTTGAGGAGCTGGCATGTGGGGGGGGTCTATTCAAATATCTTAATGGCTCATTAGAGGAGCTGGCATTAAGGTCTATTCAAATATCTTAATGGCTCAGGAGAGGAGCTGGCATGGAGGTCTATTCAAATATCTTAGTGTCTCAGGAGAGGAGCTGGCATGGAGGTCTATTCAAATATCTTAATGGCTCAGGAAAGGAGCTGGCAAGGGGGTCTATTCAAAGATCTTAATGGCTCAGGTAAGGAGCTATGGGGGTCTATTTAAAGATCTTAATGGCTCAGGTGAGGCGCTGGCATGGGGGTCTATTCTAAGATCTTAATGGCTCAGTTGAGGAGCTGGCATGGGGGTCTATTCAGATATCTTAATGGCTCAGGAGAGGAGCTGGCATGGAGGTCTATTCTAATATCTTAGTGGCTCAGGAGAGGAGCTGGCATGATGGTCTATTCAAATATCTTAATGGCTCAGGTGAGGAGCTGGCATGGGGGTCTATTCAAATATCTTAATGGCTCAGGTAAGGAGCTGGCATGGGGGTCTATTCAAATATCTTAATGGCTCAGGTAAGGAGCTTGCATGGAGGTCTATTCAAATATCTTATTTCTCAGGTGAGGAGCTGGCATGGAGGTGTATTCAAATATCTTTATGTCTCAGTTGAGGAGCTGGCATGTGAGGGGGGGGTCTATTCAAATATCTTAATGGCTCATTAGAGGAGCTGGCATTAAGGTCTATTCAAATATCTTAATGGCTCAGGAGAGGAGCTGGCATGGAGGTCTATTCAAATATCTTAGTGGCTCAGGAGAGGAGCTGGCATGGAGGTCTATTCAAATATCTTAATGGCTCAGGAGAGGAGCTGGCAAGGGGGTCTATTCAAAGATCTTAATGGCTCAGGTAAGGAGCTATGGGGGTCTATTTAAAGATCTTAATGGCTCAGGTGAGGCGCTGGCATGGGGGTCTATTCTAAGAACTTAATGGCTCAGTTGAGGAGCTGGCATGGAGGTCTATTCAGATATCTTAATGGCTCAGGAGAGGAGCTGGCATGGAGGTCTATTCTAATATCTTAGTGGCTCAGGAGAGGAGCTGGCATGATGCTCTATTCAAATATCTTAATGGCTCAGGAGAGGAGCTGGCAAGGGGGTCTATTCAAAGATCTTAATGGCTCAGGTAAGGAGCTATGGGGGTTTATTTAAAGATCTTAAGGGCTCAGGTAAGGAGCTGGCATGGGGGTCTATTCTAAGATCTTAATGGCTCAGTTGAGGAGCTGGCATGGGGGTCTATTTAAAGATCTTAATGACTCAGGTGAGGAGCTGGCAAGGGGGTCTATTCAAAGATCTTAATGGCTCAGGTAAGGAGCTATGGGGGTTTATTTAAAGATCTTAAGGGCTCAGGTAAGGAGCTGGCATGGGGGTCTATTCTAAGATCTTAATGGCTCAGGTGAGGAGCTGGCTTGTGGGGTCTATTCAAATATCTTAATGGCTCAAGAGAGGAGCTGGCAAGGGGTCTATTCAAATATCTTAATGGCTCATTAGAGGAGCTGGCATTAAGGTCTATTCAAATATCTTAATGGCTCAGGAGAGGAGCTGGCATGGAGGTCTATTCAAATATCTTAGTGGCTCAGAGAGGAGCTGGCATGGAGGTCTATTCAAATATCTTAATGGCTCAGGAGAGGAGCTGGCAAGGGGGTCTATTCAAAGATCTTAATGGCTCAGGTAAGGAGCTATGGGGGTCTATTTAAAGATCTTAATGGCTCAGGTGAGGCGCTGGCATGGGGGTCTATTCAAATATCTTAATGGCTCAGGTAAGGAGCTTGCATGGAGGTATATTCAAATATCTTAATTTCTCAGGTGAGGAGCTGGCATGGAGGTGTATTCAAATATCTTTATGTCTCAGTTGAGGAGCTGGCATGTGGGGGGGGGGTCTATTCAAATATCTTAATGGCTCATTAGAGGAGCTGGCATTAAGGTCTATTCAAATATCTTAATGGCTCAGGAGAGGAGCTGGCATGGAGGTCTATTCAAATATCTTAGTGGCTCAGGAGAGGAGCTGGCATGGAGGTCTATTCAAATATCTTAATGGCTCAGGAGAGGAGCTGGCAAGGGGGTCTATTCAAAGATCTTAATGGCTCAGGTAAGGAGCTATGGGGTCTATTTAAAGATCTTAATGGCTCAGGTGAGGCGCTGGCATGGGGGTCTATTCTAAGATCTTAATGGCTCAGTTGAGGAGCTGGCATGGGGGTCTATTCAGATATCTTAATGGCTCAGGAGAGGAGCTGGCATGGAGGTCTATTCTAATATCTTAGTGGCTCAGGAGAGGAGCTGGCATGATGGTCTATTCAAATATCTTAATGGCTCAGGTGAGGAGCTGGCATGGGGGTCTATTCAAATATCTTAATGGCTCAGGTAAGGAGCTGGCATGGGGTCTATTCAAATATCTTAATGGCTCAGGTAAGGAGCTTGCATGGAGGTCTATTCAAATATCTTATTTCTCAGGTGAGGAGCTGGCATGGAGGTGTATTCAAATATCTTTATGTCTCAGTTGAGGAGCTGGCATGTGAGGGGGGGGGGTCTATTCAAATATCTTAATGGCTCATTAGAGGAGCTGGCATTAAGGTCTATTCAAATATCTTAATGGCTCAGGAGAGGAGCTGGCATGGAGGTCTATTCAAATATCTTAGTGGCTCAGGAGAGGAGCTGGCATGGAGGTCTATTCAAATATCTTAATGGCTCAGGAGAGGAGCTGGCAAGGGGGTCTAATCAAAGATCTTAATGGCTCAGGTAAGGAGCTATGGGGGTCTATTTAAAGATCTTAATGGCTCAGGTGAGGCGCTGGCATGGGGGTCTATTCTAAGAACTTAATGGCTCAGTTGAGGAGCTGGCATGGGGGTCTATTCAGATATCTTAATGGCTCAGGAGAGGAGCTGGCATGGAGGTCTATTCTAATATCTTAGTGGCTCAGGAGAGGAGCTGGCATGATGCTCTATTCAAATATCTTAATGGCTCAGGAGAGGAGCTGGCAAGGGGGTCTATTCAAAGATCTTAATGGCTCAGGTAAGGAGCTATGGGGGTTTATTTAAAGATCTTAAGGGCTCAGGTAAGGAGCTGGCATGGGGGTCTATTCTAAGATCTTAATGGCTCAGTTGAGGAGCTGGCATGGGGGTCTATTTAAAGATCTTAATGACTCAGGTGAGGAGCTGGCAAGGGGGTCTATTCAAAGATCTTAATGGCTCAGGTAAGGAGCTATGGGGGTTTATTTAAAGATCTTAAGGGCTCAGGTAAGGAGCTGGCATGGGGGTCTATTCTAAGATCTTAATGGCTCAGGTGAGGAGCTGGCTTGTGGGGTCTATTCAAATATCTTAATGGCTCAAGAGAGGAGCTGGCAAGGGGTCTATTCAAATATCTTAATGGCTCATTAGAGGAGCTGGCATTAAGGTCTATTCAAATATCTTAATGGCTCAGGAGAGGAGCTGGCATGGAGGTCTATTCAAATATCTTAGTGGCTCAGGAGAGGAGCTGGCATGGAGGTCTATTCAAATATCTTAATGGCTCAGGAGAGGAGCTGGCAAGGGGGTCTAATCAAAGATCTTAATGGCTCAGGTAAGGAGCTATGGGGGTCTATTTAAAGATCTTAATGGCTCAGGTGAGGCGCTGGCATGGGGTCTATTCTAAGAACTTAATGGCTCAGTTGAGGAGCTGGCATGGGGGTCTATTCAGATATCTTAATGGCTCAGGAGAGGAGCTGGCATGGAGGTCTATTCTAATATCTTAGTGGCTCAGGAGAGAGAGCTGGCATGATGCTCTATTCAAATATCTTAATGGCTCAGGAGAGGAGCTGGCAAGGGGGTTATTCAAAGATCTTAATGGCTCAGGTAAGGAGCTATGGGGGTTTATTTAAAGATCTTAAGGGCTCAGGTAAGGAGCTGGCATGGGGGTCTATTCTAAGATCTTAATGGCTCAGTTGAGGAGCTGGCATGGGGGTCTATTTAAAGATCTTAATGACTCAGGTGAGGAGCTGGCAAGGGGGTCTATTCAAAGATCTTAATGGCTCAGGTAAGGAGCTATGGGGTTTATTTAAAGATCTTAAGGGCTCAGGTAAGGAGCTGGCATGGGGGTCTATTCTAAGATCTTAATGGCTCAGGTGAGGAGCTGGCTTGTGGGGTCTATTCAAATATCTTAATGGCTCAAGAGAGGAGCTGGCAAGGGGTCTATTCAAATATCTTAATGGCTCATTAGAGGAGCTGGCATTAAGGTCTATTCAAATATCTTAATGGCTCAGGAGAGGAGCTGGCATGGAGGTCTATTCAAATATCTTAGTGGCTCAGGAGAGGAGCTGGCATGGAGGTCTATTCAAATATCTTAATGGCTCAGGAGAGGAGCTGGCAAGGGGGTCTATTCAAAGATCTTAATGGCTCAGGTAAGGAGCTATGGGGGTCTATTTAAAGATCTTAATGGCTTAGGTGAGGCGCTGGCATGGGGGTCTATTCTAAGATCTTAATGGCTCAATTGAGGAGCTGGCATGGGGGTCTATTCAGATATCTTAATGGCTCAGGAGAGGAGCTGGCATGGAGTTCTATTCTAATATCTTAGTGGCTCAGGAGAGGAGCTGGCATGATGGTCTATTCAAATATCTTAATGGCTCAGGAGAGGAGCTGGCAAGGGGGTCTATTCAAAGATCTTAATGGCTCAGGTAAGGAGCTATGGGGGTTTATTTAAAGATCTTAAGGGCTCAGGTAAGGAGCTGGCATGGGGGTCTATTCTAAGATCTTAATGGCTCAGTTGAGGAGCTGGCATGGGGGTCTATTTAAAGATCTTAATGACTCAGGTGAGGAGCTGGCAAGGGGGTCTATTCAAAGATCTTAATGGCTCAGGTAAGGAGCTATGGGGGTTTATTTAAAGATCTTTTAAGGGCTCAGGTAAGGAGCTGGCATGGGGGTCTATTCTAAGATCTTGATGGCTCAGGTGAGGAGCTGGCTTGTGGGGTCTATTCAAATATCTTAATGGCTCAAGAGAGGAGCTGGCATGGGGGTCTATTCTAAGATCTTAATGGCTCAGTTGAGGAGCTGGCATGGGGGTCTATTCAAAGATCTTAATGACTCAGGTGAGGAGCTGGCATAGGGGTCTATTCAAAGATCTTAATGGCTCAGGTAAGGAGCTATGGGGGTTTATTTAAAGATCTTAAGGGCTCAGGTAAGGAGCTGGCATGGGGGTCTATTCTAAGATCTTAATGGCTCAGGTGAGGAGCTGGCTTGTGGGGTCAATTCAAATATCTTAATGGCTCAAGAGAGGAGCTGGCAAGGGGTCTATTCAAATATCTTAATGGCTCATTAGAGGAGCTGGCATTAAGGTCTATTCAAATATCTTAATGGCTCAGGAGAGGAGCTGGTATGGAGGTCTATTCAAATATCTTAGTGGCTCAGGAGAGGAGCTGGCATGGAGGTCTATTCAAATATCTTAATGGCTCAGGAGAGGAGCTGGCAAGGGGGTCTATTCAAAGATCTTAATGGCTCAGGTAAGGAGCTATGGGGGTCTATTTAAAGATCTTAATGGCTCAGGTGAGGCGCTGGCATGGGGGTCTATTCTAAGATCTTAATGGCTCAATTGAGGAGCTGGCATGGGGATCTATTCAGATATCTTAATGGCTCAGGAGAGGAGCTGGCATGGAGTTCTATTCTAATATCTTAGTGGCTCAGGAGAGGAGCTGGCATGATGGTCTATTCAAATATCTTAATGGCTCAGGAGAGGAGCTGGCAAGGGGGTCTATTCAAAGATCTTAATGGCTCAGGTAAGGAGCTATGGGGTTTATTTAAAGATCTTAAGGGCTCAGGTAAGGAGCTGGCATGGCGATCTATTCTAAGATCTTAATGGCTCAGTTGAGGAGCTGGCATGGGGGTCTATTTAAAGATCTTAATGACTCAGGTGAGGAGCTGGCAAGGGGGTCTATTCAAAGATCTTAATGGCTCAGGTAAGGAGCTTTGGGGGTTTATTTAAAGATCTTTTAAGGGCTCAGGTAAGGAGCTGGCATGGGGGTCTATTCTAAGATCTTAATGGCTCAGGTGAGGTGCTGGCTTGTGGGGTCTATTCAAATATCTTAATGGCTCAAGAGAGGAGCTGGCATGGGGGTCTATTCTAAGATCTTAATGGCTCAGTTGAGGAGCTGGCATGGGGGTCTATTCAAAGATCTTAATGACTCAGGTGAGGAGCTGGCATAGGGGTCTATTCAAAGATCTTAATGGCTCAAGAGAGAAGCTGGCAAGGGGATCTATTTAAATATCTTAATGTCTCAGGTGAGGAGCTGGCATGGGGGTCCATTCAAATATTTTAATGGCTCAAGTGAGGATCTGGCATGGGGGTCTATTCAAAGATCTTAATGGCTCAGGTGAGGAGATGGCTTGTGGGATCTATTCAAAAATCTTAATGGCTCAGGAGAGAAGCTGGCAAGGGGGTCTATTCAAAGATCGTAAGGGCTCAGGTGAGGAGCTGGCATGGGGGTCTATTCAAATATCTTAATGGCTCAGGTGAGGAGCTGGCATGGGGGTCTATTTAAAGATCTTAATGGCTCAGGTAAGGAGCTATGGGGGTTTATTTAAAGATCTTAAGGGCTCAGGTGAGGAGCTGGCATGGGGGTCTATTCTAAGATCTTAATGGCTCAGGTGAGGAGCTGGCATGGAATTCTATTCAAATATCTTAATGTCTCAGGTGAGGAGCTGGCATGTGGGGGGGGGGTCTATTCAAATATCTTAATGGCTCATTAGAGGAGCTGGCATTAAGGTCTATTCAAATATCTTAATGGCTCAGGTGAGGAGCTGGCATGGGGGTCTATTCAAATATCTTAATGGCTCAGGTGAGGAGCTGGCATGGGGGTCTATTCAAATATCTTAATGGCTCAGGTGAGGAGCTGGCATGGAGTTCTATTCTAATATCTTAGTGGCTCAGGAGAGGAGCTGGCATGATGGTCTATTCAAATATCTTAATGGCTCAGGAGAGGAGCTGGCAAGGGGGTCTATTCAAAGATCTTAATTGCTCAGGTAAGGAGCTATGGGGGTTTATTTAAAGATCTTTTAAGGGCTCAGGTAAGGAGCTGGCATGGGGGTCTATTCTAAGATCTTAATGGCTCAGGTGAGGAGCTGGCTTGTGGGGTCTATTCAAATATCTTAATGGCTCAAGAGAGGAGCTGGCATGGGGGTCTATTCTAAGATCTTAATGGCTCAGTTGAGGAGCTGGCATGGGGGTCTATTCAAAGATCTTAATGACTCAGGTGAGGAGCTGGCATAGGGGTCTATTCAAAGATCTTAATGGCTCAAGAGAGAAGCTGGCAAGGGGATCTATTTAAATATCTCAATGTCTCAGGTGAGGAGCTGGCATGGGGGTCCATTCAAATATTTTAATGGCTCAAGTGAGGATCTGGCATGGGGGTCTATTCAAAGATCTTAATGGCTCAGGTGAGGAGATGGCTTGTGGGATCTATTCAAAAATCTTAATGGCTCAGGAGAGAAGCTGGCAAGGGGGTCTATTCAAAGATCGTAAGGGCTCAGGTGAGGAGCTGGCATGGGGGTCTATTCAAATATCTTAATGGCTCAGGTGAGGAGCTGGCATGGGGGTCTATTTAAAGATCTTAATGGCTCAGGTAAGGAGCTATGGGGGTTTATTTAAAGATCTTAAGGGCTCAGGTGAGGAGCTGGCATGGGGGTCTTTTCTAAGATCTTAATGGCTCAGGTGAGGAGCTGGCATGGAATTCTATTCAAATATCTTAATGTCTCAGGTGAGGAGCTGGCATGTGGGGGGGGGGGGTCTATTCAAATATCTTAATGGCTCATTAGAGGAGCTGGCATTAAGGTCTATTCAAATATCTTAATGGCTCAGGAGAGGAGCTGGCATGGAGGTCTATTCAAATATCTTAATGGCTCATTAGAGGAGCTGGCATTAAGGTCTATTCAAATATCTTAATGGCTCAGGAGAGGAGCTGGCATGGAGGTCTATTCAAATATCTTAATGGCTCAGGAGAGGAGCTGGCAAGGGGGTCTATTCAAAGATCTTAATGGCTCAGGTAAGGAGCTATGGGGGTCTATTTAAAGATCTTAATGGCTCAGGTGAGGAGCTTGCATGGGGGTCTATTCTAAGATTTTAATGGCTCAGTTGAGGAGCTGGCATGGGGGTCTATTTAGATATCTTAATGGCTCAGGAGAGGAGCTGGCATGGAGGTCTATTCTAATATCTTAGTGGCTCAGGAGAGGAGCTGGCATGGAGGTCTATTCAAATATCTTAATGGCTTAGGAGAGGAGCTGGCAAGGGGGTCTATTCAAAGATCTTAATGGCTCAGGTAAGGAGCTATGGGGGTTTATTTAAAGATCTTAAGGGCTCAGGTGAGGAGCTGGCTTGTGGGGTCTATTCAAATATCTTAATGGCTCAGTTGAGGAGCTGGCATGGGGGTCTATTCAAAGATCTTAATGGCTCAGTTGAGGAGCTGGCATGGGGGTCTATTCTAAGATCTTAATGGCTCAGTTGAGGAGCTGGCATGGGGGTCTATTCAAAGATCTTAATGACTCAGGTGAGGAGCTGGCATGGGGGTCTATTCAAAGATCTTAATGGCTCAAGAGAGAAGCTGGCAAGGGGGTCTATTTAAATATCTTAATGTCTCAGGTGAGGAGCTGGCATGGGGGTCTATTCAAATATTTTAATGGCTCAAGTGAGGATCTGGCATGGGGGTCTATTTAAAGATCTTAATGGCTCAGGTGAGGAGATGGCTTGTAGGATCTATTCAAATATCTTAATGGCTCAGGAGAGAAACTGGCAAGGGGGTCTATTCAAATATCTTAATGGCTTAGATGAGGAGCTGGCATGGGGGTCTATTCAAAGATCTTAATGGCTCAGGTGATGAGCTGGCATGGGGGTCTATTCAAATATCTTAATGGCTCAGGTGATGAGCTGGCATTGGGGTCTTTTCAAAGATCTTAATGTCTCAGGTGAAGAGCTGGCATGGGGGTCTATTCAAAGATCTTAATGGCTCAGGTGATGAGCTGGCATGGTGGTCTATTCAAAGATCTTAATGTCTCAGGTGAGGAGCTGGCATGGGGGTCTATTTAAAGATCTTAATGGCTCAGGTGATGAGCTGGCATGGGTGTCTATTCAAAGATCTTAATGTCTCAGGTGAGGATCTGGCATGGGGGAGTCTCTTGAAAGATCTTAAAGGCTCAGATGAGGAGCTGGCATGGGGGTCTATTCAAATAATAGCTACTCCTCACTGTGTTTTCATAAATAGTTCTGTTCTGTTTCTAGCTGCATGTAGAGACAGATCAATCAAGAGATTGGAACTCTTCTCCAAAGAAGGATATTAAGCCCATTATTTAAAATCAAATTCATCAAATTTTATTTTCAAAAGTCAATTAGGAAACTTTACTGAAAACAAACCATTTTCTGCCAAAAGCTAATATTGCTTGGAAAAAATATTTGTTTTTATTAGTCAACAAGAAATATTTGCATTCAGTTTTTTAAATTAATTATTTCTTAGTATATCTTTTAGGCCCCCCCCCCCCCGAGCCTTCCAAGTTTATCTGTTTGTTAGCCTACTCCTCAGCTTCAGAAACTATAAAGAAACTAGAACAGACATATGATAGAGCCTTGTGATTTATAACAAACAAATATTCGCATTGGACTAGACATACGTATTCACAAATTGAACATTCACCATCAGACAAATCACTAAATGTAGAGATACGTCCCGTTAGAAACTAAACAAAAAAGTAACTATAATACGTAAAATATTGAACCCTAACTTACAAAAATATAAACTAATCAGAAAGACAAAATGATAACGACACATTTCTTATTCCCTATGCTAGGACTAATTTGTATATGTCCTCCTTCCCTAGTGTCATATGAGCGTGGAGCGTGTTGCCTGAGAAAGCAAATGACTTAACAGAGTTTAAATCTCTCATTGACATTTACGACTACATGAACCCATGAGTACGTGTTTTTCTCTTCTGAAGAAACATCTGTATTTTATGAGATAAGTATAGATTATTGAATCCCTTTCTAAGCATCAGAAAAAAATTAAACTCTTTTATTGAACACAGACTTTGCTTTGAATGTAGATCTAGTTTGTTATTTGTGTAATACAAATAATCTACAGTCTATCATGAGTTAAAATTGAAATCACAAAAAAACAACAACCAAAAAACGGATTTATAAGAATTTTTTTTTTCTCTGTCATAATCTTGACTGTTAATTCAACCTACTTGAAATCACGGGCTGAATCTAAAACTGCTGATGTCATGGCGGCAACATTTATGTCTATGATAGTGAACTAGACAAGGCAATCACGTGATCTAGCAAGCGATAGTAGATGATAGAGATGACGACCAGGGTTGTTGTCGTTTGTGAAAGAGATTACTCCCCCCCTCCACTCACACACTCCCAGAGCAAGTCATTATTTGTCAACAAAATTTAAAAATTCAGGCGTTGAATGTCTTCAAGTAACTTCATTTGTGTTTGAGAATTGGGCACCGAGTAAACTTTCTTAATTTTTCTTAATGAATATTGCAAATTATGATCTATAATTAACAAGACAATAGGTCTGGTTTTGTTGTTTTGAATTGGATATGATTTGGGGTGTCTCAACCAGTCAGTCATTCACTCAAACTAATTGAAAAGACCCCCAAAGTTGTGCTTCGTCTTTTTTATATTTAGATTTATTCGTTTCCTCCTTAAAACTTGTAAGTTGTACGACATGCTTTCACTTGGTTAGCGTTACCCTTATCAAGCGTGTACAGGAATTAATCTATTGTTATCCACGCTTCACGTGCACACACACACACACACGAGAGAAAAAAAAACGCACACACACACAAAAGACAGTGATGGCTTTTCAATACCTTTTTGTTTGTTATCAGTTAACCTGGTGTCCCGCATGACTCACAGCAACACAAAATGTTGCTCCATCATCATACTATCAGTTCTCCATTTGTGTTTGTCATGTTCATTTCCATTTGCTCATTTGACTGTAAACTCTGAGAACCTTTGCAGTTTGAGCTATAGGCCTACATCTACAGCGGGTATTGATGAGTTGTATCGACATTCTGAGATCGGAAAGTTGAATACTTAACAACCAGTTGTGGTAGCCCAAATGAACAGTTACTGAGTATGTTAAGAGACTGAAAGTCTTGTAGTAAGACTTTAGAAACATTGTTGCCAACGGGTCTTGATTATTTCAATGTCTGGGATTACTTAATGTAAATAACTTGGAGACATTCGAAAACATTTAAATTCTTGATTAGAAAAGATCAACGAAACAATTCACGTAAGTGTGCTTTGATTGTATGTAACACACGTGTTAGTATTTCTTGCTTGTTTTAAAAAAAAAGCTGCTAATCAATGTCAGCAAGCCAAATCGAGACATTTGAATGAAAAATAAATTTGATCTGAACTTCCCCCGAACGAACGTACACATCTTTTTACAAGACCTCTATTAAACTCGTACCTTTGTGGAAACTACAACCTGGGTTGACACGGATCTCGAAAACGGCTTTAAAGTTTTTCCTAGAAATTTGACAGTTCATTATAGAATTATAGAATTTTAATTTTCCAAGCTGGGAATGTTTGTGTACAAATTAAAATTTAAAAAATCTATCAAATCTCGTGAAATCGTGTAAACAGGTACTGACTGTATACCAGCTATTTACTTTTTTATTTTCTCTCCAATATGTCCACTAGGTAAATGTCTACACGAATGATAACTGTTCCAAAAGTGCCGTAAAATAAAAACTTAACATTGTAATTATAATTATTAACAGTACAATTTAACAATTATCCATTAGAGCATTTTTCATTACCACATATAGAAATCATATTGATCTGTTCTCACCCCTTTCCACACTGTTCAGAAGCAGTCCTTATGTAAGCAGAGTCTCTCAAACTCTCACTAATGGAAAAGGTGAGCCACTCTTCTGTACAAGAAAAAGAAAAATGTGTCAAAAGAAAGAACCTCATTATAAGGCTCGATTATTATTATTGATCTCATTGAGCTATAATTAAAGTCTTATATGCTTATCAAATCACATTATGACGTTTGGAATTATAAATTCAAACTTTGTTACATTTAAAAGAAAAATATTATTGAAATAAATGGCATCCTTTAAAAAAAATAATTAACCATTACTCAACATCAGGATGACAAGGTAAACCTGGAAAACACGAACTGTATTTTATTGTGTGTATAATGCATATCATAATGTATCTATTTGTTTAGTGCACCGCAACCCTATGCTACATGCAGGGGCGGACTGGCTATATGGGCAACTGGGAAAATGCCAGTGGGCCGGTGCCTAAATGGGCCGGTGGGGCTGCCGAATGGGCCACATTAAATGTCAGTAACTCTCGATTGATTGATTGATCTCGCCTTATATTTCATAAAGATATTTATACACTTGACTGTGTATTAAAGCCACATAATCCGAAATAATGGATTGGCTTATAGCAGTTTACTGTGCTTCTGTAATAATCCTCATTATAAGAGATTAGCAAACAACATAAGACCTTCGTTTTTTTTTATTGTCCTATAGACGTCGAACTATTGATAAGAAACTCTTGTGTATCTAAAACGGGACTCTGAACTTAACATAGCAAGTATTCCCTCATGTTAGGTTTTATGTTTACAGCAGTCTGTAGAAACACTGTTATTAAAATTGACTCATAGATGGATTGTCCTCTCTAATGTGCTTTACATATTTGGATTGGCAGGTTCGTCGCATGAACCCAGGATTTCACAACTACGAAGTCATTGACAAACCACAATTATTATTTAAACAGTTAAACTACATGTAGCCAAATAGAAATCGAAAGGAAAAGGTAAAGAAAAAAATTGAGAGATAAAAAAGCAAAAAATTGCTGGAATCCTCTGCCAAAAGATGCAGTCAAATGACTGATTCCCTCGCCAGTTTGGCACAAACACTTCAGGAACGTTTCTGAATCTCATGAGAACTTTCATGAAGGAACATTCACAGCTCCATTGACTCCTGGAGATCCTGCCACGTTAGACGACGTAGAAATGTTCATCTTTACCCACAAAGATGCCTGGCAGACTTAAACGCTCAGATTCATGGATATACATCTGAGCCTTTAACTTTGAATGTCTTTTAATAATTTAGTGTTTCTAAATGCGATCACCTAACAGTGATGTAGTGTCTTGAATACAATCCTGTTATTGGACGTTGACTTACCAGAGAAGCATTAAACAATAAGGTAACGAATTGATGAATGGAAATATGACGCATGGAATTTAAGAACGATATCCATTGTAGAGATGGTTGATGGACAGGATAGCAAAGAATGTTGTCGTGTAATCAATGTCCCAAGGCTATTAATGAATTGAGGATACAATTATTTGGAAATCATCAACTGTATGCTCTAATTTACGTAAGTGACTTGTGAAATACGTTTTCTACCCGTTTCTGCATGTCAAAAAAAAAAAAAGGCTAAAACAGCCAGAGTTCACGCAAGAACGTTTTACGTGTGACTTCTGTTTCAAATGTCCCGGTTGTTTTATTTTTACATAATTTGGTTGTTACTTCATAATACCCTAAACATCCCACGGGTCAGTAAAAGGGGGGGGGGGAGAATTGGGCGTCAGGCAGAGTTCAAACCTGAGACCATCGAGACGATACTCCAGAGCGCATACCACATGAACAGGCAGCCATCTAGTGTTAGGCTTTACTCTTTAAGCTATACCAAAGTAATGTTTAAAATAGCTATTAAGATTACGACTGCGCTGTAGATTTTCTTTTTTACCAATTGAGATTTCCTACAGCGCCTAAGTCTATTTATATACAGCACTTAAGTCTATTTATTTACAGCACCTAAGTCTATTTATTTACAGCACCTAAGTCTATTTATATACAACATCTAAGTCTATTTATTTACAGCACCTAAGTCTATTTATTTACAGCACCTAAGTCTATTTATATACAGCACCTAAGTCTATTTATATACAGCACCTAAGTCTATTTATTTACAGCACCTAAGTCTATTTATATACAGCACCTAAGTCTATTTATGTACAGCACCTAAGTCTATTTATATACAGCACCTAAGTCTATTTATATACAGCACCTAAGTCTATTTATTTACAGCACCTAAGTCTATTTATTTACAGCACCTAAGTCTATTTATGTACAGCTCCTAAGTCTATTTATGTACATCATCTAAGTCTATTTATATACAGCACTTAAGTCTATTTATATACAGCTCATAAGTCTATTTATTTACAGCACCTAAGTCTATTTATATACAGCAAGTTTTATAAGATGTCGTTTGCATACATGTGTTCCGTTTTTTTGCATATCATTTTTTTTATCATATGCAATTAAATTGTGGGTCGAATTGTATGGTAATCACTTGTCTGGACCAGTTGGGAAAGAGGGTAGGTAGAAATAAGTGGGTATCTGGGTGAATGTTACGGTAATCTTATTTTTTTAAAGTGTATGACTTGAATTGGAACTCAGGGCTCAAGGCTCGTTACTCCTCAAGGGGACTAATTCAACTATATCTCCACATCTGCCAAGTAGAATTTCTTTCCCTATTACTATACCAAACAAAGTAATAAATAACAAATAGTTAATTAATAATAGGTTATTTTTAAAAATGGATTTTTGTTTTGTCAGGTACAAGAAATAATTATGCAAAATTTTAACTTGATACGAGATTGGGTGTGGGAGAAATAATGTTTACACACTTTGTACCAGACAGACAGAGTGAGTTGATATAATCTTATTAAAAATATTTAGTCTCCAATGGGATTTGAACTCGACTCCCCTCAAACAAGCAGATTTATGTACCATAGATATATTTATATAATATATATAAATACATATAAATCAATCAATCCATAAATATATATTTATTTATTTATTATAAAAGTCCTAATTTGTTTCCAGGAGTAACGCTTACAGACAAATGGCTTTTGGAGATCAGAAAAACTTAAACAAAACCTTCTACATAAATATACTTTTTATACTACAGCTACTGATATATGCTGGTAAGTTTCTAAATAGTTCTATTTCATAACTTGTTCCTTTTGTCGTATCTGCATCAGAATAGCAGATCAACATTGTTTTGTTTAATCTGACATCTTCACACCTAATTATGTATTAGAACAATACTATTAAGCAAGACAAACTAAAGGTTGCCTAGACATTTGTTTCTTCCAGTGTCGACAATATCTACACATTTTATTACCTTCACATTTCTTCCTTCCAGCTTCGACACTATTTACACATTTTATTCAATTGTGAACAACGATCGATATGGAAGTTTAAAAAATCCTCTGAAAATATTTTTTCAAATCTAGAATTCAAAGCTTATTTTAGAGGTCATTAATTAAGGTCATTAATTGATTTAATCTAGACATATTTTGCCAATGCTAACCATCCCCTCCACACCGAAAACTTTAGGATTATTGGGTGACGCACAAACATATATAAACAACGACCTTATAATAAATGTAGTTATTGTTTTACTTAGTAAATTTTACACGGTAACAGTTTCTACAAATGTGGTAAAAATGCATAAAGCGCTACATACAAGTGAAAGAAAATTCAAAAGTAAGAAATCTTTGCAAGAATCAAGCATGTCTGGTCTGTAAGGGATTTCCTTCTGAATAGTCGGCCTATTGCTACTAGCATCGCACACATTGTGTCTCAGTTTACTAGATTTAAAAGATAAATATTGCAATAACTTAAAGGACATCACAAATACATAAAACAACATTTGCCTTGAGCACAGCCTCTTCATATCTCGGCTCTAGACCTTGGCCGGAACTTGTTCTCTTTTCCTTCTAATGTTGACATCCTTTTCAGTCTAGTCTATAACAATGCGCATCTTCTGCATTAGTTTAGATGGTGATGCGCAAGGCAGGGTTATAACAATCCTATACTCTTAAGCGAGCCATTCTTGTAGATATATATTATATATAACGTAGAGATTGTGCATCACTTGGCGTACTAAAGCCATAATAAATAAACTTATTGCAATATTAAATATCAGAACTTAACCATTTTAGAAGCTACACTGCAAAGACTTTCTCCCAAGCCAATAATAGCCCAATAGTTTTACGCAAATGATGCAATGTAAAACGTTACGGCGTGAACTGTGGTTTTCTATACTGTTGTGAGGACTTAAGAGACTTTCTATTCTAATCGCCATGTACAATTAAATTGAGAACTAACAGAACGAAAAAGTAACTCTTCAGATTGATAGTCTTTACCCGATCGTTTATTTTCGTAATTACAAAATTATTCCCAAAATGACTTCGGGTATATATCCTTCCTTACAAAATTATTCATCCGAGCGAGGCTCGGTCACCTGGTACTATTTTAATAAACTTGAAGTAATAAGGTCGGTCTTTGTGACGAAATTGAAATTGTCAAGTATGTTCATTTCGAATAAATCTCTTGTAATGTTTGTTGTTTTTTGTCTATATTTTTAATACAAATTTCTTAATTAATGATTTTAACGCATTTTATTATGTACGATTTTTTTTCTTCAAAGGTGAAGGGTACCCCAATGGTGCTCCGACGTCAGTATGTGACAATCTGCTACCGATCCATGATAGTATTCTACCTCAAACTTCTGATGTACCGTACACAATCCAGCTAGAACCAGATCAGTTTAAACATGGAGATAAAATTAAAGGTGGGAGCAATATGGATTATTTAGACAAGTTATTTGAAGAAAACAATTATCACATCAAAAAAAATAATTTCAGAGACTCGAAAAGGAAAGGGGATGTGGTCCACTTCTAACAATAACATAAGTTAGTCCAAACAGAAAAACATAAGTAGGTGTTGGGGGGGGGGGCTGTTTTTAATTAATAAATAGTAAAACATAAAATTAAAATACATTTTTTTTCTTCATAGTTTCTATTGTTGATCCTAGAGGGAAATCACTTAAAGGACTTGTCATAGGAGCTTACATGAAATCTGGTAGATTGCTCAGTGTTGTTGGTCAGTTTCTTCAGTTTCCTACAGACAAACTAAAGCCGTTAAAGTGTACAGCTGGACAAATGAATGTAAGCTTTGTTTGTGTAGCAACCATATAGTAGAATTTACGATGTTTTATATTATGTATTCATTTCAAGTCCCAATTGTTAATAACTAGACTTTTTTTGAAATGTTTAGTGCTCGATAAATCCACTTACACTGCAATGTTTAAGCCCAGTGTGGACAAATCAAAAATTTTCACTTCGCAATAAAATAAAATGTCTCCGCTTTGGTGCAGTTATCTAAAATTCAATGCTTGAACACATGAGATATCTTGGGATTGTGTGACACAGCAAGTCAGTGACTTCAATATAAACAAATTACAATATTACTATAATTTCTAAGGCTCATTCAACCCCTCTTTCACAACCTTGGACACTGGCGTTGAAAGAAGCAAAGAAATGTACCATGCCTAGAACTTATTTTAAAAACTGAAACAGAAAAAAAATCAGCAATAATTCTGAGTTTAAATGTGGGTATCTATTTCCATAAGGTCACACATACTGTTTATCTTTTGTAAACAAATAGTTTAGTAACACGTTGGTTATAGAAATAAAACAAAACAAATGAAAATGGTTCTAAATTCATAACTAAAATCAGAGACGTTAAAATCTGTGAATAGTGTCATTACTAGCTAATACATTATTTAAATTAATGCTGATTACTAATAAAGTATCACAAGTGTGCGTAATTCTGTATTCAAGCTCGCGCCGGCTGGTGGCAGGTATGAAAACAATGGAGAAAGTACAAACTCTATGTTCATTGAAGCAATAAATGTAGGCCGCTTAAGTTCATTGATTTTTTGATCATTTGAAAGTGAGATTAGAATGATAATAACCATTTTATTTTTAGCTGCACAAGGTGTCGCTTTCAGATGTCATGTATTTTTTTTTTTACAATACCTTCTTCTTTTGTCACAGACCTTTTTTTTTTGGCATCTGCTGTCATTGATGTTTTTCTCTGATGTGAGCTTTTTATTTTGTTATTGACATTTGTTGTGGAATTTTTATTTCCAGAATACATTGACTCATTCGAATGACATTAGCGTACATAATGTGTCACTGTTATGGGAAGCACCCCACGTGAACACTGGCGACGTTATTTTCAGGTACATTTGAAATCATTCGTTGATTACAAGGGACAGAATTTCATGCAAAAACAAAACAAGAAAAAAAAACATTTCAATATCCGCCATTCTCAAATCTACTCTCTCTGTAAACATGCTTTCTACTCACGTTTCTCTCTAGGGTTACATTACTTGAAAACTTCCAAACTTTCTGGACTGATGTTCGCCGGACTCTGAGAGCACTCGAGGATTTAAATGAGACAAAACCCACTGGACAAGAGGTTTGGCAATATCGTAATCTAGCACATAGAGATTTTCGGAGATGTCCACTACAAAACTCGAAACCCTAAGTCCCATCTCACCCTTGACCCATGGGAAGGATTTTTCTCGTGGGTCAGGATTAATTAAGAATGAAGTAAAGCTCACCATTGTTTAGAATTTTTAAGGTAACCCTTGGTGGAGGCACTGCATTTCGTTTCAAGCCACCTGCACCAGTGATTTTATGTGGCTATGCTGATGTTTTAATATCACATCCATGATAGAGTTAGAGACTACCTTTGGGAAGAATGGGGAATGATAATTTAATGAGCAAAGGTTTGGTGGCGTTTCACTTCTATACCCACCCACACATCTAATTGTTTTTTTTTTCCCATTTTAGTTATATTCATCACATTTTTTTACCTGGACTTATTGTAAAATTGGCAGTGGAGTACCTAAGGTATTATATACCTACTGCGTAACTCCTTTAGATGCCCTCCAAAAAAACCAACGCGGAATATAACTTTTTGTTCTAAAAAAACATTTATTTCAGACTTTGGTGTTTCTTGAACTTTTACTTGCATCGCTTCGATATTAATAATCTCCGTTCGATGCCCCCTTCCTCCCATTAACTGAATCATACTTGAATAATTCTATCACGCCTCTGGATATCGACTAGTTTTCGTTGAATATTTTTCTTAGAAATTTTTATTTGAAATCCAACAATCTCAGGTAGTTCCTGTGTACAATGAAAAGGGATAATAGTTTTCCTGGAGAAACGCCTCAAAAGTTCTTCATTAATGAACATATATAGAGCAAAGCATAGTTGATTATTGATATTGAAGTATTGGTTTTGGTTCCCATCAAAGCATGAAAAAGAAAATTTAAAAAATAATTTAATAATGTATAAGTAGAAGGTTGATCTAGATTTATGTTATTTTCCTTGTCTTTACAAGAATTTCTCAGCTTTGAAGAAACATGTATAACATTTTTGCAACGTTTGTTGACAATTACAACATTTCACTGACCATGTCCAGAACTTTGAGCTGTTAGTTCATACTATCTGAGATGAACTCCAATTTGTGGCAAGGCTGGAAGGATCAGTCCTCCCGTAGAGCCTCTGATGTTAGGCGTAGTGCCTTTAAGCGGTTCATACTATTAAACTTGTCTCCATTGAATAGTATTGAAATATTCTTTTCTTTTTCTCCAACTATTAGAAAATGAATAGATCAATGAAGACAAAATGCACACCTTACGCAGTTATAATCAAAAGTCACATTTATTTCCATATAGGTAACTGACACTGTTTTATCAATGCCCCCCATTGACTTTGAGAGCTGCGGAGATTCCAAAGGCTGTTTCCTGTATCCTCGCTACTGCTCCGGGTCAGGCTGTTTGGCTGCTTTCACTTATTCTTACCGCAGTGACACTAGCGAATTTCTTTTCGAACTCATGTCTCAAGCAGAACAGAATTACATTTCCCTAGGATTTTCAAAAGATTTGATAATGGTAATGTAGAAATGGCAATGTGACAATTACAACCTGACAGATGATAATGTGACAATGATGTGACAATGATGAGACAATGATGTGGCGATGATGTGACAGTGATAATGTGACAATTATAATGTGAGACTATTAATGGTAATGTGATAATACCATTGTGGCAATCATAATGTGACGATGATGGTAATGATCAACTTGTCAGTCTATTGACTTGCTTGCAACCAAATCCCTCCACTAATCCGTTCAGCAGCTGCACTCAGCTGAGTATCAAGAGAGAAGCCGGTCTATTCCTCCATTGTTACCCAGCCAGCTTTTCTTTGGTCGATGCTTTCTAAGTGCTCCCACCACTGTAGGCGACCTTGGAGTTCTTTGTGTTTGTTTGTGAGTCGTGTCTTCCAATCTGACCAAATCAGTTCAGCTTCGTCTCTTCACAGTAGGATGAGTTCCTCAAACTCAAATAGTTCTACATTTGTTGTATCTAAAAATTTTGTCGTAGAGATTTTTTTTTCTAATTTAAATTATGTCACCACATCTGTCAAGTACGATTTCTTTCCTTTGTTCGATATCAAACAAATATTAGTTAATTACCGATAGTTAATTAACTAATTGTTGTTGTTTTTTTTATTGATTCTTTTTTTGTCAGGTACAAGAAAGAATTGTGCAAAATTTCAACTTGATCCGAAAATGGATGTGGGAAAAATAAAAACTTTTTACCAGACATACAAGCAGACAGACAGGCAGACAAAGTGAGTTGTCTTTAAAAAAATAACTGAAATTTTTTTTTTCTGTAAAGAGACATTAAAATTGAATTGTGTCCCATTCTTATCTTAAGCTTGAACAAAATAGTTACACTACTAAGTAATTAAAAATGTAAGTAAAATGATGATACCTATATATTTTCAAGAACGTTGGCTTACATTTACTCAACAATATCGTAAAGACTCTAAACAATAGTAACATTTATTTCTTAATATCCTTTTCTGTCAAAGGGAGGGAATGATGAAACTTTTACATGTGTCTCTGGTTATAACACAAGCGCTGTACAACATGGCTATAACCCTGGACACTATAACATCTTCAAGGTAATTGATTTTAATTAATCATTTATTGTATTACTCTAACTGCCATCCATAACCTTTCCTAGCTCCAAGTTAACATACATTAGCGATTTTTATCGATAGCGTAGAAAGTATAAATAGCTATTTGTGTGCGTTTGAATATTTGGTGTATTTAAAAAGAAAAGGCTGTAAAGTTATGTTTTTTAAAAGGTATACTTTTAGTGAGTACTTTGTTAGCGCTGCAGAATGTTTATTTTTCTAAGTTCTTCACAAACTAATTTAATTACGGTGAAATTACTATATTGTGAATGTATGACATGGGCGCAACATAAAACTTATATAAAAACAAATCTGTAACTTTCTAGCGTAATAAAATAAAAGAGATACAAATATGAACGGCTACACGTCGTTACCGAGACAAGAATTCAGTTCCAAGGTGAAGGCCAAGGACAATTACTCCAGTTTTGTTGAGTCTAGTCAAATAATGTCCCTTAAAGAACATGCCATTTTAAAAAATCTCGGAGATAATTGTGCATTTTAGAAGTATTGTCTAGTGCAATCCTAAACAAATTTAAAATCTTATCCAAATTTGTTTTTTAGTTGATAGTTCAAAGTCTCCTTAAAATTGTTCGGTAATACCTGTGAACATTACATTTTTTACTACTTGGTGCTCACATAGCAACTTTGTAGGAAACAAAAAATCGGCCACAGCAATATGAATTTGTTTCACGTTAATTCCATTTTGTCTCACCTTTTTAGACTTCTATCACAGAGTACGGGATTCGGTCTCAAGACGGAACATTGGAGTGTCGATTCTCTATTCCTGTCAACACATCGATACAAGACATTGAGGCATCAATAGTGTACTCCCACTTTAACGAGACATTTGTACAGCTAGCATGGGGCTCAGCCATGCCTAGTAAGTGGCTAACATTAATAGTAGCACATGTGAATAAGATACTGTCTCTTTCACAAACTGATATAAATCTATCTGGACTCTTATATTGGTACCAAGGGCTCTATAACTGACAAAGAAACGATACCCAATCAAGGTGTATACTTTATCACCCTCACTAAACGACTGCGTTTATCTGTGCACTTCAATGGGCTGTCTGAAACTCAAAGTGGCCCGTGGCTCAGTAGGCAATAATTAGCTCAACTTTTTCAAAATGCGTTTCTCGCCTCATGCTACAGTGGCAATGGGTTAAGACAGTGATGAGCAAATAACAGTTGTCATAATTGGGTTCAAGTTGGAATGTAGTTATTCTTTAGAGTGGACCGAGATGTTCACCCATAAATCTATTTCTGACACAGCTTAATCTGAGTATCATTACTGAAAAACTGCTTTTTAAGTACATTGAACACATTTTCTGAGCATGAAAAAAAACCAACAACTGGATTTCGCCAGCAAATAGCCTCTTCATAACTCCAAACTTTTTTCCTTCACATCAGTCAGTGAATTAATCCTCGTGAAACAGCTGATTGGCAAATAAAAAAAGTTGTTACCTGAAAATTATTTTTGTCGTTTTTTCAGTTCCCCAATTCTCTCTCGAAATCGAGTCCTACACTGTCATCTTATTTCTTGTAGTAAAGCACAGCAAAGTATTTATATTGCATGGAACTAGGGCACTATGGATATTGTGTGTACGTCCATGTGAATGAAAAGTATTTACAAGCATTACTATTGCTTTGATTATTGTTTTATATTTAAGAGTCATACAGAGAATGCAGTCTGATTTATATGCATCAGAAAAAAATGTTTCTAAATGCATGCATGCTTTGTTATATTTTTTTTAATTTATGCTTCTTATAATAAAAATTGTGCAGTAAAATAGTCGATACTCTTGTCCATAGTAATCTAGGGGTGCCTAAAGCTGGGATGTCATCATATGTATTGTACTCTCATTCAAATCTTGATGCTCAAGTTTTCAGTTATTATTTTTGTTTTATAATCCCTTTTATTGTCCGGATATAAAACTTGGCAAACTTCATTCATTCTTAACAAATTCTCCATAAAAAAGTTTTTTGAGCAACATATTATTCGTATACTAGGCCTGCTATAGAACCATAGACATATATAGGGGATACGTCTATGGCTTTTTCTTTTCTTTTGTCATCGGTTCATGAATACACAAGACACAGTGGTTTGCTTTTAATATTTATCTAAAACTACTGCTACATTTTGGTCTACCATTTTTTTTAAGACACGACATTCATTTTATATTTTGACATCTTATAATTGTACTGTAAACTAGAGACTACAGAAACCAAGTAGACAGTCCGAATTTTAAATCAGCAGACCCATCAAGTCTTGCATCATAACCATTAAAACTAATATCCCTATTATGTTTCGAACCGTATCAAAAGCATGAACTTTTACATTATGAGGGATTTTTGTTATATTTTTAATCACTTATGGAACACCTGTGGCGGGTCGGATTGAACCTTTCCGAGGGCGGACTTGGCCCGCGGGCCGTATGTTGCCCTTCACTAGGTTAAGATATCCGTATCATAATTAAATAATTTAGTCCATAAAATGTCAAGGTATTTGCTGCATTCAAATGTGTAATTATTAAACATTTGGTCTCCACTAACACACACATATGCTATCCCTCATCCGTGAAAAAGGTAAAAATGGCATGCCAGTAATTACATTTCATATCACTATGAACCCGTCTCAGAATTTGTAAGTCTTTCTTTGAGAAAAAGAAATTTGTTACATAGGTCATTTTACGGATCACTTTTTCAAAAGGTCCTTATCTTTACTTCTAAACATTATATTTTAATTATAGATACTACTAATTAACAATTGTGTATCTAGATCGATTGGTCATTTTAAAACACGAGGACATGCCCCCACAGTCAGATGTGCCAATAAACTTAAGAGAACGTTCAATTCACAGAGGATCAGCGTTTCCAGTTCTGGTTCGCTCCCATTGTAAGTAGAAACCTGCTTTGTTCTTTGTACTCTTCATGCACTAGCGGATCCAGAACTTTGGAGTGGGGAGGGGCAATTTTTTCCAAACCCTAACCCTAACGCCCAGTAAACCCTCACCCTAATATATATATATATATATATATATATATATATATATATATATATATATATATATATATATATATATATATATATATTAGAATGTTTAAAAAAAAGCAGTTTCTCAACCTTCAACCTAAAAAATATGCTAAAAAAAAGTCATGTTGAGGCCTTTCTCTAGACAGCAAGGTGGTCTGGGGGGTGGAGAAGGCGCTAAAACAGTGGGGATCGGGGCGAAGCCCCGACGCCAAAATCGTTTTCTTGTATTGTTCACTGCAGAAACGCAGTCTCCTGACATCTACAGCTCATTATTCATCCTATTTAAAAAAAGGATCATTTGAATAATGTTTTACTTGAAAAAACTTCTAATATGGATTTATATTCTCTTACTACATTGCAAATAATACATACATATATTAAACATAAATGAATAACAGCACCAGGGACCAAGTTTTTAAGAGAGAAAGTAGTGAATTAATGCTACGAAAATAAGGGCATGCGCCGACCGAGGCTCGAACCTGTGGCTCCGGAAAAAAACTTGGTCCCTGGTGCTGTTATTCATTTATGTTTAATATATGTATGTATCATTTGTTTCAGCACATAGCTTCAACTCTATGTTTACATTGCAAATACAACCGATTTCTTCCTAAAAAAAAATAAGATACCCCACATATTTAGAATGAGGCTTTGAGGATCGCCGCCGAAAAAAAATTATTCGAAAAAAAAATGTTGAGGCCTTTCCCTAGACAGCTAAGGGGTCTGGGGGAGCTTGCAGCGCTCCCCCCAGTGGGGATCGGGGCGAAGCCATTAGGCCAAAGCCGTTTTCTTGCATTCTTCAGTGCAGAAACGCTTTCTCCTGACGTCTACAGCTCACTATTCATCCTACTAAGATAGGACCTTTTGAATAAGGTTTTACTTGAAAAATATTCTAATATGATTTTACAGCCTCTTACAACATTGCAAATACAACCGATTTTTTCTTGAAAAGATAAGATACTTTACAGATTTAGATTAAGACTTTGAGGAACGCCGCCGAAAAAATAACAACATTTATTCGAAAAAAAATATTTTAAAAAAAAGCTCATTTGTAAGTAATACATTTTGTTCAATAGGCATGTTTATAACTTTGTTTTGTTACAGAACTATGATTCAAAGCTTTAAAAAAAAATACATTTCGGAAGTGGGAGGAGAAATTAAGTGAACCTATTCGATTTTACTATAATTTTTTTTTTGCATTTTTAGGATTCAAATTTGTCCCAAATTTTTTTATACAACAGAAAAATATCAGTATGAGTAAAGGTTGAAAAAGATTACTTGGAAAATAATATTTGTCTTTCTTTAAATAACTAAGATAAATTCGTATACAATTACATAAACTCTGTCGCCATATTTGACTTTTCAGTTTTAAAACGTCATCTTTTCGTCTGGAAAGGGGAGGGGGTGGAAGAGTGAAAACGATAAATCCTCGCTCCTTTTTATAATTTCTGTTAATGATTGCATTTTGGCATTAAAGAATAGTGGTGGGGCGACTCGATAAAAGAATTTAATTTATAGCATAAAATATAAATTGTATTAATAACATTTTTTTTTTAATTTTGTAATTTCTTACAAAAAGTAAAAAGTATTGGATTGTCCGATGGGCGGAAGGCGATTGCATGAATCGCCCCTCTCACCTGGTACAACCCTTTTTCAATTTTAAATTTACTAATTATAAAATTTGAGATCAGAGTGTGTGTGTGTGACATAATATACAACTGGGTTAAAACATAGATATGTAGCTTATATTATATAGAATTTAACTAATTCTGTTAAAAAACTATGATTTCTCCATAGAAATAGAACCGCCCCCCACTCAGAGGGCTAGAGTGGGGAGGGCAGTAGAAGCAATCACCCCCCCCCCACCTCATCAAATCGGCTAAGATACCAGAAGTGTAGCGACATAATATAAAAAGTATATAGTAATTCAATTTTGTTCACAAACTATGATTTCTAAATAAAAGTAGGACCGCCCTCCCACTCAACGTTTAGGTGGAAAGGGCAGTAGATGTATTCGCCCCCCCCCCAAACCCACCCAATCGGCAAACGAGGGAACCACATAATATAAAGATAGGTTAAATATCAATAACAAGTTTTAATTATATAAATGTTTAATTGATTCTGTTAACAAGCTGTTATTTCTATAAATAAACTGGACCGCCCCCCCCACTCGAAAGTTTAAGGTCACCTCCCCATCCTACCAACTCGGCCAACATGCTACAGGGGGGGGGGGGCGAAATAATCTAAAAATAGGTTGAAATATAAATAATTCATATATATTATTAAGATAAGTAATAAATTCGTATACGATTTGTGTGATTTCTATACTAAATTTCGTCCCCTCCCTTCGGGAAAGGGGGGGGGAGTTGGCCGAGTGGGTGAGGGCGATCGCCCCTACCGCCCCCCCCCCTGGATCCGCCAGTGTCTTCATGGTAAGGACATATCCTATTCAGAAACTGTAGAATAAGACCACATCTTGTGGAGCAATTAACTCTTTCTCTCCGTAATTATTTACCACATTCTTGTGGAATCAACGCTGGTATCGTCAGTTAGGAGAGAAAGAGTTAAGACTTTTACGAAAAATATGCACGCTGATTAAATAGAACGTTGAAAAATAAATATTTATGGACACACAATGCTCTTTGAAATGTCATTAAAATACAAAACAATAAATGTAAAACTTCGATAAATAACTAAACATCATCTACATTTAAAGACGCGGTTTCTGTACCTCTTTTATTTGTCTGTAGGTGTTTTAATGACAGTTTCTTGGGTTTTATTGTGTGGAATGGCTATTGCTATATCAAGATATTTTAAAGACTTTCTGCCAGATGTCAAAGTTGCCGGGACAAAGGTTTGGTTTCAGGTAGATACTCTTATAAACATTGCACTCCAATTGTTGTCTACTTAAGTCACTACTCCAGAAATTATTGTCCTGATCTAGGCCGGATGTGAAGGCCTCAGGGCAGAATTTTTGTGGATGCCCCACCTTTTTCAAAAGCTTCAATAAAAATCCATCTATTAATAAAAAAAAAAAGTATATCTACAAGCACGCACCATATTATAAAAGAAAGAGGTTACTTGTAAACTAATGTTTTGATAATTATATGCTGTATCAGTTGTCGTTCTTATGTTTATATGTGCTTGTAACTCTTCCGTAAGAATGTGTTCACGAAATGTGTGTGGTGTAGTCATTCAGTGTATTAAAGCCATTCTAAGCGGACATGGTTTTCGACTCTGTTATCATTATGGTCATTTAAATAAGACGCCATTATTCTTTCATTAAAAAAAGACATGATGCATATTTTAGTAATAAAAAATATCAATGTTTAAAGTTTACGTAATGTAGTAAATGCGGAGCTACTGTTGTGTATTACGAGCATACATTAAGCAGACATTGCTTAATCAGCACAGTGTTGCCAACTGTAAGATTTAACGTATTGGTGCTAAAAATAACGCATTGAAATTTGGATTTTTTCCCTCTGCTGTGGGGGGCCCCTTTCTTGTGGAGTGCCCTGGGTAGTAGCCGCGCCTGTCCTTCCCTTAAATCCAGCCCTGGTCAGGATATTGGGGGCATTGTTTTTATGTTAGGATTATTCTATTAGTTTAAATGAAAATCAAGCTACAACTCTATGTGGAGGCTTTGACGATCATTAAAAATTTAATTTTAAGATGTATCTGAGTTCAGCCAGTTCTTATGGTTGCTTGACCATTTGTGAGGAGAGGTATCTTTTTTCAAAGCTGGACATATTACCCTCACGTCATTGGCTGACCAACCAACATTGAAACTTCATGATCTTTCTAAAAAATCGAAAATTTACTAACGGACCTTCAATTAATATTTAATTTAATGTCAAACACATCGAGTTTCTTCCCCTTGGTTTTTAGTTCTAGACACTTTCCTAGTTACAACAAAAATGTTCAGAAGTGATGATCATGTCTACTATGTTATTGTCACAGCTGCACAGAGGGCTAGCCTTGACAATTGTCATTTTGACCACAGCTGGTCTTATCTGTGTGTTTGCTCACTATGGATCCCGGATCAGGCAGGTGAGTTCACTATGGATCCCGGATCAGGCAGGTGAGTTCACTATGGATCCCGGATCAGGCAGGTGAGTTCACTATGGATCCCGAATCAGGCAGGTGAGTTCACTATGGATCCCGAATCAGGCAGGTGAGTTCACTTGTTGACTCATTCTTTACAAATAAAAACAACTTAGATTACTTTTGTGAACATCTTTAGATATAAATTTAAAGATCATAACGCATTTTACTGACTACCAGTGCAAAACTCATTGTATTAACAAGTGTTTAGTTCATGAAACGAATAGCATTAATCCAATTCAGAAATTAATTTTATGTGATGGATGATAATGAGTTCTATTTGAACAGGCTGCAGTGCCACACTCGTATGTTGGCCTGGCTGTAGTCACAGCTGCTTATGTTCAGATGTTGAGTGGTCTGTTCAGGCCGTCACTTGACCATCCGGCGCGTTGGGTCTTCAACTGGTGTCATCGTTTGCTGGGTCTGTCTATACACGTTTTAACAGGTTTGTTTACAATCCCTCAATCGTATGTCAATAATGTATGAATAGGTAGACCTCCACCATGTGAGCTCAGACAGTATACTTCAGGCACACAAAATTTGATTTTTTTAAAAATGGTTTATTCACATTATGCTTTCGTGTACACTAACCACTAGCGGATCCAGAACTTTGGAGGGGGGAGCGATTTTTTTCCAATTCCTAACCCTATTGCCCAGTAAACCCTAACCCTATGCATAAACGTGCGTACAGCATATATATATATATATATATATATATATATATATATATATATATATATACACCAGATAACACCTTAACAAATAAATAACACCTTAACAAAAGAATCAAATCCACTGGAGCTCAAAGTAGGCACGCTTGAAACAATTGAAAGCTATCAAAAACAGCTATCCATATTTATACAGACGGATCGGCTTTCAAAGCTACCATCAATGCTGGTCTTGGTGCCTTCCTGGTCTTCCCTAAAAATAAACACTTTGAGATAAGCGCACCCTGTGGCGATTACTGCTCAAACTTCCAAGCCGAAATTGAAGCAATTACCATAGCACTACAGACAGTGGAAAACAAAGTATATGAAGGAGTGCAACCATTATCAATGTTGTCTTTACAGACTCCCAATCTACTCTGCAAGCACTTAACAGCAGCACCTCAAACAGCCCAAGAGAGTTGACAACATTCATTGTGATAATCCATCAGATGATATCAAAATTAAATATCAATAGTGGATCCCTGGACACATTGGCATCATGGGAAAT
Organism: Biomphalaria sudanica; assembly: GCA_036873155.1. Classification (NCBI taxonomy): domain Eukaryota; kingdom Metazoa; phylum Mollusca; class Gastropoda; family Planorbidae; genus Biomphalaria; species Biomphalaria sudanica. Next base: position 443,305 of record JAZGLO010002947.1, read on the forward strand.
GAAAAGGCAGAAAAGCTATCAAAAGCAGGTTCATCTATGGAACAACCAGATAGACCTGTCAACTACCTCACCCTAATGTCAATGTTAGTCAACAATCACAAAGAGGAGTGGCTCAACCAATGGGCATCAGGAAACACAGGCAGAGCCATGTACAAAGAAATGACTATGCCTAACAAACTGGACAGTATTAACTTCCTCCCCCGCAAAGACCAATCTACAATCTTCCAACTAAGAACAGGACACACACCACTATTAAATTACCACCTGAACAAAATAAACTCCACACAACTCCCCCTTAGCAGACACTGCGCCCACCCCTTTGAAACCGTAAACCATATCCTCTTTGAATGCCCCTCCCTAATCCACCTTAGGCAGACCCTACTTCCACTACAGCCCAACATAACCAACACCCTGTACGGCAGTGCTGAACAACTGAAGAAAACAGCACACTTTTTTTCCTTTGCACAGTCTGCAAAAGAGCTCACTGCTCAGCAGCGATTAAGCTGGCAAGAAGAAGAAGAAGAAGAATACACCAGGCTACCTTTGTGGGAGGGGGGGCGATCGCCCCCTACCTGGATCCGCCAGTGACACTAACACACAAGGCCAACAGGTTAACGCATCCACGGCCAGACAATATAATACTGTTGAGCATTCAATGTTGTTGTTTTTTTGACAAGGTTTCTATGATTTATTATTAGTTCATGTTTCAAAATGACGAAATTCGCTCATGTTTTAATTTGTACTCATAATTGTTAATTAAAAACAGGTATGACAACCTTTGATTATGAGAAACAAAGAATGTAATATTAAAACTTTCAAAACGTTTTCTTTATTTTTGTCAATGAGGGAAATTTTGTGGTTTTTAAAAGTATCAATATAAGGCATAAGGCCACTGAGACCAAGATTTTTGTTGAGTCCGTATTATTGTACAAACGTCAACACATGGCCTGACTTTACCCCCTTCGGAATATTAAAAAAGTTTTCAGGAGATACGATTTAATGAAATGCTGAACATTGTACATACCATAGACTTATATACTACTAGACTGGAAACCGGAAATAAGTTCTTATCCGCGATTGATCGATCGTGAACATTTTGTAGAAAGTTGGATCAAGGCGTTGTTTTGTTAAGTAGTTAAAAGAAGTAAAGTTGTTTTTTTTTTAACCCTAACCTATGTAACACATACTTAGGTCTCGGTAAATATTTTTTTATCTCTTCAACTAAAATAATATATAATCACATAGCTAGGCAACTTTTTGGTTAGTATTGTGGTTATTATTAAATTAAGTCATTTTTACAAAGCTTCTATCAACTCATTCTGTCTGTATGGTAAACATTTGTACACGTTATATCACTTCAACCCATTCTCGGATAAATTTGAAACTTTAAACAATTATTTATTTTACCTAATAAAGCATGACTTAATTACAAAATTAACCAATTAGTCAATCAATTATTGGTAATTAATTATTTTGTTTGATGCTGAATAAGGGGGAAAACTATTTCTACATTAATTAAAGAGAGATATGAGATATAAGATCATCTGCGTCTATTGCCAATGGTTAATAATGGTGCCATGTTGACACCATTACAACTGGCTTTATTTCCTAAAACCTATGTCAAGTGTCATTTTTTAAACTAAGCTTTACAGTAAAGCCTTGATTACCGAAATCTAGCAGTTATCATCTCAACAGTAACTCTAGCTCGTTAAAGAAATACATACACTGTCTTCTTTTATGTCAATAATCTATGAATAGCAAAAAAAGTTACTGTAAACAGTAAACAAGATAACTATAGGATTGTGTGTTTACACACTAATAGGATTGTGTGTTTACACACAAACTCGTAGGAGGCCCTTTTTAGTTCAATGTCTTGTAGGCCATGCAAGTCAAAAGGCAGGCGTTTATATTTGAGAGTGAAAGTAGATTATAACAACGCTTTTTGTTTCTTATGGATGAATGCTTATACTCAGAAAGACAAAGATAAAGGCACAAATTGTCCATATGCTAGGACAAATTTGTACAAATGCTGATTCTTCCCTAGCGCTATTGAGGCAAGGAATGGGTTGCCTGAGCTAACCTGGAAAACCAAAGACTTGGCAGAATTTAGGTCATTGGTTAGCATGCATGACAAAATGCATGACGCGTAGGGCGTAATCATCTTCTTTTTTGAAGTAACGTCTGTATTATATAAAATAAGATTATGCTTATGTATTTGTATCTGTAAGTGCGGAGTTCTTCCCCGTAGATAAGCTTTTTTAAAAGGATTTTGCCTTGTTTGGTTTGATTTGTTAACAAATATTAGTGTTAATAAAATAAGTTGAAAATTGTCTAAAATCGTTCTTGTTTTTTTCAGCTGCAACGATCTATCTCGCTTTCAAGATCCATTATTTCCCCAGAGATTTAAAAAGCCTTGGGATAATCTCTGTGTCATGTTGGGTTGCAATTCAATTTGTCTGGGTTTTAGTGTTTGAAATAGTGTCTTACTACAAACGCAAGCAACAAGGTGGGTATTCTTACAGCACGCAAGACGCCTTGATCTAAGAACCTAGATCTAAGTTGAAAACTCTTCAGAGAAAAAAAACAAACATCAAAAGTGCTGGCTTAAGAAATAAATGTCTACCAATCGATCTTTGGTCGTGGCGTAGCATGGCATAGCATTGTTGGGGAAAAGTAAAAGTGCGAAGCATTGAGGAACCTAGAACTATGTGGGAAATCTCTTTATAGAATAAAATAAAGTATCAAAAGAGGTGGCGCCGAGATAAATTTCTATTAATTGATCTTTGGTCATGGTATAGTTGGGAAAAAGTAAAGGTGGTTGGTCGTTGTGCTGGCCACATGAAACCCACATTAACCGTAGGTCACAGAAGCAGATGACCTTTACATTATCTGCGCTATAGACCACAAGGTCTGAAAGGGAAACTTTACTTTTTTTTAACGTGACATAGCAATCCTAAGGTATTCATAGCGATCAGGTCATCCCAGGGCCAATGTTTATCTTTTTTTTTTTCAGTATTTTTGTAGTTATATCAATATCTTATACACAACACAAAAGACAACAAAACAAAGTGACGAAGACTTCTGAGGACGCCGTCGTCATAATTAAATGTTTTACAATCTGTTTCACTGGAGCCAAAAGTTTTCATTTATAGTGTAGTGCGAATACTGTTAAGTTCACCAGCCATGTTACATTAATATTTTTATACTCAACAAGGGACAACTTAGAGACAATGGTCGAGAGTTCGTTGATTATTGTTGGTGTTGTTTTTTCCGCTACTTCTTGTTCATGATCATTAACACCGAAGTTCATCAGTTATACATTTAGCGTCCTTAATGTAATGTGTAGAAATTATCCGCTATAGTAGTACAATACAGATTTCTTAACATACATAAATCCCAAACTGTTCCTAATTCATGGTTTATAGTTATACTTTAAATTATCTGGTTACTATCAAAGTCAAAATTTCGGACCCACACTCAAAGAGTTCTGAGTGGCGTATGTATTTCATGTAATGTATGCTAGTTGAGCTTTAATTAATCATTTATGTAATGTAAAACATTAAAAGTGTTAATTAATGAAAACAAATTTACATTACTCTAAAAATGTTATATTATGAAACTGTGAGGCTGTTTAATATTTGACAAATGTAAAACCAAATGGATGAAATATAGAGTTTAAGAACTGAAATAGTCAACAAGCAAAAGCGTAAAATGCTTGAATCTCATCAGCAGGATCTACATACAAATGTGAGTGGAGATCCATCATGAAATAAATCATTTAGACATGGCTTTGAAATCGTTCACTTTGAGACTGTAGCTCGAGCCAGTGTTTGGCTACGCACGAACTTCATAGAAACGTACATGTCAACCAAACCAAACCAAACAAGAAGTGCGATTAGAATTAGACAGTAGAACCATTAGCCCTTATAGTGTCCTTATTGTTTTGTAGCAAACTATAGGTTAGGTAGTGACTAGTTGCAACATGTTGTAGATATTTTGAGTTAGGTAATACAGTTTTATTTTATTATGCATTGTACTGTTTACTTTTGAGTACTTTTGATTGGCTCTAGTCAATGTCTTCTTTTCTGAAAGCGTGTGTGTAAGGGGGAGGGAGCGCCAGTCGCCTCAGTGATTTGACTTCTTTCACGCTTAACTAAGAATAGAATGGACCACCATTTTGATACGCCATTGATCTTTGGTTGTAGGCTACATGCATTCGAAAAGTAATTTTAACATCTTCTGATATATTTAAAAAAAAAACGAACATGTGATCACTACTTTTGTTATTATTTTTTTGTCTCCAGCATTAGACTCTGAGACTCAAGCGATGCTGACAAATGTTGACAGCCAGACTTCATCAGCCAAACTTCACTGGTTATTGCTGACACTTTACGTGATCTCTATGTTGGTTTGCTGTTTAGTTATTGCTGTCACGTTTCTGTCCTATTAAGTTTTAAATTGCACTTTTTATATCAGAACTTGAAAAATGTATGAACAGCCTTGATTGAAGATGACTTTGAAATCACTTTAATAAATGCAAACAAAACCGTGTGAATATTAGTACGATTAGCCGACAAAAGTAGTTTGAATGAAAAAAATTGTGCTGACCTCGATATGCACTTTGGTCTTTTTTTAATAGTGTTCTAAACAAATTCCTAGAAGTCATATTAATTGACGAACTTTTCTTATAATATTATTCATGCTAAGGTCTTAACTTACTACATTCCGGGAGCATTTATGTTCCTGCTGACTTGTTGAGTCCAGCTCTTCTCTTCCAATACTCAGTATATATGTGTGTGTGTGTGTGTGTGTGTGTGTGTTGTTTTTTACTGAGAAAAGTTAATTGGAAGAGTTGGGGGGTGGGGTCGGAATGTACACAGAACTAGTTATCATATGTATATTTATTTCATATAAGGGCCAACATTATGTCGAACTATTTGTTATGTACACTTAAAGCATGTCATGTAATGTTCCATATATTTTATTGGTAATACAATTTACTTGTTTCCAGGATATAAGAATAATGATTTGTCTTTTTTCGGTTCAATTTGTTTTAAAATTGCGTTTTTGTATTAAGACAGGACTCAAGATGCATTTGTTTGAATGTGTCAACAATATGATGATATTATTTGCCATTTTAATGTATTTATTTCGCAGATATTTGTATGTTCCAAGTTGTAGTAAACTTTATAATGATTTTATTTTTCAATTCAGTATCACAAAAATAAAACTGAAATTTCATACATTTGACTTTTTAAAAAAATCATGTGACATTGAACTTTGAAACTTGTGTGAGATGGACAAAATACGGGCAAGATGGACAGAATACTTCAGAGATGGACAGAATACTTAAGAGATGGCCAGAATACTTAAGAGATGGCCAGAATACTTAAGAGATGGACATAATACTTAAGAGATGGACAGAATACTTACGAGATGGCCAGAATACTTCAGAGATGGACAGAAAAAACAAGTTCTATGAAGAAAACGAGAGTGAATTTGGAAGAGAGAGAGAAGAAAAATAATACTTTAGAGAATAGCATATTTTTATCTAGAAATTTCACAGCATATGCAAATATTTATAAACCTATTTCCCATCATACAGTACACAACTTTATATTTCTCAATTCACCACCCCTTCATTTAATTCAACTACCAGGTATAATACAGTAAACAGATAAATATTTCACAATTCACCCCTTCATTTAATTCAACTACCAGGTATAATATAGTACACAGATAAATATTTCACAATTCACCCCTTCATTTATACAATTACCAGGTATTTCTCCCTTCCTCTATATTCGATTGTCTGAATAGAACCTCTTTCAAATTCAGACCTGTCCATTTTTGAATGTTGTCTTTCGATTGTTTTCTCTGCCTCTTCTCTTTCTGTTACACTTCCTAAAGGAAGGTCTTGCTAGTCCTGAGGACCTTGCAGTGGCGTAGCTAGGGTGGGGGAAGGAGGGGGAAGAATTTGAAATCCCCCCGGGCCCCCACTTGAGGGGGCCCCCAAATGAGAATTTCTTTTAAATAAAAAATAAATATTATGCAAAATGCAGTGGCCCCCAAAGAGGTCAAGCCTCCCGGGCCCTCAAACGATGGGAAATTCCTAGCTACGCAAACATAAAAAAATGTAGCCGTGACTGATTTTAGCGTCGAGGGCTATGCCTTTGTCTTTCCAGAGTGTTTTGAGTTTTGCAAGTGCTGCTGTGGACTGTGCAACTTCTACAAGACACAAAGTGCAATCATCTATCGCACAATATGCACATTAATTGGCGTACTGTACAGTTGATAGTGACAGCACATTAATTGGCGTACTGTACAGTTGATAGTGACAGCACATTAATTGGCATACTATACAGTTGATAGTGACAGCACATTAATTGGCGTACTGTACAGTTGATAGTAACAACACATTAATTGGAGTACTGTACAATTGATAGTAACAACACATTAATTGGCGTACTGTACAGTTGATAGTGACAGCACATTAATTGATTATTAGAAAACGCAGAAACATTAGAACTTAATAATGTAGTATTCAACAAGGAAAGGTTTATTACAGAACAAAAAAATGACCCAGAGACGCGTCAGTTGGCCCAGAAAGGAGGTAGAGGAGGAAAATTTTATATAGAAAGAGGCATTTTGGTAAGAGAAATTGAGTCACAAGGAAGCAAAATTATACAGGTTGTTGTACCAGCTGAATTTAGAAATGTCATATTGAAGAATGGGCATGATGAAGCATATGCAGGCCACATGGGAATTCACAAAACGAAACAAAGAATATTTAGGGACTTTTATTGGCCATCTATTAGTAAAAGACATAAAAAATTATGTGTTGTCGTGCAAAGTTTGTCAAATGAAAGGCACTAAAAAAATCAGAGCTCCATTACAAAAGGTAGATATACCAGAAAGGCCATTTAGGAAGATTGCGATTGATTTGATTGGACCCATGCCGGTGATATCAAATAGGGGTCATCGATATATTCTAACTGTGATAGACGTGTGCTCAAGATGGCCAGAAGCTATTCCACTAAAAAGAATTGAAGCCAGTGATATAGTTCAAGCGTTATATACATTATTTACACGGTTTGGATTTCCTGAAGAGGTACTGTCAGATAGGGGCACACAGTTCCACTGTCAACTAACGACAACATTTTTGAAAATATTTGGAATTCGGCAAAGGTTTACAGCCCCGTACCACCCGCAGAGCAACGGTATTTGTGAACGTTTTAACTGTACGTTAAAGAAGGCGTTATCGAAAGTAGCAGATGACAATCCCAAAGAATGGGATGTGGCCTTACCCTCAATTCTTTTTGCGTACAGAGAGAGCCGTAACGAAACCACGGGGTTTTCGCCATTTCAGATGATTTATGGAGGAAATCCAAGAGGCCCAATGGCAATTCTAAAAGAACTAATACTCCCACAAGAACATGTTGGAAATAAAGAAAGTTACGATATAGTGACAGAAACCAGAAATAAAGTAATAAAGGCTTGCGAAGAAGCGAGCAAACATGTGCTTGACAAAAATGAACTAACACAGTCTAGGGTGAATGAACACAGGAAATTGACCAAACTAGAAGTAGGTCAAGATGTTTTAGTATTACTAAAGGATAAGGAGAATGTACTATTCACGAAATGGTTGGGTCCTTATAAGGTAACAAGGAAAATTAGTGATGTGGATTATGAAATTAAAATTGATTCAAGGCTGAAAATATTTCATGTGGATATGCTAAAAGAATTTAGGTCGCAACAAAAAAGTGAAAAAAGCAGTAAAGAAGACCCATTGGTCATAGGTGCATCCGTAAGTGTAGACTCTGAGACAGAGGAAAGATTGGGACACATAGAAACAATTTCAACTGATGTCAGTCAAACATGGAAAGATGTGGAAGTGACGGGAATCTCGTCGGACAGAACTAAGGAAGTAACAACATTATTAGAAGATTTTAAGAATATTTTTACAGATTTACCAGGAAGAACGAATATCATAGAACATGATATCAAATTAACAGGTAGAGTTCCAAATAAACTACCACAATATGCTGTACCATTGCATCATAGAGAAGCGTTACAGAAAGAAATAGATGAACTACTTAAATTGGGAGTGATAGAGCCATCTAATTCGTCATGTGCTGCACCAGTTGTGCTGGTTAAAAAAAATGTGGCAACATTAGACTGTGTGTGGATTACCGTCAACTAAATAAAGTTACAGAATTTGACCCATTCCCAATGCCACAGGCGGAGGAAATGTTTACTAAATTGAAAAAAGCGAAAATTTTCACTACGTTGGACCTTTCTAGAGGATACTGGCAAGTACCTCTAAAGGCAGAGGCTAAACCACTATCCGCATTTAAGACACCGTTCGGCGTCTATCAGTGGAATGTGATGAGTTTTGGCTTGGTAAATGCCCCAGCCACTTTTAACAGGATGATGGCAAAGATACTGGGCCACAGAAGAGACACAATTTGCTATTTAGATGACATCTGCATCTTTAGTGAGGATTGGAACGAACACTTACAGAGTCTAGGAGAGATATTTGCTATTATCAAGAAAAACAATTTGACATTAAAACCAACAAAAATAAAAATTGGACTTAGTGAAATTCCTTTTTTGGGATACAAGATAAAAAATGAATCAATTACACCACTGGAAGAAACAGTTAAAAAAATAATGGATATTAGTATACCAAAAACAAAAAAACAAATTAGAAGTCTTTTAGGTCTTTGCAATTTTTATAGAAAATTTGTTCCAAATTTTGCAGAAATGATTGAACCTCTTACAAATCTTACAAAGAAAGGGAAATCTAACACTATAGTTTGGTCTGAACAATGTCAAAGATCGCTAGACAAGATTAAGAGGGAGTTTTCTGAAAAACCAATATTAAAATTGCCCGATAGTACTAGAGAATTTATTTTGGCAACGGATGCTTCATCCATAGCTATAGGGGGCTGTTTGATGCAAGAGTATAGTGGAATTGCACATCCTGTTTTTTATGTAAGCAGGAAACTAACCCTTGCAGAGTTAAACTATGCAACTATTGAAAAAGAGGGGCTGGCAATAGTGTGGTGCATAACAAAGCTAAGTTTTTATCTGATGGGGGCTAAATTTCAATTATGGACTGATCATGCTCCGTTGGCATTCATTAATTTAAATAAATGTGGTAATAATAGAATTGCTAGGTGGGCATTACAACTGATGGACTATAAATTTGAGATCAAGACAATACCAGGGAAAGAAAATGTTGTGGCAGATACATTATCACGCTGTACTTAAAGGTTGTGGAGATTGTGTAGAGTATATCATGACTATTGACATTCTGTTAAGAATTAAGCTATTTTATTGTGTACATTGGTAAATTCTGGCACGGAGTGTAGTAGATATTCAATAGAGAATTGTTCAATTGATAGTGACAGCACATTAATTGGCGTACTGTACAGTTGATAGTGACAACACATTAATTGGAGTACTATACAATTGATAGTGACAACACATTAATTGGCGTACTGTACAGTTGATAGTGACAGCACATTAATTGGCGTACTGTACATTTGATAGTGACAGCACATTAATTGGCGTACTGTACAGTTGATAGTGACAGCACATTAATTGGCGTACTGTACAGTTGATAGTGACAACACATTAATTGGAGTACTGTACAATGGATAGTGACAACACATTAATTGGCGTACTGTACAGTTGATGGTGACAGCTTATTAATTGGCGTACTGTACAGTTGATAGTGACAGCGTATGAATTGGCGTACTGTTCAGTTGATAGTGACAACACATTAATTGGAGTACTATACAATTGATAGTGACAACACATTAATTGGCGTACTGTACAGTTGATAGTGACAGCACATTAATTGGCGTACTGTACAGTTGATAGTGACAGCGTATTAATTGGCGTACTGTATAGTTGATAGTGACAACACATTAATTGGCGTACTGTACAGTTGATAGTGACAACACATTAATTGGCGTACTGTACAGTTGATAGTGACAACACATTAATTGAAGTACTGTACAGTTGATAGTGACAACACATTAATTGAAGTACTGTACAGTTGATAGTGACAGCACATTAATTGGCGTACTGTACAGTTGATAGTGACAGCGTATTAATTGGCGTACTGTATAGTTGATAGTGACAACACATTAATTGGCGTACTGTACAGTTAATAGTGACAACACATTAATTGGCCTACTGTATAGTTGATAGTGACAACACATTAATTGGCGTACTGTACAGTTAATAGTGACAACACATTAATTGGCCTACTGTACAGTTGATAGTGATAGCACATTAATTGATAATGACAACATTTCATATCTTATCAAAATATCAGTCAAATATACATCAAGAATTATAAAGTCAGCAATGATCATATACAATCTTAGCATTAACAATAATCATATCATGGATTATTTATATAAAAACATTAATGATAATCTTATCAACAATCAATGAATAAACAACAATAAGGCTTGTCTTCGAGTCCAAAGATTAGTGAGGAATGCAGTATTTCCCGTAGCTGCGCAGATTTTTTCTCTTTAAAAAACAAGTAAACATTTTTTTTGTAAATATAGTAGTTGGTATGACACAACTTGCTTAACTTAACAATACATTAGTAAAAAAACATTATTTAACAAACAAATCTAAAACCGTTTGCATAAATGTGTTACATATATGGAGATTAGTTATCCCCTATTACTGTAGAGCCTCCGTGTTACTATTAATAGTTGTAAAAATGGTGTATTTTTATGAAAAAACTGCTTGCATAGTTAATTCTAAAAATTAAATTTTCGACTTTAGAAAAGAAAAAAGTAGCCGTTGCATCAGAACTTTGAACGGCCTAAAATATTATGATGTCGGATTTCCTATATCTTTTATAGTTTACGAGACATAACTTAAAGCAGGGGTTCTCAACCTGTGGGTCGCGACCCCCTTGGGGGTCGATTGACCATTTGCCAGGGGTCGCCTAAGACCATCGAAACTATGGATTGGTGTTGTCTACTCTTCTATTGCTGTATGTGTGTGTGGGGGGGGGAATCACGGCAGAGTGGGGGATTGTAAAAAGGGGTCGCCGAGCTTAAAAGGTTGAGAACCGCTGACTTAAAGCGCCTTTTCCCCTTTCGGGGGTCGCTAAAAATAATTATATCAACATTTATAATCTGAACAATATTAGTAACAAAACTAGTTATTTATTATAATTATATCAACAAGTATAATATCAACAATGAAATGATCGATAACATTGACGAAAATCACATGAATAGTATGCAGATACACATTACATTTTTAACCAATAAATCTCTCTGGTATAAACGTTTCCGTTGGGATATATGTCTCTGTCGTGTCTGCGTCAAAGATGTTGACATTATTCCAATAAGAATCCATAACAATCCGTTGAGGGTAAAATAGCTGTGATCGAACTAACATTGGAATGAAAGCCATAAAAAAACTATTGGCAACATCAATCGGTACTGAAATCAATATAATCCTATTGATAAACTGATCTAAGCCACTCAAAAGTACTTTGATTAGCGGCTCAGTTTTCGATTATACCACGTCACTTTTTCTGGAGGTTCTCATTACGAACAGGGATCTTGAGGACTTGAGTGTTAATAACGCTATCTACAAGGTGGAAGGAATTGACGAAATAGAAATGAATAAATGGAAATGAATTGTGCTATCTCTTGGATGTTAATGCTCAGGGATTGCTTCTGTTACACTATCACTCTATTGGATGTTAATGCTCAGGGATTGCTTCTGTTACACTATCACTCTATTGGATGTTAATGCTCAGGGATTGCTTCTGTTACACTATCACTCTATTGGATGTTTATGCTCAGGGATTGCTTCTGTTACACTATCACTTTATTGGATGCCGTTAAGGAAACTTATTTTATTTGTGTTGTATGACTGGGCTTATCATCAATTTCTAAGTATACTAAATTCTGATAATTGAAACTATCCTTGGCTTGTTTGTGTTTGGAATGTTCTCAGACTTTATGGTGCTAATAAGTATTTTGTCTTGACTAAAGCGTGTAAGCGATGTTAGATAAATGAGTTTGTCGGATTTAATTGCGATAAAGATATGCTAGACTATTTAGGAATGTAATATAATAATCGTTTTGTGTTTCTTTTGTTTCGCGTTTAAATAATTACAAAATTAGCTTTTGAAGAAAAGATTCAACGAAATTAAATTCGTTTTTCATTTAAGACCTCCCACGGACATTTATTATATAGAGGTCTATCAAACATCCATTTTGTCCATCGAAACGTTTTGAACAAAATCAATCCAATGTTATTATGAGTGAATAGTCAATAGATAGTTGAATGCATTGACTAGTAAGTCACTTGTGCTTGGATATGGAATAGCATAAGGAAATATATAGGCCTACTTTAATAATCAGCCTCGTTGTTGGCTAGCTAAATTAGGACATTGACCAGTTCAATATATAAGATTGTTTAAGTTAATAAAGTCAACACAGAGCATCTACAGAAAAAAAGCAATAAAGAAAGAAATAAGTAAAACAAAGGAAGAAATAAGTAAAACAAAGGAAGAAATAAGTAAAACAAAGGAAGAAATAACTAAAACAAAGGAAGAAATAACTAAAACAAAGGAAGAAATAACTAAAACAAAGGAAGAAATAACTAAAACAAAGGAAGAAATAACTAAAACAAAGGAAGAAATAACTAAAACAAAGGAAGAAATAACTAAAACAAAGGAAGAAATAACTAAAACAAAGGAAGAAAGTGTTTATCATGGGAAAAATGGAGAAAAAAGATGGCTGCTGTAGAACGTTGACCAAGTTTCTCTTCTCCCACATTGGCCTGTGTTTGATGGTTGTCCTGTACTGTGTGGTTGGTGGCTTCATCTTTGAACATCTAGAGAAGAACAACGAGGAACAAATCTGTTACGAGTCGAGGTCGGAGTACGAGCCCATGCAGAGTAAAACAATCAACTCAACGCTTAAAATATTCTATGATTACGGTGGCGCCACTACAACCGAACAGAGCAGGTAAGTCTAAAAACGTATTCTATAATAGCATGGGTATTTATTTGTATATATGGGTATGCGTGTATCGATACTTATTTTTATATATAAAGTTATATTTGACCCTATCAAATTCTGAAACATCAACAGGCCCAGATAAACACCAACACTGAAAGCTCTCTCGTTAACGTTCTCTAAATCCAATAATTCCATAACAAATGCAGCTAATTTCTTGTACAGTAACATAACATTACATTATCTACTTGTTCCAAATGGCCATAATAGTAAACTAAAATTATTTTGTTAAAATCTCAATTTTTAAATCTCAATTCCTAAAATAATCTTGCGTTGACTGAGCTGCCAGTCATTTTATTTTATTCCATTTAACATATCTTAAATATTAGAAACGTTTATTTAATATATAAAAAACATACGTATTCATATGTTAATCTAGACAGGCAGTTTTATAACAGATTTAAAGTCATTTTTTATCGTAGCTGATTCAGAAGAATAATTCTACAACGCATGCATAACAAATGGCACATTTCGAAAGTCTACATAGAAAAAGTTCGAATGTTGTAAACATCTGATTTAATGAGGGAGCGTTTTGTGATGTCCACATCATTAGGAGCGTGTTTGTGATGTCCACATCATTAGGAGCGTGTTTGTGATGTCCACTTCATTTATTCCCAGGGAATTGATGATCATTCAGCTGCAGAGCGTTCTGGAGACCTTCAGAAACAACACACTAGCCATTGGCTACAACGGCAGGTGGTGTCAGCTGTATGGTCAACCTAATGGTCCAACATATGACTGGTCATGGGCTGGTGCAGTGCTCTTTTCTGTCACTGTTGTCACTACTATAGGTGAGTCTACACTTGTGTTTACTTTCCACAATTGAAACATGGTATACACGTTTGTTGGTTGCATCAGATTGTAGCAAAATATGTAGGTCGCAACTGGGTTCACGTGGTCGTGCACTCATCATGAATCTTCGAAGACGTTGCATCACTTTTACAAAGCCTATATGGACTCACTCAGTCTGTCTGTTTATCTGTATGAAATCTTTACACATTATTCTCACCATTCTTGGATCAAGTTGAAACTTAGCAGAATTATTTATTTTCGATGACCATATATGAATAAAAAATTGAACCACTTTGTAACTACTATATAGAGAAAATTATAGAGAAAATTACTTATTTTTTAGCCTCGCGTAGAGAATTAGATCGTTCTTTAAAAATGTTAAACTATAGAGAAGTTTAGCTTTTAAAACCTTTTTATTTTTATAAGCATTTGGAGGCTCAAGACACTAGACTCGAATTCAAACATAAGTAACTTTTGTTTTAACATCTTTTGAACAAGCAGTACGAAAACCTTCTCAGACTTACCATTCTCAGATCAACGTGAAACTTTGCAAATTTTTTTTAATTGAAAGATGGATGAATAGAGAGACAGGCAGATAGATCGATCGATAGATCGGTAGATAGGAAGATAGATAGTTAGATAGATAGATAGATAGATAGATAGATAGATAGATAGATAGATCCACAGCTTGAACTATTTGTTGAACAATTCAGCCATTGACTGGCCGACAATCAAATTTCCGATCGAAATATCAGAACAACAGTTTCTAGTTTTCCTACTTTTGTAACTTTCATTCATCATACTAATACTTTTTAAAAAAATTATATACATTATTTTAATATTGGGGGGGGGGTGAATTCTACTATACATTTTTAAGTCAGCATAACACTAACTATTGGGGTGTTTTCAAGTTAAAAAGAATAAGTTTAAAAAGAATCCGGAACCAATAATATCGATCCTCTTAGTGATCGATCATTTTACTTTCACTTGCAGTAAATCTTTTGGCTGGCAAGTTATGGATCTTAATAATCAATATCAATATGAAGCAAAGTAAAAAAAACCTATATTGAAAGAAGAGGATATTGATGTATGTATGAAAGAAGAGGATATTGAACAATGATTGAAAGAAGAGGATATTAAAGAATGATTGAAAGATTAGGATTTAGATCAATGATTGAAAGAAAAGGATAAAGATCAATGATTGAAAGATTAGGATATAGATCAATGTGATAAGAAGAGGATATTGAACAATGATTGAAAGATTAGGATATAGATCAATGATTGAAAGATTAGGATATAGATCAATGATTGAAAGAAAAGGATATAGATCAATGATTGAAAGAAGAGGATATTGATCAATGATTGAAAAATTACTATATAGATCAATGATTGAAAGATCAGGATATAGATCAATGATTGAAAGAAGATGATATTGATCAATGATTGAAAGAAGAGGATATTGAACAATGATTGAAAGATTAGGATATAGATCAATGATTGAAAGAAAATTATATAGATGAATGATTGAAAGATTAGGATATTGATCAATGATTGAAAGAAGAAGATATAGATCTATGATTTAAAGAAAAGGATATTGATCAATGATTGAAAGAAGAAGATATAGATCAATGATTGAAAGAAGAGGATATAGATCAATGATTGAAAGAAGAGGTTGTAGATCTATGATCAATTATACATTTTAAATGAGATCCTAAGCAGCAACTAAGCAGACACCATTGTTAGTGAATCAATTACAATAATTGTATGGTGATAATGAAGTCTATATCACCATTAGTAAAGAACGGTGAGCCTTACCTTCATAGGGATTAGTTTTATTTATAGTATGTGGCAGTTTACGTTTCAAGAGACTTTTTCAGCTTTTTGTGTGACTAAAGTGTCCAATCCTTGATACACAGCTGCGGTCACAGGTTGAGCACATCTGTAATTGTCATGCCCTGTTGCACTTTCACCCTTCTTTCTACTTCTGGTGTGTAAGCCATCTGCGATCTGGGTCCTTTCCTTTATGCTCGCTCTCCATGTCGGATCACTGCAGTGCCTCTTTTTCCCAATAGTTAGTGTCGAAATCGAAGAGCGTCATGTCGTGTTGGCATACATCAGTATAGCTTAGCAGTGGACGATGTGCGGCTCTATTACCATTCCATCACCATACAAACAGAATGTCTTGTGACTTACAATCACGATTGTGACAGTTGATTATGGTGTGTGAGTGTGTGTGTGTGTGTTTCCCAGGCTTACTCATGAAGAGTATAAAAACAAACACGTGCTATTATTTTATTCAAACGACGGTTTCACCATTTTTCACAATAAAATATATCTGCCATTTCTATTTTCACTAGATATAATTAAGAACACATAACAAACCAAATTTTTCTTACTGTATTTTCGCGTAACTATTTGCGTGTTTGTTAGTATTTGTATACCAATAAACGCATGTAATTTAAATGTTATTCGAGATACTTCTGGAAATTAATTACGCACACTCATCTATAATCTCTCTCTATATATTAATGAAATTGCATTCGATTCACCCTCACACAGGCTATGGACACATTGCACCCAAAACAGTCTGGGGGCGGCTGGTGTGTATAGCTTACGCGATCTTGGGAGTTCCACTGATGCTGCTATGCCTTGCTGTCTTGGGTGACGCCCTGGCCAACATCTTTAGATACATCTACTCTCAGATCTGCTGCTGTGGCACGTGCAAGAAGAAAAAAGAAAACAAAGTAACAGTTTAGAGTTTAGAGTTTAGGCAATCCAGTTTGTTGTTTTTTTTTTATTGACATCAACTATTTAGATTAGTTTTAAATTCGAAAAAGAGCTTTCTACAATATGGAGAGCCTAAGCCATTGTGTCAAAACCAAAAACTCTCGTATTCAAACTTAAAGTATATTTAATTAACCTGTACTTTTTAATTACCTAATTAAAGTAAAAATATTCAATATAACATTTCAAAGGAATTTATATCATTTAATTGCCGCAGCATTTTTAAATATCACATTTTGTTATTCTTTTATAACTCGCATGAATGACAAAGCTACCAAAATGTGTGTTTGTGTCATTCTAGTTTGCTAGTTGCTATACTTCTTTTTTTGTCTACACTCAAATATACACTCACATCTAGTTGTTTTGTTTTACAAAGCTTATATCAACTCACTCTGTCTGGTAAATAGTGTGTGTAGAAGTAGTTCTCCCGAACCGATTCTCAGTTGATGTTGAAACTTTGCACAATTATTATTCATAGACAAGACATGAACCAAAAACAAAAAAAGGGAACCTATTAGTCAATTTTGTTATGCTGGCATTAATTATACTGTATGATATTTACAAGGGAAACTAATCCTTCAATACTCACAGATATGGCTACATTTGTTGGGTTTATTCTCCTTAAATAACTGCTAACACTATTTCCCCCTCATTCGTTCTCCGATCAAGTTGATACTTTAAACAATTATGTATTGTACTTAACAGAGCATGAAACAATGAAAAAAAAACAGATTAATTGATTAATTCTTTGTAAACAAAAATGTTATGCTAGATATCGAATAAGGAAATAACTTTATTAATGGATATAGTTTTGAGGGAAGAGTTTGGATAAGCTTTGATTTTAAAAAAGGATTTTTATAATTTGTTTGAATCTTAAAGATGGTTATTTAAATGTGTGTTGATCAGGTGATCTCAATGAATAAGTCTGACAAAACGAACTTGGTATCATGGGAATCCAATGAAAAGTCAGGTATGTAGAGTCCAAGTGCCACAAGTAGTTCTGGCTTTTACCAGAAAACTAAACGAAAAACAATTTCATTTTTGTAATAGTTTGTAATATAGGCTTTAACATATAACATACAGCAGAAGTAATGCGTCACTAAAAGTGTATTTCTTTTCGCCACAGACGCAATTATATTTTCAAGGATTCCAGCCTGCAGTCCAAAAGAAATCTTACATTCTAAAGATTCATTGAACCGATCTGTTGATTCAAGCAACAGTTTGGACAATCCAGTGATAAATAAGGTAAGTTGACGACTATTTTTGAAAGACTCGTTTTTAAATTCCTTATTGGAACCAAAATAATTCTTCCATATAAATTTTATATGCCCGCATGTGTATGTCGATACTGGACATACATCACCATCAACCTAATTGGAAAAATATGTATTAGCAATGGTATTAATAATATGCATAAGTTGCATGGGTAACATAACAGTTGAACAGAGACTCTGAGTCCGAATCCACATTCGTTTGAATGTTTCTGTTTGGTGTACGTGAAGTAGTTCCATCATTTCACTAAAAACCCAGACGTCGTATTCCATTCTAGGTCCTAGGTCTGCCAAATGTTGAACTGATTTTAAAATAATAATGCTTAGAACACTCAGGCGAACACTTTCATATCCATAGCTTGTGAACCTTTATTCTTAGGAAATCACTATATCACATATATAGCGGTATGTTTCCTTTCACACCTTGCGGTCTATAGGACAGATGATGTAAAGGTCAACTGTTCCTGTGGTCCACGGTTAACGAGGGTGTCATGTGGCCAGCATAAAGACAAACTGCCGTTACTTTTTCCAAACTAATGTCAGGTACCCATTAGAGCTGGGTAGACTCTTAGGCGCCCTAAATATCCCGAAAAAAAAATCCCAGTCTTTATTAGGATTCGAACCCGAGACCATCAGGTTCAATTGCTTTAACACTCTACCACCGCACCGCCTATATAGCGGTATGTACGTTGTCTATATTTTTCGATGTTAAGGTAAATCTGCTTTTCCCAATGTTTTTGGAGGAAATAAATTTATCTTCTGCAGATTCCTTTACAAAAAAAAATCTTTATTATGGCAGAAAACAATAACTTTAAATTGGAAGTTTTGATTGATATATAAATACATCTCAACGTTACCTGCTTTACTTTGTGTTTTTAACAGGTGAAAATCGCTCCCCTAGACTTAACTTCTCTCGGTGACGTCACTGACAGTGATGATGACGACGACTTTGATGAGAAGAAGGTCACCGTGCCACTAACTATTACCATGATTGTCATAGGCGGCTACATCTTTGGAGGGGCGGTGTTGTTTGGTCTGTGGGAGGGATGGGACTGGCTCCAGTCTGCTTACTTCTGCTTTATCACACTCAGCACCATTGGGTTCGGTGACGTAGTACCAGGGAGAGACTTTGACAACTCTCAAGTACAAACACAGCTGATGCTTGGAAGTATCTACATTCTGTTTGGTATGGCCATCTTGTCGATGTGTTTCGCTCTGATGCAGGAAGAAATTTTAGCTAAAGCCAGATGGATTGGTCAGAAACTTGGGATCATTGACAAAGAGGCCGAAGACTAACTCAACTTAGTGACATCGGAGCTAGACGTTAATAGTATAGTACTAACTATTTATTTATTTTTTAAAGTGGATATTTCAAGAAAGCACTGTATGATTTAAACAGATGGAAGTAAACACATAAAAACGTTAAAATTCCGCTCCTTATTTTTTCGAAACCAATTATCAGAATTGTTATGACTGTGATAAATCTTTCTATAGATGTTCACCTTGTACAATCTTTATAAGATTCCATTCTTTTATGTTGTCCTCCCATCGCTTTCTCTGTCTGCCTCTTCTTCTTTTTCCTGGTACTGTTCCCTGAAGGAAGGTCTTTGCGAGCCCCGAAGATCTTGTAATATGGCCATAGATTTTGAAGCTTGCGTTTTTTACGATAGTTAGCAGTTAATCATGGGGTCCAATCGCTGCAGTAACCCTGTCTCTAATCTCTTGGTTTGTGATGCGGTCACATTCAAAGACCGCATCACAAACCAAGAGAGATTTATGTCCTAATTTATTTATATAGGCTTAAACTCTAGTATCAAAAGAAACATAAACCATCCATATTTATTTTCTTTTTTTTTTTTGATAGGATAAGTTTAGATATTAGTCCAATAACAAAAGTACACATCATTTTTTTTTTCGATGGCAATGACTATTGACATTAATTCGTCGTCAAAGTGATACAGATGTTGGAGTATGCTTAGGAACAGATGTCATTTGATATATCATTGAGGATTGTTTTGGTAGCATTCTGCCCCTCGGGAGAGAAATATCACTGAAAGATTTTACTAAATGTTATTATATTATTATGTTAATTTAATATGTAAGCACATGCATAATATAAATTTAAACGCAACATGTCCAAAAATTTGTTTCAGTTAATGTATATTGTGTATTTTACGTGGCAGATGTTACATTAGATTGTTTTTGTTAATTTTTAACTTTTAAGAGTTTTTTCTAAACTGCTATAAATAAGGGAGATAACTGAGCCCATTTAGCAAACAAATGAGTCGATCTTTTTCGTAAAATTGTTTATAAAGTTTAACTTACTTCGTCTGTATTTAGTGGTGAGATCTATTGCATGTTATTTCTCCCACTTTTCAGTCTCGGATCAAGTTCAAACTTTGCACATTCTGTCATTGTCATGGCAAACTACAAATCAATTCAAAAATTTGTGAATTAGTCAGTCAATTCGTTGTCATTAATAAATTTCATCTGTCTAAACTATGTTCATTGATTATTAGAGCTGGATTTGTAATCTTTTTTTATATTTTTTTTAAATTTACTTCTTAGTTATGAATGTACCCATTAGCTCCCTCTGCAGTTGGAAATGTTTTCCCGTTTTAGTTCTAAACCGTTGTAGAACGTTTCTCAAATCCCCTATTCAATAGACTTGATTTAAACTTTTTAAAAACATGATTTGCTCTAGTCTCGTTGCAAGGGTGATAACAAATAACTTTGGAGATTACCGATTCTATTTTTAATAAAATCGGAAAGGTTTTTATTTTTTAAATAATTTTTCAAACGAACAGGCCCATAGCCCCAGTGTATAAGCCCCCATGTGGGGAAATGATTATTTTTGAAGTTTTTTTTATATTCTAGTGGTATTAAACGTATATATCTTTTAAAACCAGACATATAGTTCTATTTTTTAAAGTTATTTGTTTGTTAATTTGTATTAGATCTTCAATTTGATTATTTTTTGCAAAATACATATTTTTTTAGGATTTTTTAAATACTGAGTTTTCCCTCCTTGCTTAGGACTTTGAAGGGGGTTTTTTGAACCGGAAATAGGAGCTATTGGGTTAAACAGTATTGCAGATCTCTCTTTCAGGGGACATAATACTTGAAATTTGCACCTGAGGTAAATAATTGGTTATCTCCTTAAATAAATACATCTACACCTTTTTTTTATCATTATCTGTCCCTTAAATGGTGTCTCTTGTGTGCTGTTACGGTTAGCGCAAAAAGACTTCTTCACTCTACTCAATTAGAAGCAATCCTTAGCAGAAATCAAGACAAAGGGCAGGTTCATTGTTTGATGTCGACCATCTTATAGATCACTGCTTCCCAAACTTTTTGATCTCATAGTCCCCTTGCCATGTTTTCTGGTTTTCGGTTGACCCCCTGCGTAACGTGCACGTTTTGTACAAAGTCATCATTGTTTAAAATGAATATCTAACTGTAGTGGGTTGAAGAGTGAAAACGTACTGTAAAGTAAAGCTCTACACATTTAGTTGTAGAGAGATCCATCTTTAGTATGGAAACAAAAACTCACATTTAAACTTATTTAAAATAACGATAACTAGGTATTGCCGGAATCCCCAAATACACTGGTAAATGTTTTTTTTTTCTTTTTGCAGGTTTATCATCCGTTGCTACGGATATTTTGTTTCATATAAGAATTTGTTGTTCAATGAAGTAGCCCTTCAAACATTAAATATTAAGTAATTTACTAATTAATTTCTAAAAGTTTTCGCAAAGATCAGTTTCTCGTCTATTTCTTGATATTTCACGTGTGGCTCAAATATTGAGTTCGCGGAACTGTTTTAACAAGAATACAAATGAAGGCTAGAAACTTGCATAAATCAGCAAGCTTCGAGAAGGAAGGGCTTGCTACCCACCTAACAGAACTACAACTGAATTCAAAACTCTGCTGCCTTGCAACTATACCCAAACATGGGAAAGGTTTTGTGGGTAAACCCTGAGGGAAAATAAAAAGCCAGCGACCCTTAGGCAGTTTGCAGCACAGCCCTACACCCTGGCAGAGCCTGTGACGCCGCTGATCCCAAACGGTATATATGTCGTTTGCAAAGAATTACACAAGAAGCTTTTAATTTTATAACTCTTGCCACCGATTTGCCCTGAACTGTATTGTTGTTTAAAGAAATTCTTTTATTAATATCAGCTGTAGGTTTTCTGTACAACAGTTTTTAAAACTACAATGGCTGCTATTGCTATAAGTAAAGAGATATTATAAGACAATCACAAGCCATCGTCTTCTCTTTTTGACCTCGAAGAGGGATTGTATAGGCCTATTCTGAACTTTGTCTTTGAGTGTTATAAAATTTTTCAAATCTGTATCTATTTTGTCAGGGTGGCATTGTCTTAGATAATCCTTCAGCGTAATTCGTTTGATATCGTTATAAAAAAAGGCACTTAATGAACGCTGTAAAACTGTAAGGTCTACATTTCTTTTTGTTAAACATATTGGTTACATGTAGACAAACTTATTTAAATAAGTATTGAAATTAAATACAACAATTTTTGGTTTGAATAGCTGGATAAGTATTTAAATGATTAACTAAGGTACAAATCATATATTAGTGTTTGAAAGAATTACATTAATGGAATGTAAAAATTATTTTAAGCCAAGACCTGTTTAAATGAAATCTATTATTGTGGACTCCCGTTGACAACTCATAGACCCCAGTTTATTTGTTCACTTTCGTAGACCCCTTGGAAGTCTTCGTAGACCCCTGCGGGTCTGTATAGACCACTTTGGGAATTACTGTTATAGATGATTTTGACAGCGAGTCGTGTCAAACAATATGGCATAACCAGCTATGAATGCCTTGAATGGGAATTTCAAGTATATGATAGCAGGAATTTCTTATAAGAGATTCATCATTCCAAGTGTTATACTTTATTCATTTAGTAATAGTGCTTATCAGATAGTTTCAAAATCCTCTAATAAATTATTGAATTGTATTCATATAGCAAAATACTTACGCTTGAGATGGATAGGTCACATTCTTCGCAAGCATGCATTCAACATAACAAAGGAACCCCCAAGGAAAGAGGAAAAGGGGACGGCCCAGGAATACATGGCGCCGCGATTTGAAGGCAGATGCCAAGCAGATGGGCAAGACGTGGGGACAGTTGGAGAGACTAGCCCAGAACCGAGATGCCTGGAGGAAGCTGGTTGGTGGCCTATGGCCCAGAGGGGACCACATGCAGAGATGAGATGAGATGCAAATACTTTTGATACATTATTAAACTTTATACAATGCTTTTAAGGACACGTAGGCCTAAGATTTTATGCTCGTCGTATGGCATACAAGTTGTGGTCCGCATTGCATAGAAATGCCCGGGCAGACTTTGACACCCAGTCCGCCATTGCTTGAGCGATGTGGTGGAATAAGTTGAATTAGTTCCCTTGAGGAGGCTTGTGAATCACATTCAACTTTTGTAAAAATGTATTTAAAAGCTGATGACGGTAGCATTAACCCAGGAAACCTATTCTTTCCTTCATAATCCCCCCCCCCTTTTTCCCAACTGGTATGGTCAGGCAAGGAATAGGATCCTAGTACATTGAGAAAGCTAAAATCGTCTAAATATTTTTAATCGCAGATTTAATATTGTTCATAGTCGAGATCTATTACAAAATTAATTACATGACAGATCCAAACTAATTGATACAATTACACTTAATAACTTAATATAATCTTTGTTTTTGAAAACCTGTTTTTTATGTGTTTCTTTTTAGTACTCATCAGTGAATAACAGGAAACATTGATGCGTTACTTCCCTTGGCACATTCCTAGTTTCGTTAACATTGAATGATAGTCTTTTGTTTATACCATAATCGATCAATATTCATATTGATTTTTGTTACCTGTTTTCTGAACTTTTCTTTTTAGAATAGACATTGAACATTTGGACGACGACATTGGCACGATTGAGAACATATTGATTTTGTTTCTGAATCGATTTTTAAAATGTATCGATTCCAGATAAGCGTAACTCGGTTGACAATTTGTTCAGAATTTTTTGAAAAAATGTGTTGAAAAAATTCCATTTTTAAGGCATTCAAAACTTTGCAGATAAATAAAGCCTCTGATATTATTTTAAAATTTAAACTCTCAGATCATTGATGAGATGATGTGAAAGTTTAAATCATTGTTAAAAATTATTTGAAATTTTAAGCATCTGATCATTGCTGAAATTGTGTGAAATTTAAATATATGATTATAATAGGGTAAATATCTTCGATTCCACTAATAACGTAAAATTCACAATTTTAAAATCCGTAGAAACAAATGTAGCTGTGATTGGTAAATGTAAAAACTGAAATTTATTTTACATAAGAGATTTGAGTTTTAAAAGAAACTAATGCAATATCTCTTTATTACAATAGATATTAACATGTTGTTGTTTTTGTTTGTATTTCGATCTATTCAGTGTTTGCTCTTCAATCAATACAAGAAGAAAGAAATGAAGGTTCTAGAAAGTGGAGGAAGTAGGGTTCGTCTATAGACTGATGAACAATCTTCGTAGCGAAGGGTTCCATGTCCCCACAGAGTCCATTGGAAGTAACAAAAATCGAAAAAAAAATGTGTGGATAAAAGACTTTAAATTTATACATTGTTTTTACCCAAATATGGCTGCGCGATTTGCGCGCTGGACTGTCCTTTGGACTTATCAATGGTCCAGGGTTAAACGTGAAATCCTGTCGCGTCGTCCTGCAGGAGGTTTGGACTTGGAAGTATATATATATATATATATGTATGTGATGATTTATGTTGAAAGACACAAACAAACAAATATCTCAATTCTTCCGAGTTACAGTAGGGTTATATATATATATATATATACTTCAACTCAGTAGAAACATCCGAAACATGTCAAACATCTTACAAACAAACACAACATTTACAAACGGTGATTAACATCCCATGTGTATGTTTCCGTCTAATGAGCGAGAAACAAAATATAAAACACTTACAAAAACAGTAGCCCTACTATTACTCGGAAGATTTGAGATAATAGTTTGTTTGTTTGTTTTGAGTTTTTCAACATAAATCATCACATCTCTAGGGAGCTTCACGAAAACTGTACAACACAGAGTAACTTCTTCTTTACATTTTGATCCTATTTACTTTCTTTAAGCCATAAAATACAGTTACATAGAAAGCGATATAGCGAAGTGTGGAAGCAATGTAAGGACATCTAAAGGAAAACGTAAGAAAATTAATACCAAAGGTCTAGTCAAGGTTTGAAATGAAATAGACAATTTTATGTATCCTAAACCATGTTGATAGAGTATAGATATAATGATAGATGATCAAATCAATTTGTGCTATACGCCAATGAGCTAACAAATATGATTCTACAGTGATAAAAAGTGCGAAAAAATTTTTTACAATATTCTGCATATTCTAAGTCCACCCAGTTCTAATTGGCACCCAACATTTCTTGGGTGGCCACATAACACTCTCTTTAAATGTGAACAACAGAAACAGATGAACTAAACTTTATCTGCCATGTAGGTCGCAAGTTATGAAAGAGGTGCATTACTTTTTTACAAAGCTTTTAATAACTCTGTGTGTCTGTCTGTCTGTCTTTCTGTCTGGTAAAAAGTTTGTACACGTTATTTCTCCCACAACCATCTTGGATCAAGCTGAAATTTTGCACGCTCATTTATTTTACTAGACGAAACTAAAATCAATTTCCAAAAATAAACATATTAGTAAATAAACTAGTGGTAATTAATTAATTTGTTTGGTATCCCGAACAAGGGAAAGAAATTCTAATTATAGCTAGCTAGATAGACAGACAGACGGACAGTAAGATTTATTTCTGTTTTGACTTGATAGTTTTGTTAACTTTCAAAGAATTTGATAAAGGAAATCAACTTGATGCTAAGAATTAATTTGCGCATTGTTTTTTTTAAAGTGAAAAAAACAAACATTGAAATGAATGCTGTTCTTGTTTGTTGTTATTATTTATTATTTGTTATTATTGTTATAAGCATCACAGATAGCAGAAAATATGGGAATCATTTAAAGACAAGGGTACACAAGACAATGGTAAAGTATTTGAATAAATAAACTGTCCCATTGTTGGACTAATAATAGACCAGTAAGAAGACAAGAAGCCATAAGGTTAGATCAAACACAAACACAATACAATCACCTGATCGATAAGGTATGTATTGATGAGCATCCCGGCAGGATGTCATGCGACCTACAAATGACGCTAATGGCCTAGTCGTTTTGTTTGGATCTTGTTTCATGCCGTTGGTGTTGCTGCAAGGGCGACTGATGCCAGGAGACGGTCACACATCAAAGACTCGTTTAAATAATTTCTGAACGAGTGAGGAAAGTCAACTAGGTAGAGTGCATTGTAATCTTTAATATTTATACAGTGCTTGTTCAAGGTGAGTACAGGGACATCTATCTATCTATCCATCTATCTATCTATCTATCTATCTATCTATCTATCTATCTATCTATCTATCTATCTATCTATCTATCTATCTATCTATCTATCTATCTATCTATAGATCTGTCCATCTCTCCTTTATCAATGTTCTCTTCCGCTCTTTCTTGATATAATATTTGATAAACTCAATTTCCAGAGAAATCATGATTTACAGTTGTTATTTTCGATTGGGTCGAATTAGGTTGCTAAATTTGAAGATTCTGTGATACGGTTTATCGTGTAGTCTAAATGTTTCAGCCAGTGCAGTTGTTTTTAACCAAACATGTTAGAATTATGTATAGAGAAAATGTTATGCATGAATTGTCTTCCAAACTGATTCATATAAAGTTCATCTTTTTGAAGCAATACTTGAAAAATAGTGAATACAAAATTTATAGACTTATCTTTGCGATGGAGCTTTTTTTCAAAGTGTTTCTAAAAATCTTTTTCAGTGGTCCTCTCTCTCTCTTGTTGAGTTACATCCTAGGTATCTTAATCTGAAAAAAAACAACACTTTTTCTAATGTTTGGTGATTGATCTGAATTCAAAATCGTGGGTTATCTTGACCACACTATAATATTTTGCTTCTTTGAGCACTAATTTTCATGCCAACTGATTTAGCTGCAAACAATTCAGATTGAAAGTGAGGTTCTCTACTTGATATGTATTCTCTCCTATGAGATCTATATCATGTGCACATTTGAGATAAGAAATCAGCCTTTGCTCCAAGAGTTTTATCATGATATGCTCTAGGTGACTAAAGAACTTAGAACTAAACACTTGTAGGACATGTCCTGAACAGTGTCATTTCGCGAATGAACATCAAACGCTGGAGCTGGCTATGGCTTAGAGCAGTGTTTCCCAGACTTTTGACTTATGTGTAACCCTTTTATCATTTTTGTAATGCTGAGTACCCCTCGTCCCCCTCCCCACCACACTTTAATTGATTAACAGAACATAATAACTGGGTATTTAAAAAAATCAGCATAGTAAATGAGGCGCAACGCGAATCCCCCTCCAAAGTCCTCCCGTACCCACTTTGGGAAACACTGGCTTAGAGGACAGACACATTAACTAAGACTGCCTTGAGATGGACACCGTATTGTAGACGACCGAAAGAAACAGTTTAGTTACTGGAGAGACATGTGAGGAAGTGAGGCCTGACGTTCAAACAGAGACACAGCAGGGGACACGGTGAATCATTTGTTGTTGCATCTTGTGCCAATAAGTTCAGGTTGTTAATGATGTATTTTTTTATGTATTAGGCGCTCAGTAAACACAACTATGCTCGAGTCGGGTGTCGAACCTCGAGTCACCTTGGTAGGTAGCCAAGCCAAGCCAAGTTCAAGCGTACTTAGCCTCTCGACCACACTTCCCACGAGTATATATAAACACATAAGCACACATTTACATATAGGCGTAAATGTCTATAGTCTACATACGTCTTCAACAAAGGATGTAATAATATATCACTTTGTTTTTGTATGCAGACACTGTGCCTATAGCCATGAGCACCAAGCCTGAGAAAGATGGCTGCTGTAGAACGTTGACCAAGTTTCTCTTCTCCCACATTGGCCTGTGTTTGATGGTTGTCCTGTACTGTGTGGCTGGTGGCTTCATCTTTGAACATCTAGAGAAGAACAACGAGGAACAAATCTGTTACGAGTCGAGGTCGGAGTACGAGCCCATGCAGAGTAAAACAATCAACTCAACCCTCAACATTTTCTATCAGAATGGCGGCATCGTCAACGACAAGTCAAGGTACGCTGTACATTTTTATATTTCCACGTTAAAGAGCTACTTTTCATAAAGCATTTTGTAAATATACGAAGTGACGGAATAGCAAAGGACTTTAATCAAACATATAAACTAGGACGCCCCTAATTTCACTCGTTGGGTACTTAACATTAGATGGGAAAGTAAAAGTGGTTGATCTATAGGTCATCTGTTTCTCTTGGTAAAAATGTATTTTGAATTTCGGGAGGGGCCTCCACGAAAATCCTTCCCCGGGGCCTCCACATATTTAAATCCGGCCCTGCAGCTTAACATACTGCAACAAATGTTTCTTGAATTATTATAGTGTTACTAATAATATGTTACATATCAAAATGTTGTCACAAATCCAAACTACACGTCATATTCTAAAAGTATTGCAGATTCCAACGATAAACTAAACAATGTCAAGGACACTAAACTGACAGGTCAATGTTGCCAACTAATTAAAAAGGAACTGAATTTTAATGTTCTTAATATTCTAATACGTGGGAGTTGATTTCCTAATCAAATCTTCTTTATTCCCCCTAGTTTATTGCACATTACTTTTAAATAAGTCATAAATTGAAAGTAAAATGCTATTCACCGCACCCAAATTATATTGTGCTACAAACAGATTTGATTCTTCGGTACTAAGGAGGGCACCAAAAAGGATCATCCATTAGCAACACTTCCTTTAGTTTGTACACCGGATACACCAAAAAGATAACAATTTATAGATTTTCGCCATGTATGAAACTATCTTGTCGCCGAACAAACCGTGCACAAATAAATGAAGAAAACTTTCTAAATATTATTAATTTATTTGACTATAATTACAAATAAATCTAATGGCGCTTATTCTAACCTAAAGTTGATAATTAAACTTAATGGTGATATAACAACTAATAGCTAGACTAAATTTTTAAGAGTTAAAATAAATTGAAAATTCCTTTGTTCTACTTTTGCAACTGGTGGTCATAACCGAACTGATGAAGTTGAAAGAGTTGAGACTGAAACAAATGTACAATTAGTCAAACACAAAAGCAGGGTTAGTATGGAACGAAAACTAAAGCGGCTTGCACAAATAAAAAGTTTGTCTTGCATTTAAAATAGCTAATCAATTACGAGTAAAAAGGATTTTGATATATAGAAGTCCTAAGGGGCGCACAGGGTGTCAAAATCAACATCCGGGTAAAAGCCAGCAATTAGCATCGTCTACGACTGTATGCTATTACATTGATTTGAAAAATGTGTTAAGATTATATTTAGTATTAAACTGTCGAGTCTGTCAAAGATTTGTTTTAAACACCACGCTCAAAAGGTCACTTTTATAAGGGAAAGTTTTAAAACGTTTCAAACAATTTCATACGTGTCATAGTGACCCTACCGGCCCATTTGGGTACCTACCCACTGGGCAATTGCCCCAATGCCCATATAGCAAGTCCGTCTAAGTCCTCTAACAAAGTTGCTGTAAGGTTTCCAGCATAAATAAATCGAGACATTATTTACCTGCTTGAATGTTATACCTAATCTTGTGATGTCGAGTATCTTTATTTCTTTAAAAATCTCTAGAGAGATGATGGTACTTCAACTGGAGAGTGTCTTGGAGACCTTCAGAAACAATTCACTAGCCATTGGCTACAACGGCAGATGGTGTCAACTGTATGGTCAGCCGAATGGTCCATCTTACGATTGGTCATGGCCTGGGGCTGTCTTATTTTCTGTCACTGTCGTCACCACTATAGGTGAGTGGACACAAAGTGCAAATAAGGATAAGTCAGAGAGAGAAAAAGAGTGAGAGAGAAATAGAGAGAGAAAGAAGGAGAGAGAGACTTTGAACAACAATAATAATAATAGACACAAACAGAGGGAAAGAAAGAGAGTGATACAAATAAGCGTGAGAGAAAGACATAATGTTTAAGTAAGTGAGAGATGCCGAAACAGAGTGAAGTTTTGGGTCAATACAAATATGGAAACAAAAGGTCTTTTAGTTTATTATAGATATAGATATATACAAGTAACAGAAACACACAAAGTTGTTTTTTAAGGCGATTCCTCCTGTATGTTGTTCATCACTGTATATTTTGCTCTGACTAACTAATGAATGATAGATATAAACAAGCAAATAAGAAAAATACTTTAAAAAAAAACGTATAATCCACGTAACTCTACACAAGGGTTATCTATCCATTAGCCAGAACAATTTTGTATTTATACGGATTGTCTTGGCATATTTGCAAAACACAAGCGAGCCGTTCTCTATAAAATACAAAGAATATGATAATACATTTTTGACATTGTTGTTGTTTTTTTTTAAATATTTGTGTTGACTTTAAAACTTTACTTTAAACTAAGTTGGTCCCTTCCATTGAATTTCTTGTTTTTTCTTTTATACTTTAACAAGGCTATGGCCACATCGCACCAAAGACAGTTTGGGGCCGCCTGGTTTGTATTGCCTACGCAGTTCTTGGGATTCCCCTGATGCTCCTTTGTCTGGCCAACATTGGTGACGCACTGGCCGATATCTTTCGATTTATTTACACCAAAATTTGTTGCTGTGGAGCTTGTAGAAAGAAGAAGAAGGACACTGACCAGGTAAAGTAAGAAATACAAATTGGAAGGTTTGTCCAGTACGTGCTGACTCAAATAGTGAGTTGTTTGTTTGTCTAGTACGTGCTGACTCAAATAGTGGGTTGTTTGTTTGTCCAGTACGTGCTGACTCAAATAGTGGGTTGTTTGTTTGTCTAGTACGTGCTGACTCAAATAGTGGGTTGTTTGTTTGTCCAGTACATGCTGACTCAAATAGTGGGTTGTTTGTTTGTCTAGTACGTACTGACTCAAATAGTGGGTTGTTTGTTTGTCTAGTACGTGCTGACTCAAATAGTGGGTTGTTTGTTTGTCTAGTACGTGCAGACTCAAATAGTGGGTTGTTTGTTTGTCTAGTACGTGCTGACTCAAATAGTGGGTTGTTTGTTTGTCCAGTACGTGCTGACTCGAATAGTGGGTTGTTTGTTTGTCCAGTACGTGCTGACTCGAATAGTGGGTTGTTTGTTTGTCCAGTACGTGCTGACTCAAATAGTGGGTTGTTTGTTTGTCTAGTACGTGCTGACTCAAATAGTGGGTTGTCATGCATATTAACCAATGACTTAAATTCTGCCAAATCACTGGTTTTTCTGGCTAGCTCAGGCAACCCATTCCATGCTCTAATAGCACTAGGGAAGAAGGAGTATTTGTACAAATTTGTCCTAGCATATGGGACGAGGAATGTGCCTTTATTTTTGTGTCTTTCAGAGTATTTTATTAAATTTTGTTTTTGTATTTGAAGATTATGGTTCAGTGTTTTATGTATAATTGCAACTTTACTTTTGAGTCTTCTGTCCTGAAGGCTTTCTAAATTTAGTGATTTTACTAATGTCTTGTACGTGCTGACTCAAGTGGTAGGTTGCTTGTTTGTCTTGTAAGTGCTGACTCAAGTGGTAGTTTGCTTGTTTGTCTTGTACGTGCTGACTCAAGTGGTAGGTTACTTGTTTGTCTTGTACGTGCTGACTCAAGTGGTAGGTTGCTTGTTTGTCTTGTACGTGCTGACTCAAGTGGTAGGTTGCTTGTTTGTCTTGTAAGTGCTGACTCTTATCTTATCTTATATAATACAGACGTTACTTCAGAAAAGAAGATGATTACGTCCTACGCGTCATGCATTTAGTCATGCATATTAACCAATGACTTAAATTCTGCCAAGTCACTGGTTTTCCTGGCTAGCTCAGGCAACCCATTCCATGCTCTAATAGCACTAGGGAAGAAGGAGTATTTGTACAAATTTGTCCTAGCATATGGTACGAGGAATGTGCCTTTATTTTTTTGTCTTTCAGAGTATTTTATTAAATTTTGTTTTTGTATTTGAAGATTATGGTTCAGTGTTTTATGTATAATTGCTACTTTACTTTTGAGTCTTCTGTCCTGAAGGCTTTCTAAATTTAGTGATTTTACTAATGGTGTTACTCTAGTCAAATGTGAATATTCGTTTGTTATGAATCTCACTGCTCTATTTTGTGTTTGTTCCAGTTTCTTAATGTTTTCTTGAGTTGAGGGGTCCCACACGGTGGATGCATATTCTATTATTGGCCTAACCAAGGTTAAATAACATTTTAGTTTTATGTTCTTAAGTGGTAGGTTGCTTGTTTGTCTTGTACGTGCTGACTCAAGTGGTAGGTTGCTTGTTGTCTTGTACGTGCTGACTCAAGTGGTAGGTTGCTTGTTGTCTTGTCTTGCCCACCGCCATTCCCACGCAGTGCTGATGGAAGTTTGGGCTAGGTTGTAATAATTGTCACTTCTGAAGGAACATTTGAAATCTGTAAAAATACAAAGTTTTGTTTATTGCTTTCAGGTTGTTCCCATTCAAAATTCTAAGACTGTTGAACACTGGAATACTGATAAAAAGTCAATGGCAGGTAAGTATTTTTATAATTAAATGCTTACCTATTAAAATGGTAATCAAATAGATTGATTGGTAGCCTAGTTTAGTCAATTTTCTCCCATTGCTGTTCTCGCTGACTTTTCCCTGATAGTTCTAATTAAGAAATCAACCAATAGCATCATTACGATGCTACCACAAAATACAACGATATTTATGCTTCCACTTCAGAGACAGATCCTGTCAAAAGTACATTCTATACAAAAAAAAAACTAATCAGCACTGTTTCTAGCTACTTCGTCTTTTGCTTGCTTTCTACACTATTGAGTGGTTTATACATATAACGGAAGTAATATATAATCTATAGCAATACCACAGGTAACCCAATGTCTCAGGTAGCACCACTGGATACAAAATTCACACGGATGGCTTCCAAATCTCCTACGGACAGTATGGACATGAGGGATACCAGTGGGAAGCGTGGTCGAGAGGCTAAGCACGCTTGAACTTGGCTTGTCTTGACTACCTATGAAGGGTGCTCGAAGTTTGACACCTAACTCGAGCAGAGTTGTGTTTACTGAGCGCCTAAAGGCAGCACGGAAAACCTTCTCCCAGGTACCCCATCCCACAGGTCCACAAATGAGATTGTCCTCAATACTTTAACGCATTTAAAGTGTTAACAAAATTTGGTCTAAAATTAATTAAATTCAAAGCTTTAAAAAGTAGTGAAAAGTGGAATTACAAAGAACTACCTCGATAATTTTGCTCCAACATCAGAGACAGATCCTGCCAAAAGTACATGCTGTACAGAAAACAACAGAAGACTGTTTCTCGCTATTTCGTCTTTGCATGCTTTCTACACTATTGTTTATGCATGTAACGGAGGTAATATATAACAATCTATAACAATACCACAGGTAACCCGATGTCTCAGGTAGCACCACTGGATACAAAATTCACACGGATGGTATCCAAATCTCCTACGGACAGTATGGACATGAGTGACACCAGACGTCTGACGTCTGCTGGCTCCAGAGGCGGAGGAAAAAATAAAGTAATAAATCATATCAGATTGATTATGAATATTTTAAAGGCTCGGAAGTATTCAATAGTTTCCTTAAACAAGTCGCATTTTCTTTTTCTCTTCCTATGATGTTAAAGTCTAAAGAAGGAGACTTGAATCGATAGGCATAATCCCTGTAATCATTCTTTCTATACGTTTTTTTTTATTTTTTTTTTTTTTTTCTTTCTTTGCCAGGTTCAGATAGTTCCCCTTGACCTGAAGAAGAATGACCCAGTTATCTTGGATGATGACTCTGACAGCGATGACGACGATGAATTGGAAAACAGAAAAGTCACCGTGCCACTGACTATCACCATGATTGTCATAGGCGGCTACATCTTTGGAGGGGCGGTGTTGTTTGGTCTGTGGGAGGGATGGGACTGGCTCCAGTCTGCTTACTTCTGCTTCATCACACTCAGCACCATCGGGTTCGGTGACGTAGTGCCAGGGAGAGACTTTGACAACCCCCAAGTACAAGCACAGCTGATGCTTGGAAGTATCTACATTCTGTTTGGTATGGCCATCTTGTCGATGTGTTTCGCTCTGATGCAGGAAGAGATATTGGCTAAAGCCAGATGGATCGGTCAGAAACTTGGGATCATTGACAAAGAAGCCGAAGACTAATCAATACAACACAAAACAGCTATCGGAATTGGTTAGTGGCAAATTTTGTAAAATATGAACTTACAGTTGTTATTGTTTTTCGTACTTATATATTTCTCTGTATCATTAAGTCATGCTATTGTTTTATTTTAATCATGTAAATATTTTTTTAACCATTTTTTTATCGTCACTAGTCAAAATGCTGTTTTTTTTTTAAAAATGAGTTTTGAAACATTTTACCAAAATTATTTTTTTTTATCAGGAGTTTTAATACATAAGCTTGTGTTCGACTAGATGTAATTAAGTGTTAGTAAAGAGTAGTTTTTATTCAAATTTTTTTTCACCACGGTGCTATGAGAGTTACGTTAGAACATAAGAGATTGGCTCCTTATACCTTTACAAAGACCGCATACATTGGATTGACATCAGATTGACGCCTGCAACATATTACAATGACCGCATATAACATTTTAAATTTATTTCAAACTGGATTAGATGTAGACATATTAGATCGATAGCAATTTATTGTATTTAAATTGACAGCATAGAACAGATCGATTGATATTAGATTTATTATATAAAACCTATTAGATTAATCACATTCAATATATTAGATTGACCACATACAGCACATTATTTTATTTATTTTTTATTATTGATTACATACAACATATTAGATTGATTACAAACAATATATTAGATCGATCCTATACAATAGATATATTAAACTGATAGCATGCATATTGAATTGATCCCATAATAGATTACTAATAACGATAGAAGTATTAATTATTTGTTTCAATATGGACGCTGTGTTATATAAAGACGTAACAAAAATACTTATGAATTGATATTCTTTTTCAACTTTCACCAAACTGTTAAGTCATCATCATGTAAATAGAATTGGCACTAATGTATGTTAATTAAATATATCACTGCAAATATTCTATATTCTAAGCATGTCCTTACGTGAATAGGATTAAATACTCTATTCTTTCCTTTTAATCTATTATTTCATTTTTCCAAACTTTTTTATTTAATTATTAATTATCTATTGAGCTAAATGCTTTAAAATTATAATCACATAATGACGGGTGGCGCTGGAGTTAGACGCTCAGCCGCGGGTAGGCGGATCAACAATTGGAATGCGTATTAATCGTATTTTGAACCAGATATCTGTAGGTATAGTTTATTGCTAGCAAAACGTTTAAGAATAACTAGTAATAAAAATGTGGACCAACTCGACCAACTCATGATTTAATTTTAAATTTTAATTATTTTGCTTTAATTAAAAGATTTATTTTTTGAAATTTCTTTCAAGCCCTGAACATGTCTACACTTTGTTGGCCAGTATACATTTTTCTGTTATTGATATATCATTTTTTTATACAACTATGATAAAAATATTACTAAACTTTGCAAACTAAGACTTCACTTCTAGTTGCTTTTTGGTTTTAGTTTTTTTTTTTTATGTCATAAGTTGACAAGGCCGTTTATAACTTTGTTTGATCAAATTCTTTTGTCCTTTTCCATACCAAATAATAATCACAAGATGTAATACACCGATCATAAAAACAAATTGAAAAAAAAACACTGATTTGTTCCTGTGGGTATGAAATCGTTGAACAATATGTAACTTAATGTTGTTAATTTCGCATGTAATGGTAAAGAGAAACTGGGCTATGAACGTATAACTCATGTGCTATTGTACAAATGTTTGCTCTAATCGTGTATTTTTGTGTGTAATGCACAATTGTTAAACAAATTTCCTCACGGATAATAAAAATTATTATTATTATTATTATTATTATATGGTCATTGTCGATAAATAAGAGTAAACATTTGCAAACGGAGCAGGCTATAGTTAAGGGTCACAGTATGAAAATGTGGCTACACATTAACTGTTAAACAAGATCAGCTGTTTATGTCTACTTTTAAGGCTATCACATTATTTAGCGGCCCCCAAAAAGGGGAAAAGACGCTATTAGCTTTTTGTGGTCTCTCTGTCCGCGCGTCCGTCCCGTTTGGATCTCGTAAACTAGAAAAAATATTGAAAATCCGACATCATGATATTTTAGACCATTCGAAGTTCAGATGCAACGGCTTACTTCTTTTCTCAAAAGGGAAAATATTAATTTTTTAAATCAACTATGCAAGCAGTTTTTTCACTAAAATTCACCATTTTTACAACTATTCACTATTAATTGCAACAAATACGAGAGGCTATTTAGTAAGGTAGTATTGTTAATTAAAGTAAGTTCTGTCAAACTAACTGTTACATTTGTATATGAATGTATATATATATATATAACCGAGTCTCTCAGCAAAATCAAATTTCAATAGTGAAAGTAATTCCAAGTTTTTAAAGTGATCAATGGACATTCGAAAATTAATGGTAGATTATAATGTTAATTACTTGTACCCAATTGATAAACTGAGGGGGCCGAAAGTTGATGCATAAGGGGAAAAAAGAGAAGGCAGGAATAAATATGACCAGAGAATTCCAGTGAGTGAAAGCTATGTCAAGACCTTATCTTCCTCTTCACCTACCCCCTAGACTGTTGGACCTTTGGACAACTCGCAAGATCTGTCGATATTAAACAGGATCGCAATGATATATTACATAGGTCTGGGTCCATATTCCCTGAACAGTCTAAGCACATACCATTATTAACTATTATCCGTAAGGATGTTTGTAAACATCAAACAAAATTAACCCTAACTAACACAATGAACAAAAAACAAAAGCATATTTTAACTTGAGATCAATATAGTTATGGACATTAAGCATTTCTCTCTCTCTCTCTTTCTCTCGCTCTCTCTCTCTCTTTCTCTCTCTCTCTCTCTCTCTTTCTCTCTCTCTCTCTCTCTCTCTCTTTATATATATATATATATTCAAAACGTAATTATAATCAGTCTATACATTTGTTCATCAGACCGAGTTACAAAGAAAAGCTAGATTCTTATATTTCAACATTGAACTCAAATCTACAAAGATGTTTTTCACTAATTGAGAAGTTTTAAAAAAATTATTATTTGAAATATTGATTCGATTGATTTTTTAAAAGATCTCTTTCAAATGTGTGTGTTCGCTGCATTACTTTCTAAAAGAACTAGTGACCAAACCCAAAACCAAACGGTGTGCCAGAAGAGAAGCAATTAATCCTTGTATTGATTTCAATGATGAGCATGACGTCACTATGATCGCTGTTGGTTGCTGGCCTGGGGCATTAGACTGGCCTTTTCGTTCCATACTGTTCTCTGAGAAGAGTTTCATGTCAGGGATATCTGATTACAGGCTGTAAGCGTTTATACTTTTGATTTTGAGACACTTGAAACTTAAAATTATCTCTGAAAAAAGCAGCAACAAAGTAAGTACAAATTTTTTTTTCTTATAAGTAATTAATTCATTTATAATTAAATATGACTCCTTACGAAAGTTATTGCATAAAATCGTTTATTTCTAGACAATTTAAATAAATAATTAATATAATTTTAAAAATTTTATTGATAAATTCTAATGTTTATGGTTTTTAGTTTGGAGAATTTCATAGTTATTTCTTTGTTATGACATTTTAATAATTACATTTATTGACCAGGTCTTCATGTTCTTATTGGTTGGTCAGTTTTTCAATGTTTTGTGTATATTTTTGTTTTATACTCTCTCAGTAGAGATTACATCAAGTCAATATCAATTAAAAAAGCAATATTTTACACATTTTGATAGAACTTTGAGATATTTCATAATATTGATGTTATAGTTTTAAAATGTAAAATTTATTTTTTATGAAAAATTATCAAACATATAAATATTTATATTAAATAGACTAGATAATATCTGCTCAATGAAGAACAAACAAACTTTGTCAATTTCAAAGAATTGAAGATAAATCGATTTTATAGTACAATGCAAACATATTCTCTCTGAAAAATCTTTCCAAACCTTTTTAAGTTCATTTTTTGTTTGTTTTGTAAGTTTCACTTTTTCTCGAGCCTTGTTAGCTCTTAGAAAGTGATTGGTAGGGCTTCTCAAAGTTGTATCCATAGACTTATATATATTGTATCTAGACTGGACATGGAGATCTTTTAAAACTACAAAAACGTCTTGAAATTTAATATTTTTAAAATTGAAACAAGACGTTATTCTCTAAAGTAGTTATAAGAAGTGAAGTTTTTTTTTCAACCCTAACCTATGTAACATAATTTTTAGATCTAGATCTAGTAATTGAACATCAAAAATAAGAGTACTCTAGTCTCATAATTATTATTTTGCAATTTTTAGATATATAATCTAGAAAGATCTAGGTAATCAATATATTTAAATGTACATAAGATGATTAAAACTACACCAAGCTGCATTAAACTTTCAACAAACATTCTTATTAGAAAAAGACATTAACCAACCAGTCGATGACCTCTGGAATTTCATTAAAAACCATCTTAAAAGCATTATAGAAAATCATATACCAACTAAATACACATCAAACAAAATAAATAAATGCTGGTTTAATAATAGACTAAAGAAGCTTTGTAAACAGAAGGAAAACCTATATAGAAAATTTAAAGAAACCAAGGCAGAAAGAGTTTACAAAAAGTATATAAAAATTAAACACCTAACCCAAAAAGTAAGCAGACAGCTGCAGAGTGAATACATAAACAATGTATTATCTAACGATAACAACAAAAACCTATGGTCATACATTAAGTCTAAGAAAATGGAAACAACAGGCATAGCGCCATTAAAAGATGAACATAACATAATACATAATGATAATGAAACTAAAGCAAACATCCTAAACAAATACTTTGCATCAGCATTCTCAGCCCCAGGAGACAAAGACATATTTCTTAATTTGAACCAAGTAGACAACATAGAAGATTTAGTAGTACAAGAAAATGGAATTAAAAAACTATTAGCCAACACCAAACCAAATAAAGCGTCTGGACCTGATGGTATTCCAGCTAGATTACTCAAAGAACTAAGCAATGAGCTAGCCCCAGTGTTCAAAATACTCTTTCAGGCATCGGTTAACCAGGGCAGAGTACCAAAGGACTGGAAAGAAGCTAATGTCACCCCCCTATTTAAAAAAGGAGAAAAATCTGATCCAGGAAACTACAGACCAGTATCACTTACCAGCATCACATGTAAAATACTAGAACACATAATATGTAGCAACATCATAAACCACTTAGACAAACATAATGTCCTCACCCCATACCAACATGGCTTTAGGAAATATAGATCATGTGAAACACAACTAATAGGACTAATTGATGATTTCTCAAAAGGTTTAGATAATAGTGAACAAATAGATGCTATCTTACTAGATTTTTCCAAGGCTTTTGACAAAGTTCACCACCATAGTTTGCTTAAAAAATTAAAATATTTCGGCATTAACGGTCCACTGCATCAGTGGATTAAAGATTTTCTGATAGGGAGAGAACAAACTGTAAGAATAAATGGCTCTAAATCAACACCAATAACAGTAAACTCAGGTGTACCTCAAGGAACAGTCTTGGGTCCACTACTATTTTTAATTTACATAAATGATTTACCAAATTGCATTAGTTCAGGAACAAAAGTCAGATTATTTGCAGACGATTGCATAATATATAGAACAATAAAAACAAAACAAGACACAGATATTTTACAAAGAGAATTAGATGAATTACAGAAATGGGAATCAAATTGGAGCATGTCTTTCCACCCAGAAAAATGTCAGTTGTTAAGAGTAACAAAAAAACTAAAACAAATT
This sequence comes from Biomphalaria sudanica, assembly GCA_036873155.1. Classification (NCBI taxonomy): domain Eukaryota; kingdom Metazoa; phylum Mollusca; class Gastropoda; family Planorbidae; genus Biomphalaria; species Biomphalaria sudanica. Next base: position 483,300 of record JAZGLO010002947.1, read on the forward strand.
AATTCCACTTATCTTATTCATGGCAAACCAGTAACACAGACTAAAAACTCAAAATACCTAGGTGTTATAATAAATGAAAAACTGTCATGGAATCCACATATTGATGAAACTATAAAAAAATCCAACAAAGCATTAGGGTTTATTAAAAGAAATTTCTATAAATCAAATAAGAACATAAAACTAAAATGTTAATTAACCTTGGTTAGGCCAATAATAGAATATGCATCCACCGTGTGGGACCCCTCAACTCAAGAAAACATTAAGAAACTGGAACAAACACAAAATAGAGCAGTGAGATTCATAACAAACGAATATTCACATTTGACTAGGGTAACACCATTAGTAAAATCACTAAATTTAGAAAGCCTTCAGGACAGAAGACTCAAAAGTAAAGTAGCAATTATACATAAAACACTGAACCATAATCTGCAAATACAAAAACAAAATTTAATAAAATACTCTGAAAGACACAAAAACAAAGGCACATTCCTCGTCCCATATGCTAGGACAAATTTGTACAAATACTCCTTCTTCCCTAGTGCTATTAGAGCATGGAATGGGTTGCCTGAGCTAGCCAGAAAAACCAGTGACTTGGCAGAATTTAAGTCATTGGTTAATATGCATGACTAAATGCATGACGCGTAGGACGTAATCATCTTCTTTTTTGAAGTAACGTCTGTATTATATAAGATAAGATAAGATAAGAAAATCAACAGACATGAATTATTTCGATCTAGGATTTTTGAAACATTATCTCAATGGAAACTAACAGGAAAAGGCTTTGTTTCATATATTTGCGTGAATATACAGATCTGTGATTAATAGCTCACTCTAAAGAAAATCCGAGAAATGATTTTGCATTATTTCTAAACTTTGAAAACTAAAGATCATTACTTTTCTAAGACAGAAAAGATTGATTGGAGTGACTTCCCTTACAGCTTGAAAAAGAGTTACGTAAGAGTTACATAAAAATCTATATGTATATATAAATCTGTGAATCAATCTAGGATAGGATTCCATTTTCGATTTCCAGTCTAGCTATAATATAGAAGTCTACGGTTTTATCACTCTCCTCTTCTTTAGTTCTTCCATAGTGGAATTTCTCGTTCCACTCGGAGTAAAAAAAAAATTGCTTTAATATAGTGAAGTGAAAATACTTTATAAAAAAAAATTGCTTTAATATAGTTAAGTGAAAATACTTTATATATTTGCGTGAATATACAGATCTGTGATTAATAGCTCACTCTAAAGAAAATCCGAGAAATGATTTTGCATTATTTCTAAACTTTGAAAACTAAAGATCATTACTTTTCTAAGACAGAAAAGATTGATTGGAGTGACTTCCCTTACAGCTTGAAAAAGAGTTACGTAAGAGTTACATAAAAATCTATATGTATATATAAATCTGTGAATCAATCTAGGATAGGATTCCATTTTCGATTTCCAGTCTAGCTATAATATAGAAGTCTACGGTTTTATCACTCTCCTCTTCTTTAGTTCTTCCATAGTGGAATTTCTCGTTCCACTCGGAGTAAAAAAAAAATTGCTTTAATATAGTGAAGTGAAAATACTTTATAAAAAAAAATTGCTTTAATATAGTTAAGTGAAAATACTTTATTAAAAAAAATTGCTTTAATATAGTGAAGTAAAAATACTTTATTAAAAAAATTGCTTAAATATAGTGAAGTGAAAATACTTTGTAAAAAAAAATTGCTTTAATATAGTGAAGTAAGACTACTTTGTAAAAAAAATTGCTTTAATATAGTGAAGTAAAAATACTTTAAAAAAAAAACTACAATGATAGGTCTATCTGCGTATCATAGCACTTATTTAGCATGGTATTAAAAATGATCTTTATAAGTAAAACATGCTGTATCAGTTTGTTCTACTGTATCAAAGCAATTTATTTAGCTTGGTCTCCAAAATGATATTTTAAAAATAAAACAGATTGTGTCAGTAGTTTGTCTGTTGTGTCTTCTCTGTTGTTAGGAGTTGTTAAAGAAGCCAGACGTAACTGAAAAATTCAATGCTTAAAACTTTACAAATCCTACTCCTTAACCTAAATTACTTATCTAGATCTATTTTTTTGACGACTAACACAAACACCCTAATCCTAACACAAGCCGTAATCCGAGATAAAGTCCTAAACGAGGATGCAACCCTTAATATTACCATTTTACCATTGACTCCATAAACATAGTCTCTAAAAATCGCTTTTCGCATTATTCTTAATTTGAGAATTCTATTTTGAAAGTATAGTTGTAAATCTTTAGATTTTCAGCCAGTCATGGGCGCCCCGCCTGAGAAAGATGGCTGCTGTAAAACAATCACCAAGTTTCTCTTCTCCCACATCGGCCTGTGTTTGATGGTTGTCCTGTACTGTGTGGCTGGTGGCTTCATCTTTGAACATCTAGAGAAAAACAACGAGGAACAAATCTGTTACGAGTCGAGGTCGGAGTACGAGCCCATGCAGAGCAAAACAATCAACTCAACGCTTAAAATATTCTATGACTACGGAGGCGCCATTACAAACGAACAGAGCAGGTAATAACACCGTCTTTAGTAAGTCTTCAACAACTATTATCATTCTTCGTTCTCTATTGTATATGTCTGCTTCTGTCTTATCGATTGTCTTCCGAGACAGAAGGAGACATATAATAGAGTACGAAGAATGATAATATTTTAGTCTTTTTCTTTATAATATTTTAGGTTGTACCACATGAGTCTTTCAGTTTGTTGTTTTAGCTTGTCCCGGACCATCTGTTCAGTCTACTGTTTTAGCAAATTTTGCCTTTCATCTGTTATTTTATTTTTTTTTATTTGCTAATTTTTCGGTACTGACACTTCCTTCAAAGTCAAAAGATGGGTGGTCAGAAGACACAAGTCGAAGTCAATTAAAAAATTGAATAATTTATTTCAAGCTAATCTTGCTAATTGCGCGAATGTCGTCTGTTCGATCCCAAACTGGTCCATTTCTTTTATGAAAAATCAATATGAACATTTGGTGTACTATATTTGAACATAAGTAGGAATTCCTTTTAAAAAAATATATTACTTGTTTTTTTTTAGCGGTTTGCTATTTTCATACTAGGCTTGATTTTCAGTAATAGTGTTTTAAAAATCACAAGTGAGAACACTCTGCCTTATTCTTGATTAATTGATTTGATATAAAACTGTGAGTGTGTGTCCATGACATCAGTTAATGATAGAGAGAGACCCGTATAACATGAAATATATTCTCTTGCGGAGTTTTATGCATTCTCTTGTCAACAAAACACCAAGAGACTACCTGCATTTGCATGTTGTTGGACGATGTATGCAAAATAGTAAATCAAAATAGCATGAATGTGGTAGCATTTTTTTTTTTTGCATTGCGTTATTTTTTTCACTAGAATCAAACTTTAAGAGCATTAAAAGGTTAAGAAATGTAAAAGTCTTCCTCTGATTGATAAAGTTTATTGGATTCTAGCTTTTTAAATATTTTTCTTCAAAATTAATTTTAGAAAAAATGTTTGAGAAAGACACTCCGATTTACTTCTTGAAAGTTTTTTAACCCTCAAAATCTATTTACAAGACGTTGGGCCATTAGGGTAAAATGGAATTTGAGTTTTTAAAAATGATTTATATATAAACATTTGCTTGTTCTATGAAAGAAAACAGGACAGAAACAGCTAAATAATGATAAAGAAATGTGAAAAATGCAATTTAATAAATAATATATGGTTTCCATTTTTTTAAATTGTTTTTTAGCTAGTCTAAATGTGTTATTTAAATTCATCATTTCTACCCCCACACCTCCTTTCTCATTGAAAAAAAAGAATAATTACTAATATATTCTTTGATTTATTATTGGTGAATATGTCTATGACTTAGAATACGACCAAACAAAAATATCGACAAAAAAGAATGAAAAAAAAAGGGGGAGTAAGAATGTTAAATATACAAAAATAACAACACCTAACGTGTGTATCGTGTCCATTTTTTTAAAGTACTACAATTACAAATTTCAGTTGAGATACCGTTCAGCTCAAATGATTTATTTTTTTGGAAAAGTGTTTTATGTTTATCTAGTTATCCCAGAAAAATTCGTCCAGATCCTACGACACCTTTACAGTCAATCAATGCATTAAAACAGAAGAAGGAACAACAGAGTTTTGTACAATTAAGACAGGTGTGAAACAGGGGTGCATCTTATCTCCCTTCCTTTTCCTCCTAGCCATCGACTACATAATGAGGAGAGCAATGAACCAGACTGCCTTTGGTATTCCATGGCATGAACAGCTCCGATTGACGGACTTGGACTTTGCTGATGATATTGCACTACTCGGGGCTACAAATAAATGCATTCAAGAAATGACGGAGAGCCTAGACAGAGAGGCACCCAAAATTGGCCTCCGCATAAACTTGGATAAGACTAAAATTATGCGAGTGGGATATAAGGCAAGGGTGTCCCCGTCAGACTTGGCGATTCAAAGCTTGAAGAGCTGGACAAGTTCACGTACCTTGCCAGCATTATAACAAATGATGGAGATGCTTACCATGATGTAGAGTGCCGAATAGGAAAGGCAGGGAGCATTTTCCAAAGGCTGCAGCCTATTTGGACTAGCCAAGCCATTGGACTCGAGACAAAAATACACCTTCTCAACACAATCGTCATCCCAACTGCTACATATGCATGTGAGACGTGGAAGTCATCTGTCAAAATTGAGAAAAGACTAAATGTGGCTCAACAGAGATGGCTGAGACGGATTTTGAGAGTCAGTTACACAGATCGGGTCTCAAACAAGGAAATCCTATGCCGAACTGGGAGTCGAACACTTGGTGAGGTTGTGACTGAGCGTCGCATGAGGTTTGCGGGACATGTTCTACGTCAAAATGAATTACGCACACCAAGAGTTGCGATGACATGGAAGCCAAAACAAGGAAAGCGCAAACAGGGACGCCCTCGTATTACTTGGCGACACACCTTCATGGAGGACCTCAAAACAGTGGACACCAGGTGGGAGGAGGCTTCAGACATTGCCAGTGACAGATCTTTATGGAGACAGCTTGCCGCCCAATGCGCCGAACGGCGCGGGAGGACCTAAGTCTAAGTAAGTCTAGTTCTAGTTCTTGTGTGTTTACTTTGTGTGTGTGTGTCTGAATCTCTGTGTCTCCGCGCTGGTGTGAATACTTAGTTTGGTGTTTAAACTGTACAATTATTTCAGAGATCTGATGGTGCTACAACTGGAAAGTGTGCTAGAGACTTTCAGAAACAACACTTTAGCCATTGGCTACAACGGCAGGTGGTGTCAGCTGTATGGTCAACCTAACGGTCCAACGTATGACTGGTCATGGGCTGGGGCAGTGCTCTTTTCTGTCACTGTTGTCACTACTATAGGTAAGGTAAATGAAACTAATGTGATCACTTTAGAAGTCTACATTTACTCAGGAAAAAAGTGCTATATTGTAATAGGTGGATAGGTCATCGATCTAATAGTATATGTGTCTATGTGTATTCTTATAAATATTCTATTAAATCATGAATTCATCGGTTCATCTAACAATAAATTTTAGTTAGAAAAAAAATTATAAACTAAGAAAATAGAAAGGTATGAACTATATGGTACATATGTGGAGTACATATGTGGAGTGTAATCTAAAAACACTGTGTATTTTATAGCCTTTAGATTTAAGAAAGAAAAAGCAAAAGAAAAATGGAGTTTTGAGTTCAATGATTTGTAACAGTTAGGTCCCCATTAGAGTAGGGTGGACTCAGAGAAACCCACAAAATCACGAAATTTTAAATATTTAATATTCGAACCCAGGACCTTAGGTCAGGAAGCCACATTCCGCGCACCCTAAATATATGTATAACATACATTGCAATATAAACTAGAATACCTATAATATTATAATATAACTATAAACAACTATTGTTGTATTCTAGTCTAGACAACTCTGGACTACTGTCTTTTATTGTTTCTTATTCTGGTTTTAGGTCACCTAACTGGAATTTAATCTGAGTTGATTTTTCCATGGGCGAAACAAATTATCTTTTTTTTTTGGGGGGGGGGGGGGGGGGGGGGAGGGGGGGAATTGGAGGTGGGTTGAAAATTATGCTTTTTTAAAAATTATGTATCATTAATTAGTTACTAACTGCCAAGTAACTACTCTCAAAACAATACACATAAAGGAGAACTAGTCTTTCTTAAACACCGTTTTCAAAAATGTTGCATTTTTAAACTTTGTAAAATAAAACTATTCTAGAAGGAGGCTTGAAGTTACAGCAGCGTTTTGAATGACGACATGGTGCAAGGGGGGAATACTAAAGTTTTGTTTTTGTTGGACTCGTATTTTACTTCCCCTTACCCAAACAAAACCCAGTTAGTCATCATTGTGACCTATACTCTTGGTGTACTGGCCACATGACACCCAGTTAACTTAAATGACCTAGAAACTGGTGTACTAAACATTACTCTGCAATCAAGACTGCAAAGGGTTTGGTTCAAGTTCCTACATCTACAGAACTGTTGGTGCATGCTTCCGGTGGTCCTAAGTGAAGTTGTCAGACGACACACTAACTTCTTGTTGCTTCCTGTTGCTTGGTTGCAAATAATAGGTTATTGATATTCTAGCATGGAGGGAGAGAGGGAGAGAGAGAGAGAGAGAGGAATGGAAAACAATAACATTCCAGCAATGAATGTAAACTGAATGGTCAATAAAAGCTTGTGTTCAACGATCGACTCTACAAGGGAAGTAACGCTTAGGGAAGGGTTAAAGAAAGCGAAGTCTCAGTGTAGATCTGCAGTGAACTAAAGTTACTTAACCTGAGACACGTCAACTGTACTCTTTCAAATGAATGTTGTAGTCCTTATAGTTTTATAAGACCCTCTAGGATTCCGTTTTAAATAGCTGGAGTTGTAATTTAACATTTTGTAACATTTTCTTAGAATAAGAAGTAAAATGGAAATAAAGGCTAACATTACTTTTAAAATTTTGATCAAAACAAACTTCTCCATATTCTCCGGCAAAATTTTAATGAAAACATCGAACTAGCCGTGTGTACTATTGTTGAGATGCATACAAAACTTATTGGAAAATATAAAAAAATACAAAATCGATCTCTCCCACAATCTTGCGGTATTCCATTTATTTGTTGATTCAGAATTTGTTGCCTTGTTAACTTGTTCATTATTACCCAGTAATGCCACAGCTACCATTAAAACACTTGGGGATGGGATCGTACACTTTATAGGGATCACGCAGTTCAAAATCAATTGAAAGGGGTTCAATTCTAATAGAATAACATTGATTACATCTCATTTCGATGTTTTTGGTTTAGCTCAGGTATGTTTTGTTTATGGAACACTCGATTCATCCTACATCTGAAAAATCTTATTACACATAGTTTAACTTTTTAAAAGAACTGTACACTTTCCCCCTTGATTTCTATTTTTTAAATGATTCTTTCCCTTGTTTGTGTTTTTGTTTTAACTGTTAGAATGTCGTCTTCTATGCAGTTTCTAAACAGTCTCTCGGATCATATGCCTCATAACTTTGCGTGGCATCGCTCAAGACCACTTTTTGTTTGTTTCAACTTTTGACTTGAAAACAAAGCATTCGTTTCTCCTCGAGCTTCCAGAGATGCGTTCTGAACGCAGTCATTTCAAAATACAAAGCGATCGTTCTGTCCTCAAACGTAACGATTATGGCCCATGGCGTTATGCTACGGTGGTGTTTGTTTTATTCTTCTCAATCGATATACCTGTATTGATTTTATTTCCATCAGACAGCATTCATCTTAAAAGGGCCGGGCTATAGTCTATGAATGTTGATCAAAAGTCTTTTTTGAATTGAAATCTTAAGAGCTGAAAGTTAAAGAATGAAAATTGAAAATATTATGAAAATCATGTCGCTTTTCAAATGAGACATATATATATATATGTAATGCTTATCTGTTTTAATACCCGACGGTTAACAGTGGTGTCGAGCGGTCAGCACTGCAAACCAGCTAGTATTTTCCTCTTTAATGTGATATTTGTCGTGCTGACCGGGAAAAGTGGAGGGATTTGGTTACAATATCTGTCCCAGCACCAGTACGACGAAAGTCAAGGACAGAAGAGAATGAGATAAATGTCAGATACCATTAGAGTTCCGAACGGGGTTCCCGGGCTCAAAGCTCGGTGAAGAAAGTGATTTTTAATTTGGCGATTTTTAGAGCGCCTTTAAGTCCACCCAGCAGGACCCAGCTCTAATTGGTACCTTACATTAGTTGGGGAAAAGTAAAGGCGGTTTGTCGTTGTGCTGGTCACATGACACCCTCGTTAACCGTAGGCCACAGAAACAGTTTACCTTAACACATCTGCCTTATAGATCGCAAGGTCTGAAAGAGGAACTCTTATAGTATGGCTGGTTAGCGAATGAAAAATAAAATGTGAATGTTTAGTTTACTATATTATTTGAACATAAAGAAGAATTAGTTTTTTTACAAAGCTTATATAAATTCCCTCTGTCTGTCTGTCTATCTGTCTGTCTGGTAAAAAGTTTGTACGCGTTATTTTCCGACCCCAATCTTGCATCAAGCTGAAATTGTGCACAATTATTTCTTTTACCTGACAACACAAGAATTAATTTAAAAAAACAATGAGTTAATTAACTATTGGTTATTAATTATATTGTTTGGAATATTGAACAAAGGAAATAAATTGCACTTGACTGAAGTGGTGATGAAGTTGAAGTAGTCCCATTTATAGGTCGCCACTGTAAAATGAAACAATATATATATATAACTAGAATCTTCTACTACTAGCGTAGTGAGAAAGTGATAGCATCATAGCGTAGTGAGAAAGTGATAGGAGCATAACGTAGTGAGAAAGTGATAGGATCCTAGCGTAGTGAGAAAGCTAAAAGCATGAAAAAAGCGCTCAACAAAAACAAATGAGTACAAATAGGATTAAATCGCACACATTTGTTGTTGTTGGTCTAGATCTATTACAAATTGAATTAAAGGACTGATCCAAACTAATACAATTACTATTCGAATAAGCTTTTTTTGTTTATAAAGTATTTTTTTTTAATGTTTTCCTGTTTTTAGTTTTATATTACTTGTTTTCATTCTATAATATACTGATAGAATTATTATATTAAAAGTTTCACAATATGAGAATTGATCATTCTCATAAACAAAAACAAAAGTCAATTATTGTTTTCCCCACAACGTTTCTATTTTCAAGGCTATGGCCACATCGCACCAAAGACAGTTTGGGGCCGCCTGGTTTGTATTGCCTACGCAGTTCTTGGGATTCCCCTGATGCTCCTTTGTCTGGCCAACATTGGTGACGCACTGGCCGATATCTTTCGATTTATCTACTCCAAAATTTGTTGCTGTGGAGCTTGTAGAAAGAAGAAAGATAAGGACAAGGTAAGGGATAGAACTTTTGATGAGATCCAGCGAGAAGAACAACATTTCTTTGTAATTTGTCCACAAAGTTAAGTCAAAAACAGTTGAAACTCTATGCCCATTGTATCTCCCTTCTATCGGCCTGTCTGAACTACTGTTCTGTCTAGAAAGGATCCATACAGATGTAATTAGTTACATCCTTATGACTGATGGTTTGTATTCTAAGACGCTTGGATTAGAGGCGAGGCCGAAGACCGCGCACACCGAGGAAACTTCCCCATAATTCAGATGTGTGGGTGTCCTCCACTAAAAGGCCTTTTTAGAACGGTGACTCCTTCCATCCCCGCCAGTGCAATGAACTCTTTCTTCAGGCATCCCAATAGTAGTTCTGTTTTGCTTCTTTATTGGCCTAATCCTCTCTAACGACCTTTTCCAACTGGTCCTTGCGTTGAGGTTGGTAGTCTCATTCAAAAGTAAGGTCAATTGATGTTTTCATGTCTAAACTAATTTAAATAATATTGTGTAACATTAAAATACAAAAGGACTGAAGCTTTTTTAAATTCTAGGTCACACCTATCAAACATTCAGAAAGTGGTGGACAATGGGACAATGATAAAAAGTCTCTTACAGGTAAATTACAATGTGCTGTAGAGTGATATAAGTGTTGTCCCTTAGGCTCCACCAATCGATGTCTCGAGTGTCTCTCTGCTACCGGTACAACATGGAAAGAATCAAGGCGAGTGTCTCTCTGCTACCGGTACAACATGGAAAGAATCAATGGGAGTGTCTCTCTGCTACCGGTACAACATGGAAATAATCAATGGGAGTGTCTCTCTGCTACCGGTACAACATGGAAAGAATCAATGGGAGTGTCTCTCTGCTACCGGTACAACATGGAAAGAATCAAGGCGAGTGTCTCTCTGCTACCGGTACAAAACGGAAAGAATCAAGGCGATTGTCTCTCTGCTACCGGTACAACATGGAAAGAATCAATGGGAGTGTCTCTCTGCTACCGGTACAACATGGAAAGAATCAATGGGAGTGTCTCTCTGCTACCGGTACAACATGGAAAGAATCAAGGCGATTGTCTCTCTGCTACCGGTACAACATGGAAAGAATCAATGGGAGTGTCTCTCTGCTACCGGTACAACATGGAAAGAATCAAGGCGATTGTCTCTCTGCTACCGGTACAACATGGAAAGAATCAATGGGAGTGTCTCTCTGCTACCGGTACAACATGGAAAGAATCAATGGGAGTGTCTCTCTGCTACCGGTACAACATGGAAAGAATCAAGGCGATTGTCTCTCTGCTACCGGTACAACATAGAAAGAATCAAGGCGAGTGTCTCTCTGCTACCGGTACAACATGGAAAGAATCAAGGCGATTGTCTCTCTGCTACCGGTACAACATGGAAAGAATCAAGGCGATTGTCTTTCTGCTACCGGTACAACATGGAAAGAATCAAGGCGATTGTCTCTCTGCTACCGGTACAACATGGAAAGAATCAAGGCGATTGTCTCTCTGCTACCGGTACAACATAGAAAGAATCAAGGCGATTGTCTCTCTGCTACCGGTACAACATGGAAAGAATCAAGGCGATTGTCTCTCTGCTACCGGTACAACATGGAAAGAATCAAGGCGATTGTCTCTCTGCTACCGGTACAACATGGAAAGAATCAAGGCGATTGTCTCTCTGCTACCGGTACAACATGGAAAGAATCAAGGCGATTGTCTCTCTGCTACCGGTACAACATAGAAAGAATCAAGGCGATTGTCTCTCTGCTACCGGTACAACATAGAAAGAATCAAGGCGATTGTCTCTCTGCTACCGGTACAACATAGAAAGAATCAAGGCGATTGTCTCTCTGCTACCGGTACAACATAGAAAGAATCAAGGCGATTGTCTCTCTGCTACCGGTACAACATGGAAAGAATCAAGGCGATTGTCTCTCTGCTACCGGTACAACATAGAAAGAATCAAGGCGATTGTCTCTCTGCTACCGGTACAACATGGAAAGAATCAAGGCGATTGTCTTTCTGCTACCGGTACAACATGGAAAGAATCAAGGCGATTGTCTCTCTGCTACCGCTACAACATGGAAAGAATCAAGGCGATTGTCTCTCTGCTACCGGTACAACATAGAAAGAATCAAGGCGATTGTCTCTCTGCTACCGGTACAACATGGAAAGAATCAAGGCGATTGTCTCTCTGCTACCGGTACAACATGGAAAGAATCAAGGCGATTGTCTCTCTGCTACCGGTACAACATGGAAAGAATCAAGGCGATTGTCTCTCTGCTACCGGTACAACATGGAAAGAATCAAGGCGATTGTCTCTCTGCTACCGGTACAACATAGAAAGAATCAAGGCGATTGTCTCTCTGCTACCGGTACAACATAGAAAGAATCAAGGCGATTGTCTCTCTGCTACCGGTACAACATAGAAAGAATCAAGGCGATTGTCTCTCTGCTACCGGTACAACATAGAAAGAATCAAGGCGATTGTCTCTCTGCTACCGGTACAACATGGAAAGAATCAAGGCGATTGTCTCTCTGCTACCGGTACAACATAGAAAGAATCAAGGCGATTGTCTCTCTGCTACCGGTACAACATGGAAAGAATCAATGGGAGTGTCTCTCTGCTACCGGTACAACATGGAAAGAATCAATGGGAGTGTCTCTCTGCTACCGGTACAACATGGAAAGAATCAAGGCGAGTGTCTCTCTGCTACCGGTACAACATGGAAAGAATCAATGGGAGTGTCTCTCTGCTACCGGTACAACATGGAAAGAATCAAGGCGAGTGTCTCTCTGCTACCGGTACAACATGGAAAGAATCAAGGCGAGTGTCTCTCTGCTACCGGTACAACATGGAAAGAATCAAGGCGAGTGTCTCTCTGCTACCGGTACAACATGGAAAGAATCAAGGCGATTGTCTCTCTGCTACCGGTACAACATGGAAAGAATCAAGGCGAGTGTCTCTCTGCTACCGGTACAACATGGAAAGAATCAAGGCGATTGTCTCTCTGCTACCGGTACAACATGGAAAGAATCAAGGCGATTGTCTCTCTGCTACCGGTACAACATGGAAAGAATCAAGGCGATTGTCTCTCTGCTACCGGTACAAAATGGAAAGAATCAAGGCGATTGTCTCTCTGCTACCGGTACAAAATGGAAAGAATCAAGGCGATTGTCTCTCTGCTACCGGTACAACATGGAAAGAATCAAGGCGAGTGTCTCTCTGCTACCGGTACAAAATGGAAAGAATCAAGGCGATTGTCTCTCTGCTACCGGTACAACATGGAAAGAATCAAGGCGATTGTCTCTCTGCTACCGGTACAGCATGGAAAGAATCAAGGCGATTGTCTCTCTGCTACCGGTACAACATGGAAAGAATCAAGGCGATTGTCTCTCTGCTACCGGTACAACATAGAAAGAATCAAGGCGATTGTCTCTCTGCTACCGGTACAACATGGAAAGAATCAAGGCGAGTGTCTCTCTGCTACCGTTTGTCTCGACGGATTAATTCGAACATGTTTTTTTTTACTTCCATAAAGACGAAACCAACAAACTGTTGCGTTTGGAACACGATCTGGTGGTCAGTGTAAGCACTCTTTCTCCAGTATCAGTCAGCCAGTTAGAGAATCTGACGTCAAATAATCTTTTGACATGTATAATCCACCAGTTGTTGTTTTTTTAGTCTTAAATAATTAAAATAAAGTTTACTTAGTTCATATTCTTAACGTCTTCGTCTTTCTTCTGGTGATTTTAATGATTTGTTTCTTTAAATGGGATTCCGGCATAACAAAATGAACGCCACCGAGTGGTACGGATTCAAAAAAGGTTGAAAAGCACTGACATATATCTAGTGACCACTGAGAATATCCTCCAAATAGTTAAAAGCATACCAAAAAAAATCTATCTGGTTTAACTAATGTTTAACGAATGTCATGATCAGAAGTAGCGAATTTGTTAATGTTGCTAAACGTAATTCAAATGACATATCTAATACATCATTTAAAATATTTTTGTAGATGAATTTTGCGACTTTTTTGAACTAACATATATAAAAGAGCTAAATGTCATTTGTCCCTGTAAAAAATCTTTTATCATTGCAGAGATGACAGGGCCTCAAATAGCTCCACTGGATACCAAATTCACTCGTGTACCTTCCAAATCTCCGACAGACAGTATGGATATGAGTGATACCAGACGTCTGACGTCTGCTGGCTCCAGAAGTGGAGGAAAAAATAAAGTAATATTTTTTTAGTACATCTTTCATGCTTATAGCATGCTCAGTACGCTATGCTTCAGTTTCATGCTTATATGATGCTCAGTACGCTATGCTTCAGTTTCATGCTTAATTGCTTATATGATGCTCAGTACGCTATGCTACAGTTTCATGCTTATATGATGCCCAGTAAGCTATGCTACAGTTTCATGCTTATAGCATGCTCAGTACGCTATGCTTCAGTTTCATGCTTATATGATGCTCAGTACGCTATGCTACAGTTTCATGCTTATATGATGCTCAGTACGCTATGCTACAGTTTCATGCTTATAGCATGCTCAGTACGCTATGCTTTAGTTTCATGCTTATAGCATGCTCAGTACGCTATGCTTCAGTTTCATGCTTATATGATGCTCAGTACGCTATGCTTCAGTTTCATGCTTATAGCAAGCTCATTACGCTATGCTTCAGTTTCATGCTTATAGCAAGCTCATTACGCTATGCTTCAGTTTCATGCTTATAGCAAGCTCATTACGCTATGCTTCAGTTTCATGCTTATAGCAAGCTCAATACGCTATGCTTCAGTTTCATGCTTATAGCAAGCTCATTATGCTATGCTTCAGTTTCATGCTTATAGCAAGCTCATTACGCTATGCTTCAGTTTCATGCTTTTAGCAAGCTCATTACGCTATGTTTTAGTTTAATGCTTATAGCAAGCTCATTACGCTATGCTTCAGTTTCATGCTTATAGCAAGCTCATTATGCTATGCTTCAGTTTCATGCTTATAGCAAGCTTATTACGCTATGCTTCAGTTTCATGCTTATAGCAAGCTCATTATGCTATGCTTCAGTTTCATGCTTATAGCAAGCTCATTACGCTATGCTTCAGTTTCATGCTTTTAGCAAGCTCATTACGCTATGTTTTAGTTTAATGCTTATAGCAAGCTCATTACGCTATGCTTCAGTTTCATGCTTATAGCAAGCTCATTATGCTATGCTTCAGTTTCATGCTTATAGCAAGCTTATTACGCTATGCTTCAGTTTCATGCTTATAGCAAGCTCATTACGCTATGCTTCAGTTTCATGCTTATAGCAAGCTCATTACGCTATGCTTCAGTTTCATGCTTTTAGCAAGCTCATTACGCTATGTTTTAGTTTAATGCTTATAGCAAGCTCATTACGCCATGCTTCAGTTATATGCTTATAACAAGCTCATTACGCTATGTTTCATTCGGAAAGGGAGATCTGAGAGAAGGTTTCCATGCTGCTTTTAGTCTCAGCAAAGACAACTCAGTGGCTTGTGTGTCGGTCCACTGCAAACATACAAGATACAAACGTTCAGTTTGTTTGTTTTTACTATGTCAAATAATGGGATATGTTGTCAGTTTGAATCACTAGAGTATAACAGTAAAGTAGAATGTAATTATTGAGTGGCATGGCGCTTAGCTGCCTTGCTATAGATCTTGAGATGTAGGCCTAATTTACAGCGCAGTTCATTTTATGTTTATCATGCTATAAACTATCATTGACATCATATTTATCTTTTTAAAACACCTAATATGTGCAATTTAAATAGTTTAGATAATACCTGATAATAGATATATCTATAATAAATCAACCCACATTTCAACGACCCACATTTGACCTTTGTATTCTAATTACGTTTAATTGGCCAACTTTAAATCGTCCTCCCAAACACACTCCCTTATGGTCTGTGATCTCTAGATCACTTTTCTCTCCCCTCCTTTATATACAACCAAGCCACGGCCCGCAGGTAATATTCGGCCATTGATGCGATACTATCTTAACCCTCGACACTTGCCCATTGTGCATAATTAAGCCTTAGAAGTCTCCGCAATATCACACGGAGATGCGGCTAGAGATTTTTGTGTTGGAAATTTATCTATGTCTTGATTGTCTTCTGGACGGAATAGGGCGGGCACCTCTGTTTTTTTTATACCAATTTTTTTTTAAAGAGATTAATAAAAACTATCTCATATCTCCAGGTTCAGATAGTTCCACTTGACCTCAAGAAGAATGACCCAGTTATCTTGGATGACGACTCTGACAGCGATGAGGAAGATGAAGACCTGGAAAACAGAAAGGTCACCGTGCCCTTAACCATCACCATGATTGTCATAGGCGGCTACATCTTTGGAGGGGCGGTGTTGTTTGGTCTGTGGGAGGGATGGGACTGGCTCCAGTCTGCTTACTTCTGCTTCATCACACTCAGCACCATCGGGTTCGGTGACGTAGTGCCAGGGAGAGACTTTGACAACCCCCAAGTACAAGCACAGCTGATGCTTGGAAGTATCTACATTCTGTTTGGTATGGCCATCTTGTCGATGTGTTTCTCCCTGATGCAGGAAGAAATTTTGGCTAAAGCCAGATGGATTGGTCAAAAACTGGGAATAGTTGAAAAGGATGCAGAAGACTAAATACATTAAACAACAAAATACAGCGGCAAGGGTGGGAGACTTTGGTTGCCTTGATTGTAATGCACCCAGACGTACACTTACTCAGTTGAAATGTTTGTATAAAAACGAATTGTTTTTGATATTTCATTCTCGAGTCATGTATAATATCTTTGTTATTTTATTCTTCAGTCATGTATAATACTTTTCTGTTTGTTTTTAAAAACTTTTCAAGAATATTTTGAATATTTTTTTCTGTAAAAATCAGTTTGGTTTCTACTCTCACAATGAACATTGTTCTTGGTGCATTTTTTGCTTAAATTGCAGAGAGAAATTTTTTAAAACAAATATATAATTTGTGAAGGGGAAATACTTTAAAAGGTATTTAACTACATTTAAATATACAATATTTATTGAGATATTACATCACGTGATTGCAATACCATTTTCTCCATTCAGTGTAAAGATTATACAAATAAATGACTTGTGAATAAACAAATTAATGGCAATCACAATGCAAATTAAATTAAGACGCTGAAATAAAATATTAAAAATGCAAAATGGAATACAAAAACAAATATAGCAACTAAAAAGAAAGAATTTAGTTCTTGTTCAAGTTGCATATTCTATTACTTACTGATATGTCTGTACTGTGTACAATATGCTGTTATGCATATGTTCAAGAATTATTGAAGGGAGATGCCGATATAAATGAATTCAAATATAAGTATATGGGATAGTCTCGTTTGTTTCTACTCCTTTCTACTCATATTGTAGTTATCAACTAGCTCTAACCAATAGATAAACAGATTGGCTTTGCTCTAACTAAACTAGAAACTAGTAATGTTCATTGTTTGTACCAGTATAATGTAGGCTACTTCCGATCACATCTGTTGACACACAGGTTTAAATATTTACAAGTTTTGATTTTTTTTTTTAAATCTCTTAAATGTGAAATTATTTTTATAAAAAAAAAGATAAACAATACAGAAAAATATCTTCTTAAACCAGCGTAAAGTGAAATTTGTGTACAGTGTGCCAAGGGATACAATTGAAATCAATATTGCTTCATCTTGTGTTGATCCCACGTTGCTATCCCTAGTTAACTGAGAGCTGTCTGATGTCTAGTAAATGTGTCAGAAAATATTGGTAGATTCGAATAATAATTCGTAAACTTTACTTAGATGTTATTTTTAGAAGTTGATTTCATTTATTCATTCATTTTAAAAAAAAAAAAGGGGGGGGGGCGGTTTAGTTTAAGGGAGACAACTTGACTATGAAGACAACAGTCAGTGGTGTATTGTTGGCCTATTTATGTATGTTTTTGTTTAATTTAGTATAAATTATTGAAATAAAAGAAAAGACCAGATGGAACGTGGAGCTTATTATGCACAATGCATGTAAATTGTTTACAGCCAAGGCATTACATTACAGTCAGATCTACAATACAAGATTGGCACAATTATTCTCTAACATACGCAATTGGAAACATAAGATACGTAACAAACATATGACCAATATTTCCATTATACTGCACTCGCTCATAAATAAACAATATTGTAATCTAGGGTTATCAGGAATTCTTTTTCTGTTGTTGTTGTTGTTTTTTATATTATTTTGTTTTGTAATTATTTATGGCATTGATATAAGAGAGTTGATGTCTTTGAACCATTTCTCTAGTCTCCATAGAGAACTGCAGCACATGAGCTGATGTATTTGAACCATTCCTCTAGTCTCCACAGAGAACTGCAACACAGGAGCTGATGTATTTGAACCATTCCTCTAGTCTCCATAGAGAACTGCAACACAGGAGCTGATGCATTTGAACCATTCCTCTAGTCTCCATAGAGAACTGCAACACAGGAGTTGATGTATTTGAACCATTCCTCTAGTCTCCATAGAGAACTGCAACACAGGTGCTGATGTATTTTAACCATTCCTCTAGTCTCTACAGAGAACTGCAACACAGGAGTTGATGTATTTGAACCATTCCTCTAGTCTCCATATAGAACTGCAACACAGAAAAATCTTACTCTGGAATAAATGTAACCTAACACAACTACACCAAGCTGCATTAAACTTTCAACAAACATTCTTATTAGAAAAAGACATTAACCAACCAGTCGATGACCTCTGGAATTTCATTAAAAACCATCTTAAAAGCATTATAGAAAATCATATACCAACTAAATACACATCAAACAAAATAAATAAATGCTGGTTTAATAATAGACTAAAGAAGCTTTGTAAACAGAAGGAAAACCTATATAGAAAATTTAAAGAAACCAAGGCAGAAAGAGTTTACAAAAAGTATATAAAAATTAAACACCTAACCCAAAAAGTAAGCAGACAGCTGCAGAGTGAATACATAAACAATGTAATATCTAAAGATAACAACAAAAACCTATGGTCATACATTAAGTCTAAGAAAATGGAAACAACAGGCATAGCGCCATTAAAAGATGAACATAACATAATACATAATGATAATGAAACTAAAGCAAACATCCTAAACAAATACTTTGCATCAGCATTCTCAGCCCCAGGAGACAAAGACATATTTCTTAATTTGAACCAAGTAGACAACATAGAAGATTTAGTAGTACAAGAAAATGGAATTAAAAAACTATTAGCCAACACCAAACCAAATAAAGCGTCTGGACCTGATGGTATTCCAGCTAGATTACTCAAAGAACTAAGCAATGAGCTAGCCCCAGTGTTCAAAATACTCTTTCAGGCATCGCTTAACCAGGGCAGAGTACCAAAGGACTGGAAAGAAGCTAATGTCACCCCCCCCTATTTAAAAAAGGAGAAAAATCTGATCCAGGAAACTACAGACCAGTATCATTTACCAGCATCACATGTAAAATACTAGAACACATAATATGTAGCAACATCATAAACCACTTAGACAAACATAATGTCCTCACCCCATACCAACATGGCTTTAGGAAATATAGATCATGTGAAACACAACTAATAGGACTAATTGATGATTTCTCAAAAGGTTTAGATAATAGTGAACAAATAGATGCTATCTTACTAGATTTTTCCAAGGCTTTTGACAAAGTTCACCACCATAGTTTGCTTAAAAAATTAAAATATTTCGGCATTAACGGTCCACTGTATCAGTGGATTAAAGATTTTCTGATAGGGAGAGAACAAACTGTAATAATAAATGGCTCTAAATCAACACCAATAACAGTAAACTCAGGTGTACCTCAAGGAACAGTCTTGGGTCCACTACTATTTTTAATTTACATAAATGATTTACCAAATTGCATTAGTTCAGGAACAAAAGTCAGATTATTTGCAGACGATTGCATAATATATAGAACAATAAAAACAAAACAAGACACAGATATTTTACAAAGAGAATTAGATGAATTACAGAAATGGGAATCAAATTGGAGCATGTCTTTCCACCCAGAAAAATGTCAGTTGTTAAGAGTAACAAAAAAAATTAAACAAATTAATTCCACTTATCTTATTCATGGCAAACCAGTAACACAGACTAAAAACTCAAAATACCTAGGTGTTATAATAAATGAAAAACTGTCATGGAATCCACATATTGATGAAACTATAAAAAAATCCAACAAAGCATTAGGGTTTATTAAAAGAAATTTCTATAAATCAAATAAGAACATAAAACTAAAATGTTATTTAACCTTGGTTAGGCCAATAATAGAATATGCATCCACCGTGTGGGACCCCTCAACTCAAGAAAACATTAAGAAACTGGAACAAACACAAAATAGAGCAGTGAGATTCATAACAAACGAATATTCACATTTGACTAGGGTAACACCATTAATAAAATCACTAAATTTAGAAAGCCTTCAGGACAGAAGACTCAAAAGTAAAGTAGCAATTATACATAAAACACTGAACCATAATCTTCAAATACAAAAACAAAATTTAATAAAATACTCTGAAAGACACAAAAATAAAGGCACATTCCTCGTCCCATATGCTAGGACAAATTTGTACAAATACTCCTTCTTCCCTAGTGCTATTAGAGCATGGAATGGGTTGCCTGAGCTAGCCAGAAAAACCAGTGACTTGGCAGAATTTAAGTCATTGGTTAATATGCATGACTAAATGCATGACGCGTAGGACGTAATCATCTTCTTTTTTGAAGTAACGTCTGTATTATATAAGATAAGAAGATAAGATAGGAGTTGATGTATTTGTACAATTCCTCTAGTCTCCATAGAGAACTGCAACACAGGTGCTGATGTATTTGAACCATTCCTCTAGTCTCCATAGAGAACTGCAACACAGGAGTTGATGTATTTGTACAATTCCTCTAGTCTCCATAGAGAACTGCAACACAGGAGCTGATGTATTTCAACCATTCCTCTAGTCTCCATAGAGAACTGCAACACTGGAGTTCCTTAAGTTAAACACTGAGAAGTGAGACATCGCAGACTCGAGGAAATATTGAATCTTTTAAAATGTCGTCCTACTAAATAGATCAAAATGTTGAAATTATTTATAAACCATTATAAGAAATACATTGTAACTTTAGTCAATATAAGTACAAATTACTAACAAACGACTGACTGAATGAACTGACCCTTTAATTAGATCGCGAGTATGCAACCCTCAAGACATGCTAACTGTGACCTATGAAACTCACTGTAATGTTTATATTGTTTAACAAGGCCGTTCTATACTTAGTATATAATTAATTTTACATTACATAATTGGTCTTGTAAAAAGAAAAAAGAAAGATAATTACTTATTGACGAATATTAATTATAAGTTATAATGAAACTGAGCAAGAACATCATAATAAAGCAGAGCAAAAGAAGCTGGACCAGTTCGTTGACCAGTGGAATGAAATACATTGCACCAGCTGTTGGTAGTTCAAACCTATTTGATTAATCGAATTTTAGTTTAGAACTTATTAGTTCTGAATATAGTGTAGTCATCTAAAGGTTTTAAAACTTTTAATGTATTTTCAGTAATAGATCTGGATCAGTGGTTCTCAAACTGTGATCCGCGGACCCCCAGGGATCCACGAAACGACTATAGGGGGTCTGCAGAAAGATGAAATTGTATACAATTAAATTAACTTCTTTACTAAAAGCTACTTTATCCGATCTGATAATATTTATGATAATAAAGTCAATCTATGTAAAGAGACTTTAAAATGTGTTGGGTACCAAGCTGACATGTTATTTGAACTAGCTTTTTTATAGAGCAATGAAAATGTTCTACGAAATTTTGATTTCTAATATTTTTACTCTAGAAAAGGATATGTTCAATCATGGATTTGAATTTTTGTTGGTCTAATAAACTAAAAGAAAAAAAAATTAGGTTTCAAATTTTAGTGAACAATTATTACATTTTTCAAGTCATCACAAAATAAAAATTCTTCAAATCTGAGTTGAAAATCGATAGACTTAAATCTTTCACTTACATCAATTTCAGTCAGATCTTGAATTTTCCGGATTTCCCACCTTACATTTTAAATAAAAAGGGCCACAATAGTACTTGGTTTTGTTTATGTGTGTCTCCTAGCGACAAGCCCTGGAAAACCGCTTCAGATTCATGTATTGTTTATGTGAGTCTCCTAGCGACAAGCCCTGGAAAACCGCTTCAGATTCCTATGAGTGGCGGTGTTAGCATAGCACCACTGGGCCAAAGGCCTTATCGTTTAAGGTTCAATGGACAGGACGAAATAGTCCCAAGATGGACTTCAAAGGCCACATGTTCACAACCAAGTCGAACCACCTAATTGGAGGTACTCGGCTTTGTTCATCGAAGGGCCCTTGTTACACGGCATGAAATGACTACCATAAACTCACCCATACAGAGGATCAACAGACCATCAAGTGTTGCGCCCACAACGGTTCAACAGACTAAGGGATAGGTGAAGGTGAGGTGATAGGTATGGTGGTTGCTGTCAGCCGAGTAGTGTGCACTCTGGATTATCTTGACAAAGGTATTGTATGGTGGTTGCTGTCAGCCGAGTAGTGTGCACTCTGGATTATCTTGACAAAGGTATTGTATGGTGGTTGCTGTCAGCCGAGTAGTGTGCACTCTGGATTATCTTGACAAAGGTATTGTATGGTGGTTGCTGTCAGCCGAGTAGTGTGCACTCTGGATTATCTTGACAAAGGTATTGTATGGTGGTTGCTGTCAGCCGAGTAGTGTGCACTCTGGATTATCTTGACAAAGGTATTGTATGGTGGTTGCTGTCAGCCGAGTAGTGTGCACTCTGGATTATCTTGACAAAGGTATTGTATGGTGGTTGCTGTCCACCGAGTAGTGTGCACTCTGGATTATTTTGACAAAGGTATTGTATGGTGGTTGCTGTCAGCCGAGTAGTGTGCACTCTGGATTATCTTGACAAAGGTATTGTATGGTGGTTGCTGTCAGCCGAGTAGTGTGCACTCTGGATTATCTTGACAAAGGTATTGTATGGTGGTTGCTGTCAGCCGAGTAGTGTGCACTCTGGATTATCTTGACAAAGGTATAGTATGGTGGTTGCTGTCCGCCGAGTAGTGTGCACTCTGGATTATCTTGACAAATGTATTGTATGTTGGTTGCTGTCCGCCGAGTAGTGTGCACTCTGGATTATCTTGACAAATGTATTGTATGGTGGTTGCTGTCCGCCGAGTAGTGTGCACTCTGGATTATCTTGACAAATGTATTGTATGGTGGTTGCTGTCAGCCGAGTAGTGTGCACTCTGGATTATCTTGACAAATGTAGTGTAGGGTGGTTGCTGTCCGCCGAGTAGTGTGCACTCTGGATTATCTTGACAAATGTAGTGTAGGGTGGTTGCTGTCAGCCGAGTAGTGTGCACTCTGGATTATCTTGACAAAGGTATTGTATGGTGGTTGCTGTCAGCCGAGTAGTGTGCACTCTGGATTATCTTGACAAATGTAGTGTAGGGTGGTTGCTGTCAGCCGAGTAGTGTGCACTCTGGATTATCTTGACAAAGGTATTGTATGGTGGTTGCTGTCCGCCGAGTAGTGTGCACTCTGGATTATCTTGACAAAGGTATTGTATGGTAGTTGCTGTCAGCCGAGTAGTGTGCACTCTGGATTATCTTGACAAAGGTATTGTATGGTGGTTGCTGTCAGCCGAGTAGTGTGCACTCTGGATTATCTTGACAAAGGTATTGTATGGTGGTTGCTGTCAGCCGAGTAGTGTGCACTCTGGATTATCTTGACAAAGGTATTGTATGGTGGTTGCTGTCAGCCGAGTAGTGTGCACTCTGGATTATCTTGACAAAGGTATTGTATGGTGGTTGCTGTCAGCCGAGTAGTGTGCACTCTGGATTATCTTGACAAAGGTATTGTATGGTGGTTGCTGTCAGCCGAGTAGTGTGCACTCTGGATTATCTTGACAAAGGTATAGTATGGTGGTTGCTGTCCGCCGAGTAGTGTGCACTCTGGATTATCTTGACAAATGTATTGTATGTTGGTTGCTGTCCGCCGAGTAGTGTGCACTCTGGATTATCTTGACAAATGTATTGTATGGTGGTTGCTGTCCGCCGAGTAGTGTGCACTCTGGATTATCTTGACAAATGTATTGTATGGTGGTTGCTGTCCGCCGAGTAGTGTGCACTCTGGATTATCTTGACAAATGTATTGTATGGTGGTTGCTGTCCGCCGAGTAGTGTGCACTCTGGATTATCTTGACAAATGTATTGTATGGTGGTTGCTGTCAGCCGAGTAGTGTGCACTCTGGATTATCTTGACAAAGGTATTGGATCTGAACTCTCCGCGGCAGCTATCCGTTACGAGATACTTCCAGATTTTTTACCTTTCTTTCTCAGTAGCGTTTAGAATGTTTAAACATGGCAACATAATGATCATGGTTAAAAATATTCTGATTTAAAATTTAACATTTAGAATAAGATGGTAGTGCACTACATGTATCTAGATAGTGTACTTTGGTTTTCCATGGCATTTAAATTTCTAGGATATTTAAATATATTTTTTTTTTGCCTTTAATTATTTAAGAAAGATTTTATTTAAAAGCGGATTTGATTAGCTTTAAATGTAATAGTTTTATGATCGAAAATGTTTTTCTAAAAAAATGTATAGTAATTCCAAGAAACACTCCGATAAATAGTGTAAAATTGATAATAAGTTTGGACATTCTTTCAAAGTATTTAATTCGTTTCTCTCTCTTTCAGCTCTCAATGCAATCAATTACATGTTCAAAGAATTCCTCGGTCTCATACATTCTGAGCTAGCCAGAAAAACCAGTGACTTGGCAGAATTTAAGTCATTGGTTAATATGCATGACTAAATGCATGACGCGTAGGACGTAATCATCTTCTTTTTTGAAGTAACGTCTGTATTATATAAGATAAGATAAGATAAGATTATTATCCTTATCCCTGCCCTGATTGAGCCGCGCGCAATCCATTTCACATAGGGCCCGCAAATATTAGGGCCGGACCTTGGTATCTTGTTCAGTGTGTGCAAGTAAGGAGTAGAGAAGCTTTGTTATGACCATTTCCTGTGTTTTGGTATGGGACAGTATAATTCGAAGCTTGAACACATTGCAATAATTCACCAGCAAAATAACAATGTAAAAGCTACCTACGGGTCTACGCAATTAAAGTGTAAACAATTTATAAAGCCTTTAAAACACAATAACTAATCATGCATCGACATAGTTACATAATAAATCAATCTACAATAAGACGGTGTGCAAATGTTTAATTAGGCCGATGGAAACATTAAAACTTGTTCTTGTTTGCGAAGAAATGTCTTAGTGTACTGTTGTGAGCCTAGTGACGTAAGCGGTGTTAAGTTGTTTTTTTTCCCTTTGACATCATTCATAAAACATTCTACCCAAAATTAATTTTCGATAATGAGACATTTTCAAACCAATATAACTGTCGACCTCGAGTTTTCCCGATGTGGCCAATGGTTCCATGACAATTCCCCACATCAGTCAATTCCCCACATTCCCAACTCCCCACAATTACAATTCCCCACATCACTATTCCCCACATTGCAATTCCCCAAATTCACAATTCCCCACGTTTACAACTCCCCACATTGGGATAATATTTATTATAACCATAGACTAATGTACTATATAAGACAGTCCATATAATGATACAAAAGCGTGCCCTCCGTTTCCCCACATCGAGCATTATTTTATTTAAAAACGCTACTTGTTAATAAATATGTAAAAATACATTATCCAAGCATGCATTTTTATATACAATTTGCCTTTTAAAAATTTGAAACAGGTAAGTTAAATTCTATTATTTTTTGAATCTTTCTTAAAACATGCTAAAACGTAACATTTTTGATTTTTATCTTTTTTTAAATTACCAAAATTAAAGTTCTCAAAAATAATAGACTCTACTTATGGTGTAAAAATAAAAACACGAAATAAATCAAATAAAATTCTTTTCGCGCCTTACAACGTATCTACGTGCTCCGCGTCGCGCGCACCAAGTTTGCACATTTGATAGTCTGTAGCGAACTTACCCTAGTCGGGAGTCCGAAAGTGGTGTCGCCATCTACATTCGGGGCTACGATAGGTACCACGCATTGGTATACCCCCTGTGTTTCTGCTATTTTGCCACAGTCTGAGTTGACTGTTGACGAGGTAAGACCGCTATCAGTTTAATTTTGATTTAGATCTGGAGATCTTAAGATCTTCATGTATTTGCGCAGTTGTTGATTGCCTACACAAATTCAATGAGCAAATCACTTGATTTGCCCATTGAATTTGTGTAGGCAATCGGCAGCATCTGCATTTATCTTTTAATATTAATAAAATTGCAATTGCTACTAGCTGTTTAATTAATAAAATTACAGTACATATTTACAGTATTTTATTTTTAATTTTAGAGCCTACCCTACGCAAAAATGGAGTTTTACTTGAGTGAGAGGGGAGGAAAGGTCTTGGGTTTTCAGGGACATGAGTACATCTTCCACAGAAAAATCAATGGCACTGTACACTGGAGGTGCAGGCACTACAGAAAATTCAACTGCCATTCAAAAATGAGGACCATTGATGATGAAAACCATGAGGTTACTGCTGAACCAACTGAACACTCACATGATTCTTTCCCACAGAAAATCAAAGCCAATGTGGCAATGCAGATGATGAAAGAAACAATGAATTCTGTTGGGGCCAATCCAAGAAATGTGATGGGAACAGTTCTTCAAGAGATGAAATTATCTCAGGAGGTAAAAGCCCACATGCCAAAAAAGTAAGAAGTATGAGACCCTAAATAGCAAAGTAATTGAGGCTGTCCAAGGGTATGCCAATCAACAGGATAAGATTAAGTATTTGAGAAAATTGGCCAACATGCAGTTTCCAAAGTAACCTTTGTGTTTAGTAGTTTCTGTTTACTTTAGTCATTCTTGTCAATTATTAATAGTTTTTGTACTGTACATTTAGTTTAATGATTTTTCTTTTATTAGATAATAGGACCTTATCTAATTCATTATTTTGTACCAAGCATATTTTGTATTAAACTCATTTGTTCATTTGTGTATATCAGTTACTTGTATTTTGTAATCAGTAATGCATTTCAATAAATTGTCATGATATTAACTTTTGGAGATTAATTAATACTTTTTGCATTTTAGAATTCCTTCATTATATTATTAATTTAGTGCAATTTATATTATCCCAATGTGGGGAGTTGTAAACGTGGGGAATTGTGAATTTGGGGAATTGCAATGTGGGGAATTGACTGATGTGGGGAATTGTCTGGCCACCGTGGCCAATGAGTTGAGAATTTTTTGTTCTCACTAATATGCACGTACCTTGCAATTTTAAAGAAAATCGTTAGAGCCGTTTTCGAAATAATATATATGTATGCAAGAATTGCTCGCATAATAGTATAGGATTTACAACAATGGAAATACCGTACAACCGCAATCATTGTATAAATATTTGCAAAGTACTGACATTCAGTGGAGTCACTAGGGAAGTGCGGGGGGGGTGAGGTCCGCACCGGGTGACACCAGTTAGGGGAGGGGACACCAGTTAGGGGAGGTGACACGAGTTAGGGGAGGTGACACCAGTTAGGGGAGGTGACACCAGTTAGGGGAGGGGACACCAGTTAGGGGAGGTGACACCAGTTAGGGGAGGTGACACCAGTTAGGGGAGGTGACACCAGTTAGGGGAGGTGACACCAGTTAGGGGAGGTGACACCAGTTAGGGGAGGGGACACCAGTTAGGGGAGGGGACACAAGTTAGGGGAGGTGACACCAGTTAGGGGAGGGGACACCAGTTAGGGGAGGTGACACCAGTTAGGGGAGGGGACACCAGTTAGGGGAGGTGACACCAGTTAGGGGAGGTGACACCAGTTAGGGGAGGTGAATCCAGTTAGGGGAGGTGACACCAGTTAGGGGAGGTGAATCCAGTTAGGGGAGGTGACACCAGTTAGGGAAGGTGACACCAGTTAGGGAAGGGGACACCAGTTAGGGGAGGTGAAACCAGTTAGGGGAGGGGACACCATTTAGGGGAGGTGACACCAGTTAGGGGAGGTGAAACCAGTTAGGGGAGGTGACACCAGTTAGGGGAGGTGACACCAGTTATGGGAGGTGACACCAGTTAGGGGAGGTGACACCAGTTAGGGGAGGTGACACCAGTTAGGGGAGGTGACACCAGTTAGGGGAGGTGACACCAGTTAGGGGAGGTGACACCAGTTAGGGGAGGTGACACCAGTTAGGGGAGGTGACACCAGTTAGGGGAGGTGACACCAGTTAGGGAAGGGGACACCAGTTAGGGGAGGTGACACCAGTTAGTGGAGGTGACACCAGTTAGGGGAGGGGACACCAGTTAGGGGAGGGGACATCAGTTAGGGGAGGTGACACCAGTTAGGGGAGGTGACACCAGTTAGGGGAGGTGACACCAGTTAGGGGAGGTGACACCAGTTAGGGGAGGTGACACCAGTTAGGGGAGGTGACACCAGTTAGGGGAGGTGACACCAGTTAGGGGAGGTGACACCAGTTAGGGGAGGTGACACCAGTTAGGGGAGGGGACACCAGTTAGGGGAGGTGACACCAGTTAGGGGAGGGGACACCAGTTAGGGGAGGTGACACCAGTTAGGGGAGGGGACACCAGTTAGGGGAGGTGAATCCAGTTGGGGTAGGTGACACCAGTTAGGGGAGGTGACACCAGTTAGGGGAGGTGACACCAGTTAGGGGAGGTGACACCAGTTAGGGGAGGTGACACCAGTTAGGGGAGGTGACACCAGTTAGGGGAGGTGACACCAGTTAGGGGAGTTGACACCAGTTAGGGGAGGTGACACCAGTTAGGGGAGGGGACACCAGTTAGGGGAGGTGACACCAGTTAGGGGAGGGGACACCAGTTAGGGGAGGTGACACCAGTTAGGGGAGGGGACACCAGTTAGGGGAGGTGACACCAGTTAGGGGAGGTGACACCCAAGTCAAACAAAATGCGGAATAATTGACAATTTTGTAAAAAGTACTTACTTTCAGTTGTATATTAGCTGCATGCATATAAACGCTGCTTTGATTTTTTACAATATTTTTATCGAATCTATTGCAATAGTAGCTAGCATCACTGTTTAACAAATGACGACATTCTCCAGGTATATGTAAATTTAGTAGAATAGGAAAGTACATAAGCGACAATTGAGATTTCTGATGATGATGATGATGTAATTTCAAAAGTGGAATGTAAAAGAAACTCTAACCAAGATGAAGAAAATGTTATAATGAATCAGTGGAATGTTATAGATTTCCATAGTTTAGGGGATAGTTTCTTTTTGTCGTGTGCCAATTTCCCATGAATTGAGCAGAAAATTATCTTAAGGAAAAGGAAAAGTGCATTTGCACCAGTTGTTCAAATAATGGTTCTGATGTTTCCTGTTGAGGATGATTTAGTTACTGAATAGTAAGAAATTGTATGTTGTTTTTTTTTTGTTTTTTTTGTTGTCAACTATTTTCAACTAATACACTAAAATAAAATACAAACTAGTAACTTAAAAAAGTGGTGGATATAAAATCTGAAATGAGGAATATCAATAGACGTATGAAAAATAGTCATCTGAGTTGGAACATTGGACAACATCCGGCTACAAATACAATGGACAATTGCTAAGATTGGTGTAAAGAAGAAAGCCAATGGAATTGCACGGCATCCGGCTACAAATACAATGGACAATTGATTGGTGTAAAGAAGAAAGCCAATGGAATTGCACGGACTGTTTCTATAAAATCGGAATATTTGACATTTTGACCATATTAAACAACAAGTATTTATTGAATATACAATTACCATAAGATGATGTAACTGTTGTATGGATAAAACCCATAACCGAAAGTGTATCTTGTTGAAATGTATATAAATGTTTTAGAGAACCACGTAAAAGATATACGTACGAGTCAAAGCTACTGTAAGCACCTCTGTAGTTTTTGTTTGAAAGCACACCAGGCTTAGTACACACTTATCAGTTTCATTAGTTATAAGATTTTAAGGGAGAAAGAGCTGGTGAGATCTACTTAGTATATTAATATTAACAATATTATTACTATTATTAGATTAATATATTATGCTTAATATAATATAATTTTGTATACTTAATATCTGTCTATCTACGTTAATGTCTAGAAATGAGTGTGAGCTTGAATGTAGGATATGTCGAGCTCAGGAATATAAAACAATGCAGCTTCGGTGTATGGAGCCCTAAAGGAGTACAGTAAATTTTAAGAAACAACAGAAAAGCTATTTAATACATGGTATAAAGGTTCCCCTTTCAAACCTTGTGGTGTATAGTTCAGATGATGTAAATGGCATCTGTTTATGTGGCTTACGGTTAACGAGGGTGTCATGTGGCCAGCACAAAGACCAATCACCATTACTTTTCCCCAACTAATGTCAGGTACCCATTAGAGCTGGGTGGACTCATATGCACCAAAAGATCCCGAAATTAATATTCCAGTTCTCTCCAGGATTCAAACCAGGGACCCACGGTACGGAAGCCAAGTGCTTTACCGGTCAGCCACCGCGCCTCAAATAGATGTGTATAACATTAACTTAATCTTTGTGGTCAACATTATTTTTCAGGCAGGAAATGCTTCTTGCCTATATTTTTTGATACAATGGAAATAATGTTTTCGTTCTAAAAAAATAGCCTTTAGAGGCGCAGCTTAAGATCTATCGCCAGATGCCTTATTTTATCTATCTTTGTTTTATTTACTAGAAGGCCAAAGATACATAAGAGTAGCCACACCTTTAAACTATTGACAAAGTGATGGCTAATTAAACTTTTTCTTTACCAAAAGCATAATACATTTTTCAGACGACACTTTCATAACAGGCAAATTTATTAAAAATGAAATCATTAAAGAAATTAATTTTTAATGATTAATACGTTTTCAAGTTTGAAATCCAGAAAAATAAACATTGTAATTTACTTAAGTTTGCATTATTGCACAACTGAACTACAGATAAATTGCAACAACTGAATTTTGAAATTTAATTGACACTCATTTTATAGTTGTTTAACAATCAATTAATGTAGTTAATTATAAAATATGTGTATTATGGCTAAACAAACAAAAAAAACACCAATTTTTTCGGGGGAGGGGGGGGGCGGGGGGGGTGACAGCCTGAGTTGACGGCACCGGGTGACACCCACCCTGGTGACGCCACTACTGACATTTCTCTCCACAATGTCTCGAACAGGTATAAAGTTGAACTAGAATACGAGTGTCCGAGCTTTATGATACTAAATTAGTAATGGATGGCTCCTAGGTCGTGGACAGTTGTGTGCGTTGATCCCGAGTTCAAAACCTCGCTTCTATCACAGTCGTCCTTCCCGACATTTGGACCAGGACGAAATGATCTTCCAAAAGGAATGTCACGACACGTAGGAAACCAAACAACTGGGCCAGTGACTTGGAGCTCTTGGAAGGCGAGACTTTGTCGGCATAACTCTGTGCGTACATAGCTATGTCCCTTTAGTGAAACACTTGTAGGGCTAGATTAGTTGGACTTACGTCAAGAGTCAGTTACTGTACTTCACTAATGTCTTTGGTAAGGTAAGTATTGTACATTTTAACATTTTTTACGATTCTCATGGCAATGATTGCAGTCTAAACATTATTTGAGAATGTTTGTCTTTTAGATATGTGTTTATAAATGAATGCCATCAAATTATAGCACTGTGTAGCAACGATACCAAAATGGGTAGACTTTGAATGATTCGCAAAGGCAGGGGCGGACTGGCTATATGGGCGAACGGACAAATGACCGGTGGGCCGGTACCAAATAGGTCGGTCTGGTCACGACCAAAAAAAAATAAATTTTCCAATGTAGACAACTTTAAAAAAAAAAAGTGACAGCAGTGAGACACAGATGCCCGAACACCTTTTCTTTTTTTTTTTAAATGTATTTATTACACTTAATTTTGTTTGAAATTCAACAAGAAAATCCCCCAAAAATGTACACTATACACTGTAGCCTACGTATTATCATTTGCTAAATTTAGACCGTACTTTTTGCTTTGCACGAGCGCATGAACTTCAATACTGTTTTGATGTCTTCGAGGTTGTGTTTGGCCTGATCATTTTGCTGGTCGGCATGGACGTTTGATGGCACTCATTTTATTTTCGCGCCCTCCCACCCCCACATTTTGATAGTTCCATTGTCAGTTAGCGAAAAAGAGGGATGAGTGAGGTTAAGTTAGAAAACATTGATATAACGCAGAAAAAAAAATAGGGGCGACAATTAACGGATACAATGGATACCAGAACATATAGAACTAGAAGGAAATGAGAAGGCTGACACCAGGAGTGGGAGAACAAACTCACAATTAAACATTACACTCTATCTAGAAGAAATGAAGAAACTAATAGTAAATAAAATAAATGAGAAATGGAGACGCTCTCATCCAAATCACAAGAAAGATGATGCCCATTATAAGTTATTCCTACAAGATCAACGTCTTATCTTACAACTCAGGACCGAACACAACAGAATGAGACATGTCCTACAAAACTGATCTCTTTACCAAGAGGCCCGTACAAGACACTGGCCGCAAAACACCCCAATAAAAAGAAAACTATATGGAGAGCTCCCTGATTTGGAAACCACTGCGCAGTGCATCTCTTGTATTGGTCTAGTCATCTGAACACTCCAACAGTTCATCTCATGTATTGGTCTAGTCATCTGAACGTTCCAACATAAAAAATAAGAACAAAGAGGAAGAAGTTTTTCAGCAATACATAATAAGAATTAACTTTAACACACACAAAGCCGCGAAATTGCAAACCACCCAACTTATTCACAGCTCAATATGAGAATAGAGTTCTTCTTTATGAGATTTGTACAGAAAAAGTAGTTTTTTTTAATTTGTAATAACAGATCTAAAAATATTACACTTAAGGCTTACAAAAAAAAATCTTTAATTTAAATAATGTGTCATGATATATATATATATACAATTCGCGTTTTTGAGAATGTACTTGTTAGTGCCTCTCTAACCGTTCCGCATTCTCTTATCTTTTAATGGAATGGGTTGCCAGTCAGCCAGGAGAAGCAATGACATAGCATATTTTAAGTCACAGAGCAACATGCATGACTAGATTGATACATGAAATGCGTAGGACGTAACTATCTTATGTTTTGAAAATACGTCTGTAATCTATAAGTAATACCAAAAAGTTTCAAACTCATTTTAAGGCTGCTATAGTATTGTATATAGTTTTCAGCCTACATACATGTATAAATAGAATAAATTATGTAATCCTACGCAAGCATACATCCAGTTTTGGAGGCGTATCAAACTGTATATATTTTGAAGAGAACTAGGCTTACACTGTTACACCTATAATATGAGACACTTGCCTCAGACCTCATTGTCTGAAAAGGAAACTTTACTTACTGCCCCAGTGCAGCCAACTAAAGCAAACTACAGTCACCAAATTCCCTAAGCGTAGCCAAAAGGGGTTTTGTGGTTATCTCCCCCCCCCCCTCCAATACAAAAATTAAAGCAAAACTATAGTTACCATTTTCTACCAGTCGCTGGACTTCATTTCTTAAGTGCAGTGAATAGCAGATTTGGTTTATGAATTTTATAGCGGAAGAGTAGCAAGCTAATTGCACTGTCGATACCTCAGAATATGCATTTTTTAAATGCTTAAAATAACGGATATAATGCTTGGTTCCGGGGCGAACGGACCCAGCTGGGAGAGCTCACAGCGCTCCCCCCAGACTCCCTAACTGTCCTTGGTGGTGTGTGCTGTCTTTCCACTAATTAAAAGAAGAACCTATTCTAAGCTAAAAAAAAAAACGCCCGAAAGAATGAAAGGTCAGAATGTAATGAAGATTAATTACATACATACACATTGCAGAGGGGGGTAGAAAAAAATCCCCCTACACCGAAAAACTCCTGACTACGCCAATGATATGACATGCCATTCATTTGTGGGCCGGTTTATATGGTAATGCCTGGGCCAATTTTGATACCCAGTCCGCCCCTGCTCAAAGGGCTTATGTTTTCAATCTCTACCCTTTTTTTTTAGTTCAATTCAAATCTGGTGTGACCAATGGTCATGAAGTCCTTCTAAAATGGCCATGTATGAACAAAATCTCATCATGTAACAATAAATATATATGTAACAACAACAAGGTCACTTTCTAATAGATATCCTTCTCTATTGCACCATAGTTCGAGTTGATCCCTGATGGGGTAATTAAAACATTTGAATTCTCTTTAGATTCCGTTTCGTCAGTTTCGCCGACCAAAGCTTCATACTTAGGCTCCGCCCATGACTGTTGTCTTCCAGAGGCAAAAATGCAGTAAAAAATGACTCCTGCTATGTGAAGGCTTCCACCAATAATAAATAAAGTCTGCCAGTCTGAAAGCTTCTGTTGAAGGAAAAAAATTGCATTTGGAATACACTAAAAGATCAGTACAAAAATGCAGTTAATAGAATTCTTTTTTTATAATCGTTAGATCATTTACAAACATTAAAATAGCCTAGAACGACAAAGTAAGCCAACTGATATAACAGTGAGGTCCATAACATGTAGAAAGTAATTACCCAACTACTGAGTTTATTTAGCATTTCAGAAAACAACTTTTTTTTTCCTGTTATCAAAAGATTGCATTTGTCGAATTCAATGCAACTGCAATTTAGCCCAAATAAAAAAAAAAGGAAGTGGCAGTATATTTGGATTGTAATAGTTAGCCAGATAATTGTTAGCCCTAACATTAAAACGAAGAAGTGGATTTTCAAATGTGCTGCTCAGGAAAAACAATTTCCCGCAACGATTCAACTACACGCTGTTTTTCTTTTCCTTTGTTTTCTCGGTTGTAGTTTTTATTTGGTTGTATTTTTAGTTTCCTCTTATAAAGTCTCCTGCTGTCCAGAATGTAGTGCTCTAGTAGATCTACTTACGTGCGAGTCCCCAGCAGTCTTAGCGGCTAACACAGTACTTAATATGGAGCCTGCCATTCCTGTCCTAGAGATGCCAGTCAGAGGGCCGACATATTTGGGAGCCAGGTCTAGGGGGTTGGTCTGATAGCCTGAAATCCAAAATATCAAACATTATTTTTAAAACCTGGATTTGTTGTTTCTTTCTTCATGAGATGAATTCGATCATTAATGTCTTACATATTATATAGAAGTCTGATGGATGTACCTGATATTGAAAATCCACTGAACGCCACACCGACACAGAAAAGAACAAATACTTCAATATAATTATCCAAGAAACCAATGACAAGAATACAAACCCCCATAACTCCGAAACCTGAAATACATTGACATAGTTATTGTAGACTATAACATTTGATAGATCATTTTTCAAATATCATAAATTAATATGTGAAATTTTTATAATGCAATCTAAATATTTTTGGCTTGTACATTTTCAAATGTTTAGCTGCTGTTAATTACAAAAATTGCTTAGACTCAAGAGTTCGTTGGAATTTTTTACTAAGTCATGATGTAATAGTCCATTTAATAGTTATCATCCTCACTGTCTGAGATGGATACGCACCTAAAGTTTGGGCCAATTTCCTGACTAGAGTCCAACTGAGTATTCCATGTTTACCAAGATAGTCCAGAAACACGGATCCTAGAAGCATGAATATCACCATGAAAATATGTGGAAGTCCATTCAGTAGCCCATTCTGGAAAGAGAGAATGAATGTAGTTGGTTTTTTTTTTATTTAGCTAAATACTGCTGTTTTGGTTTTAATGTAAAAAAAAAAATTGGTTTTCGCTAAAATTATTAGTATTACGGAATTTTATTTCAAAATAAATACATTTCTTGAGGTAAAGATTTTATATTGACATGTAGGTGCCTGACAAATTTATGATAGATTGAAAGTACATGAGTTACCACGCAATCTTGAGTCGTACATCTTGTCTAATTTAAGGCTGATAGCTAGAACACTCAGAAACAATGGCTAGTGCAGAACTTTTTTAGTGGGAAGACAATTTTATTTTAAAGTCCTAACCATATCCCTAGTAAACCTTGTACAATGTATATATTCGATCAAACTGCAACAACACTGACCTATATTTAAATTTAGAGCAATGTTATCTCAGCTCTTTTTTTTTAGACGACTCTCTCGGACACTGAAAAGGTTGGCGCTCCCCATCGACAGTTAGACGACTGTTGGAGCACTGTAAGAAGCTCCAGTGGGTTTCAATTTTTTTTGCATTCTTAGACGTTACCAGCAAAAGAAGACAAATGAGTTTGTACTATTATAAGTCAACACTCTGGCTGGCCAAAAGGAAGAACTCTTCAATACTGTGAAGAGACGAAAGCTGAACTAGTTTGGTCATATTGTAAGACATGACTCACTATCAAAAGTCGTTCTTAAAGGTACAGTAAATGGAGCACGAAGAAAGGGTCGTCCGAAAAAAATCTGGCTGGATAACGTACAAGAACGGACCGGCCTCTCCGGCCTCTCTCTTGACAAGCTGCTGACCGGGAAAAGTGTTGAGATTTGGTTACGCGAATATTCACAGCACCTCTAGGACGAAAGTCAAGGGACAGGATTGATGAAAGCTGCACAAGTGCATTCTTCTAGCGTCATTAAGGCATTTTTCATCCAAGTAAAAAAATGATGGTAGATGGTAGACACGTTAAATCGGTAGCCATTACGCCTCTCCATTTTTATTCGTCACAATACAGGATTGTATTTAAATATCAAGAGGGATCTTACTATAGAACAAGGACATCCACACTAGGAGACATTAACAAAAAGATCAAGTTTTGTTCATTTTTCTCTAAAATTATCTTTCAATGAAATAACTACTGGACCAAGCGATTCAATGTAGTCTAAATAAATACTTAGCACACAAAATCCAACAACACAAAGGCCCAACACTTCAGCTACGCCAGAACCTGCTCGGGCCTGCTCTGCCAAATGTGAAATTACCATAGCAGCATTGAGACTGTACACATCCTTATAGTACTGCTGAACCTCTGTGATGAGCATAGCGAAGACAAAGTTTCTGCAGAAAGCACCAACGAACATCGCCCAGACTGGCATGGATGTGAAGAATTTACACCACGGTGTTTTCTGGACCTGAAGAGAACAAAGAGATTAGAATGTTCAAATTAGTTGATCTTGCCAAATAAAAGTGACAAGTATTTTATTTAGGACTAGTCGACCCATGGCGTAGCATACGCCGTTATTTTGCAGGGCAGGCCTTAGGCCAATGCAACCTATGCGACCGCAGTGGGCCCCGCACTTTCAAACGACCCGCGCTAATTCTAGATGTAAATTATTTAATTCAACCATTTTACAACTTATAACAGAATTCCCGCAGCCTCCTGATTTACTAGGAGCTCCTGGAAATCTCCAGAAATTGCAAAATAAACGAAAAAGTCCAGGAAATCTCCGGAAATTATTAAAAATCTTTTGAAAGCTCATACAAATCTCTGAAATATATAGACAAAAATTGTCATTTTGGTGTGTCATTTAAAATGGAAAACGATAATCCTACGCGCGATAAGTAAAAACGGCATTATGCATTACCCGTAATTGTATAATTTGGTGAAAGAAGCTTCTCGCGCCTCAGACTAATGAAGAATTACTTGAGGTCAACAAGTAGCGAAAATAGATTTAAGCATTTGGTAATTCTTGCTATTGAGCGTGATCTATGTAGGAAACAGAATTTTTATGATGTACTGTTTGACTTCTCTACACGCAAGGCTCGTAATGTAGTTCTGTAAATAGTAATGAATGAATATAAATGCAAATACGAATGTATTTTCTAATATAAACTCCTAATTTTTACTTATAATGCGTATCCCTACTTAAACTGAGCTCCGCATAGGGCCCCACAATGGTTGAGTCCGGCCCTGCTATTTAGCGAAGTGTGAATACAGAGTAGATAATTTGTTCTCCCCCCCCCCCCTTCTTTTCGCCGCTAAATGTACGTGAGTTAGAAATAAAAAAAAAAAAAAGATCTTTCTTGGTAACAATGGTCCGACCCTGCTATTTTGTGACGGGTGAATACTACTTGTGCTCCCCCCTCTTTTTTTCCGTAGGGTAACTCTAGTTCATCCGACTGGCAGAAATAAAAGAGGGATCTTTCCTTTACTTCTTTTTACGTGTCCAAACTCTTGAGCCATGAAGAGAATTATATATATAGACAGTTTATCTGGATGACCTTTTTTCAATAGATATTATAAAGATAAATTATTTAATTATTATATTAACTATTATATAATAGCTGTGAAGTAGATAATGTGGGTGAAAAGTGGTTTCAATATTCAATATGTATTTACTAGAAAGTTTATTTTCAATTTATTTCTTGTTCACATTAGGGGACAAAAATGCTGGAGATGTTGTCTGGCTAGACACGAGAGACGACCTCTTTTTTTTAATATAAACCAAAGAATTCTTGGAATTAAAAAAATAAAAGTCTTACTGCAGCTTTTCCATTTGCAGCATTTCTATTTGCAGCATTTCCATTTGCAGCATTTCCATAGACATTAGCTTGTGGGATAAACAGATCTCGTTCTGAATCACACAAGCATGGATGTCTGTCTGGTGATTGGTAGACAAACAGGTAAAAGAAAACACTCCATAACACTCCCAGAGATCCTATTTAATAAAAACAAATCCACAAACAATAATAATAATAATGATAATACTAATAATAATCTTCATTATCCGTGAGGAAATCTGTTTTACTATTATGAAATTTCCCCTTTAGGACACTTAGTTTTATTCAAGCCTTTGTGCAATTTAACAATATGTTTTGGACTTCTGTTTTTTTTCTGTTTATAATTTTATTTCTCTTTATCTGAATGACGCTATCAGTATTTAATGGGAATATTATATTTGTATACGATTACATAGTCAAAAAAAACAATAATAACAATGCGAGATACCGAAACATTTTAAAGAAATTTTGATGATCAGAAGCTATAGAAAAATCCTATGTATCAGATACAAAGACCGCATTGCAAACAAAGAGTTATAGTCAGAATTAGAACAGTGATTGAACCCCACGATGACCTACTATTGTAGAAAACGCTATGGCCATATCACAAGATCCTAAGGGCTCGCAAAAACCTTCCTGCAGGAAACAGTACCAGGAAAAAAAGAAGAAGTGACAGAGAAAGCAATGGGAAGACAACATAAAAGAATGAACAGGCCTTTCATTGAAAGAGATTCTATCAAAGTCAAAATACAGAGAGGAATGGAGAAAGAAGATCAACAGATCTTGTGTGGTGCCCCAACGGTCCAACAGACTAAAGAATAGGTGAAAAGTGTGAAGATGATTTGCAGAACAATTTATTTATTAATCAATTTATATCAATTTATATCACTGGAAAACAAAAAATATATAAATTATTTTTGAACGTAAGAAAACAAAATGCTCATCTTATTCCTACACAACCAGTAGCTACACATTGACTCGAACATAAAACACGAAATGTACATGTGTTTTGTAAATACAAAGTCTTCGTGAAATCACCATTTTGATCAAATAATTTACGACATCAAACAAAGCTATCGATAGAACCAAGCTACAAATCGAACAAGAAAGAAAAAATCTGAAATTCTATTTAACTTTTCAAAGACCAATAATAAGCATTCTCTGTTTCGGATACCTCACTTCAAGAGCCAAGAGTTTTGGCAGCAATGAATGAATCTATAGAGGGACCCCATTTGTAGAATCAATGAAGTTCGATGAGATCAAGGACAGAAATTATACAGCAAAGTTTTTCTCTTTTAACTGCACGAGGAGCTCGACAAAATGAAATGGAAAGGACAAAATGTTGTTTTTGTTAAATGAACTTTTTTTGTAATTTACACGATGAAATAGCTAATGTTTTTTTGTTATGAAAATTTACATTTGTAAGTGTCATGTTGGTGTAATAAGGTATTTGGGAAATACCTTATTCTAGGCCTACTTACCATATATGTACAAAATACTGTCCCAGCTTAGGTAACACACTGAGGCTCCAGTACTAAAGTTGGCTACTGCTGGACTTAAATAGACGCCTGGGGAGAATTTTTTTTTTTTTTCAAAATTGAGTTGTTGTTTTTTACTAGTACATGCAATAAAAAAAACTTTTTGTTATACGATCTAGTCAACATTGGTGTCTCGCCTAGAACAAATGTAAAGAATAAGTCCAGGTATACCTCAGTTTTATCAATAGAATGTTTGTGTGTTGCTTAAAACTTGTTTTTTTAACATCAAAGATTTCACATGTCGTTCCGGCGAGCGCGCCATATTTTGAACATCTTACGGTCTGTTCTGACCTTTGCATTCATTCAATGTAGAACAGGTAAAGACATAGCTAGAATTTATCGAAAAGGTAAAAAAAAATAATTGTGGTGCGTGTTGTGGGTGGAGGTCGACCATTTTTATTTTGGCCTAAGGTTACAATAACATGAATCAGACTTCGCCCTACATTTTTTTGTGTGTTCCTTTTCAATAACTGTCAATATTTGAAAGACCTCCACGGCACAGGATATGAATCAGCCAAAAGAAGAGGAAAAGTTTGGGAATTGTGAATGCTGGAACTGAAGTGTTTCCTACTTCTAAACTGTATTACCTGCGTACGCTAAGTTCATCAGGGTTGTCTTTTGATTTGTAGGTGCCCAGGCCGCTATCACAGCGTTCATTGATGGTACTGTAATCGCCTGTGTGGACAGTGATAAACACGTACTTGTTTATTCATTATTTCTTTAGTTATCTTTTATACATGTTTATTTAAATAATTAGCTGACAACCCGTATTTCGCTACGTTGAAAGAAATTTGGTAATTTGATTGTGTAACATCTAAGTTAGACAAGCATTAGAGAAGGCCTTAAAGTTTTTATGGTGTATATATGAACAGGAACTAGGAATCCTTTCCTTGCAATGGAACGGATGCATTGTAGTGAACTCCCAACCCACACCCACACTACCGCAAACATTTGAGCCCTTACTGATAACATTTTATTTTGTTTTGCTTCTTTCATTAGACAGATGTGCTCCTAATGCTTTCCATTGTTCCATCTCGAACTAAAGATTCTTTAGCTCTTCAAGTGTATATATATATATTTAGCATGAAACAAACCGCCCCGTTACATAATATAGAAACTACCCTTTAAACCCCTTTTTGTTTTCTTTCTCCGAGAAAATATTTCGAGAGGATAACACTTTGTTTTTCTTTTTCCGAGAAAATATTTCGAGAGGATAACACTTTGTTTTTCTTTTTCCGAGAAAATATTTCGAGAGGATAACACTTTGTTTTTCTTTCTCCGAGAAAGTATTTCGAGAAGATAACACTTTGTTTTTCTTTCTCCGAGAAAATATTTCGAGAGGATAACACTTTGTTTTTCTTTTTCCGAGAAAATATTTCGAGAGGATAACTCTTTTAACATAGGCCCCAATACACACACGCACGCACACACACACGCACATACA
Source organism: Biomphalaria sudanica (assembly GCA_036873155.1). NCBI lineage: Eukaryota > Metazoa > Mollusca > Gastropoda > Planorbidae > Biomphalaria > Biomphalaria sudanica. The sequence goes on from JAZGLO010002947.1 coordinate 524,213, forward strand.
CGCGCGCGCACACACACACAGCAGTATTTCTTTTGATCGTCTTGTAGATTTAGTCTCTAGATTTAAAATCTTTCTCAAACAATTCGACTCCCCTGCGGATACAATGCTTAATGAGTAAAAAGTAGTATTGTATTTCAAACATTGGAATAATTTTATAAAGTTGACCGTCTAGAGCAGCGGTTCTCAACCTTTTATGCTCGGCGACCACATACAGCAATAGATGCATAGACTATAACAATCCAATTTTTCGATGGTCTTTGGCGACCCCTGGCAAATTGTCAATCGACCCCCAAGGGGGTCGCGATCCACAGGTTGAGAACCCCTGGTCTAGAGTCGTGCCCAGTACAGTTACCAGTTGACTTTACTTATTGTTAAGGTTTCTAGAGACTCCTTTGTCAACGTAAGTTCTACGAAATTTTAACTTGGTCTAATACGTCATGGTCAACAAGCATATAGTTTGAAGTGGGCACATGCGTCATCTGTCAACCGTCACCGTCGACTACTAAATCTACAGCCTACCTTCACTCCACCTTGGACACAACCTACCTCTACTCCACCCTGGACAAGTCTGAACAAGTAGATGAGCCAAATTTGTTCAGAAATTATAACCAGTGAGAGAAGCAACTGCAGAACACTTGAGATCAGAATCGTGATTGCGTAAATCCTGTGATTTAAACAAATATTTATTAGCGGTGATCATTTGAAACATGTTAGGCTTGAAAGAGCAATAGACTTGTAAGCATTGTTGTAGCTCCAAACATCTAGTACAAATAAACAGATGAAGACGTGTTTTATTCCCAATTAAACAAACGTGATCAGACTTCAATTTTTTAACAGACTTGAATATAACTTGTGTTTATAACTATACATAGATATGCAACTTGAAATGAAATATAGATATAGACCAAGTAGTGACAAAATGAAATGATACTTAAACAAAATCTAGCTCACCACAAACACACGTCCTCGCGTCTCTCGCTTTGTCGTAATTTCATCAAAAACCCTTAAGCAAAAAAAAAACAAAACAACCGCTAACCTTTCCTCGCCTTTGAAAACACACACATACACTCCATAACAGGGTTTATTTTTTCCGGTGTATTTTCTAGGGTTCTATCCATCATAAAATAACTATGGCAAATCCATAAATAGCATACGTTTCGTGTATCCGGTGTACATAATTCGGAAGTATTGATAGGTTTAATATTATAATGAACCATATAACAATCTGAGCGCACATCGTCGTTGAATCAAATTTGAATCGCTTTCGCTTCTAGCACAAAGTAATTTGTAGTATATAGCTAGCAAAAGTAATCATTTTTTAAGGCGTCAATGACATTGTTTGGTCTATTTTAAAATTTCATCCTTTTCATTTTCATGCGTTTTATTAGCATCCATTGTATCGCTTTCTCGTATCTAAAGAGTCTTATTGAAGCAGGGCAGAAGTAGACATTCATAAATGCAGTCTTTAAAAAGTATTGAACATATAACATCACAAATGCCTTTCGGTGTGTGCAAACGTTTGTCATATGTAAATTCTTGTTTAAATATCTCAAATATTTGTCTTATCTTATTGGTTTGTGTGGTTTTGAATATAAATAGATTGTTGAGACTTTTAAACGGATCATGCAGCATGCAGCTAGAGATTTACCTTTTTGCTGGAAATTTCTGACATAATGCACCTCCCGGCAAAGAGAAAAACAGTTGACCAACGAAGTAGAAGGTATTAAAGAGAAGAGCCGTGGAGCCGTCCCAGTGTGTGACCCGGTCTCGTGATGTACCCTCAGTAGTGCACTGGACAGTAAACAAACACAAAAGTTGAGTCCTAGACAGTTTTTGTATACAATGTATGGTGATTAGGAATAGGAATTTGAAAAATGTATCGACTTAGTGAATGCACAAAATACAATACAATGAGTTGAGGTTAGGGTTAGGGTTAGGGTTAGGAATATTCAACCTATGTCTGCGATTTTGTTACTACAAATGTTTTAGTCTTCGATTTAGTCGGGCTCTTTGGAAATGTACGCGATAAAAAGTCCAAAATATTTCGATATCATCTTAGCATTTATAATAGTCTTAAGATTCTAGAATTATCAAATGTCTATTAGGCATTTGTTGGAAACTTACTGTTTGTCATTTGTTGCTAGCCTACTGTTAATCTGTTGTGACAAACTTACTGTTTGTCATTTGATGCTGGCCTACTGTTAATCTGTTGTGGCAAACTTACTGTTTGTCATTTGTTGCTAGTCTACTGTTAATCTGTTGTGACAAACTTACTCTTAATCAGGCTTCGATTTCTAGAGGGATTCTAAATGCAAAATCAATGAAACAGAGAAAGATAGTAACTGAATCAAAAAAAAAAATTGTATTTATCTTTCCCTACGCTCATATTTCCTTATTATTTCTAAAAATATTGTACTTTTTTTTTAAACCACAGGAACCCATACCATAAAAAAACATTATTTAGATAATACACTTTTTAAATGTGTTGAATTCGTAGTGGTCCAATACAACAAAGTTATACCGTTGTTATATAACATGGGTATCTTAGCAACTAGACACATACATGTGGAAAGAGAGAATCAGAAGATGATGCGTTGCTGCTGTTGACGGCATTGATGTGGGTCATCACCAGGGCGAAGCTGGTCCTATAGCCGACACTGATGAGCATACCAATAAAACACATCAAGACCAAGAAATACCGATGAGGCATACAAGTGCAGCAAGCCACGGTCATGATGAATGTAAGATAAGACAGCCGCAATCAGTCTCGGCTTATCTGAAAACAAATATTGATACTTAAACTATACACCATTAAATGTAGACACTTAAAAGTATCAACTTGTTTTTTTATTCTTTCTTCCCACTAAATTTATTTGAATATTCTTTTCACTAGACTTTCCTTGACGCCTATTGTATTTCTTTCAAAAGCAACAGATCTAGAACTTGGTTGGGCATAAGAGACGTGCATTTCTAACCTTTCGACCTACTTTAATCTGTCTTCTGGACTGATGCGCAGTCGAGCGTGACAGATTTATATCTGCCTATCTATCTATCTGTCTATTTATCTATCTACCTATCTACTATCTATCTACCAATCTATTATCTATCTATCTATCTATTTATCTATCTATCTATCCATCTATCTATCTATCTCTCTCTCTCTAATTCGCTCGCTCGCTCTTTCTCACACACACATAAGACACCAATTAAATAAAAATAAATCCTGTCTTCTTACCCTACTTTTGGCTTTTCTTTTGGTCTGTTTAGAAGCTTCTTATATCTAAAATATTTCACTAATACAGAAAATTTTGATCCTAGATCTAGTTTGTTTTTAGATGTGAAAGTTGTAGGAAGCTGTAATGCTGTAATGACTAAGTAACTTTATGTTTTTGATACACTTGCCTAAGAGCCGAGTTTCCCAAGAGGGAAAATTTCGCCCTCGCTCTTCTATTTTGTCCTCCTTTGATTAAAATAGATCCGGTCTAGTTTAGGTCAGGATTTCCCGAGGAAAACGAAGAATGACGTAGACGAAGTGACCTTGTTAATGTATTACGAACCTAGGCTCGCACCTGCCCCCCCCCCTCCTCCCCTTATGCACACACAGACATTGGGCCTTACCGCTAGGTGACAAGCTTTACTCTTTTCTTGTCTGGTCTTTTTTTTTCCGAATCTGAAACGTTGAAGCTTGAATAGGTTTACGTAAAAGTAAATCATAATACTGCCATCAATACAAGCTATACAATAACCCAATCCCATACTCTGCTAACACACATAGGCAGCACATAGAAGGCGACTTTACACACAACACATATAGGCCAACTTACACACGCACAGGTTTACTCACGCATTCGTCAAGTGTCCTGCACACTAATTTTCCGAATTCAGTGCTACTCCTCCCACATACACCAGTCAAAACATAAAGTGACATTTCCATTGGTTGTTTCTTTGTGACAGACAAAAGTGATGTATTTATCTTATCGTATATAATACAGACGTTACTTCAAAAAAGAAGATGATTTGTTTCATTTATATCGCTTTATTCACTGCGGGGATACCCACTGAAAGTTTGTGTTTTTAGCTAATTCGACACAAGGAAATAAAATGAGTGAAGCAGGATTAGATGGGAACAGTTGCAAGAAGGGGGTGGGAACGGCGGACTAGCTACATGGCAATTCGGGCCGGTATGGTCACCGATAGGGCCGCATGGATGCCAATAAAATGTTTAAAAGATTTTATAATATTCTCTTTAAATACAACACTTTCAGCGTCGTAATTTTAAAAAAAACAACTTTTACAATTTAAAATCTAATCCTAATGAAAAGCATTGTCGTAAATGGAATCAAAATGCAAAAGAATAGGAAAAAAAAGGAGCAGAAAGTAAGTAAGATAAAAAGCAACTATTGCTGGAATCCTGTGCAAAATAATAATAATAATAATAATAAGGTTACAAAGACAGTTTGTATTGAAACACAAACTCAAAATCGGCCCCAAAGTTGTCCACCCAATGGTTGACGAGCGGCACAATGACCAACCGCTTTTGCTTTCCCGGTTAGAGTTGGGTGAACTCATGGGTACTCACCATATCCCGAAATTCCAAATATCTTCTATATATATATATAATTCTCTTCATGGCTCAACCATTCCTGACACCACAAAAAAGTAAAGGAAAGATCACTCTTTTAAGTCGGACTAGAATTACCCCACGCATCTCTAGAGGTGAAAAAAAAGGGAGGGAGAACAAGTAATCTACTCTGTATTCACCCATCCCGTCACTAAATAGCAGGGCCGGACTTAACCATTGTGGGTACCTATGCAGTTTGAGTATGGATAAGGAAAATAATTGCAAATTAGGAGTTTATATATGAAAATAAATTAGTCTTTGCATTTTATTTATTCTTTACTACGTACAGAATTACTTTACGAGCCTTGCGTGTAGCGAAGTCATAAAGTATATTATAAAAATTCAGTTTCCTACAAAGATCACGCTCAATAGCAAGAATTACCAAATGTTTCAATCTATCTTCGAGAATTGTTGATCTCAAGTAATTCTTCATTAGTTTGAGGCGCGAGAAGCTTCTTTCACCAGATTCCACAATTACGGGTATTGCACAATGCCGTAGGATTGGCGTTTTCCGTATTGAATGACACCCGAAAATGACAATTTTCGTCTATATATTTCAGAAGATTTTTATGAGTTTTCAAAAGATTTTAATAATTTCTGGCGATTTTAAGGACTTTCGTTTATTTTGTAATTTCAGGAGATTTCCAGGTGCTCCTGGTAAATCAGGAGGCGCGGGATATCTGTTATAAAATGGTTTAATTTAATAATTTACACCTAGAATTAGCGTGGGTCACGGTGGCCCGTGGGTAGACTAGTATATATTATTTCTATGAATTACATTCTGCATTTCAAAATAGGTCGCTGTTGGTCGACTAATATATATTATTCCTATGAATTACATTCTGCATATAAAAATAGGTCAAAATTGTATATATAATTTTTGTTTTTACACTATTGCACGAGACCTTTTTTTTTTCTATTAAAATAATCAAAATACTAAAAGTAATATTGGTTTACAATAGAAATATTCTACATTCCTGAAATCTAAATTTTATTACAACAAACACAAACATTTTTTTCTTTTAAAATTTTGGTAATGATTGATTTAAAAAAACAATTTAATAATAGTATGCCATTCGGACTATTTACTGCAAAAAAAAAAAAGATTTACTATCAAATAAAATGTTCTTATTAAAAGACCTTTAGAGTTCTCTATGTCGTTGTACCACGAAAATAAAAAACCAAAACATCATTCCTTAAAAGGTAGATAACTGTTGGGAAGGATGTCATCTATTTTCAAATTATGGAATTATTACTAAATTTAGCCTTTTTAATGTCAATTATAGTGTTAGCATTAAACGTTCTCTTTCTTGATACTAATAATATTTTTAAACATATAAAATGTTTTCATTCATATAAACATAAACATTTTTTCACATTTTTTAATTTACAAAATACTGAATTAAAAATTGTAGATTTCTCTTCCAGAAAGAAATTTAATTCAAATGAGTAGTAATAAAGTCGTGTCCAACACTATGACCCAACCAGTTTTGAATGCCTTGAATCTGAATGTCAAGTACATGTATCTGTTAATGTCTATGGTAGCAGGAAGTCTTTCGTGATAAGAGATTCACCATTCCAAGTGTTATACTTTATTCATTTAGTAATAATGTTTACTGTATAGTTTCAAAATCATCTTATAAATTATTCATATAGCAAACTACTTTCGATACATGATTAAACTTTACACAATGCTTTTGAGGGCAGGTATGATTGGATGCCCATCATATGGCATACAATTTGTGGGCCGCATTGTATGTCCGGGCAGATTACGACACTCAGTCCGCTCCTGGGGATGGAGCTAGTTAAATAAATCACTTTAAGACAACAATAATGTTAAATATTATATGACCTCTGACCTTTTCTTTTTAGACCTTTTTTTTTTAGTTATTTTATTTGACCTTCCATGATCAAAAGGTTCCGATGGTCTTGTTCTCATTAAAACAAAAAGATAAATATAATTTTTTTTTAAACTTACATTATGAGTAATGGTATCAATTAGTTTGGATCGGTCATGTAATTAAATTTGAAATAGATCTAGATCAGTGTTTCTCAAACTGTGTGCAGCGGCAAGGAGAAGATTTGCAGATGTGCCGCGAGAGTTTTCAGAACGCCACACGTACAGCGTTACACAGGTCTGCCTACTATTAAATGTTTTCTTTAAGTTGCGATGACATTCCTACTTGCAAGGACCAGTAATAGCAGTGGATCGCTCCATAATGACGGAAAGGGGTGTTAGCTATTATGCAATTTTCCACCTTACATATATTATTATAATGACTCAAATGTAGGCCAACTTAGCAGACTCACATCAGTTCTTAAATTGGCAACGATAATAATAAGCGATGTGTTTCGTGTCAATTGTTTAGGTGTATGCTAATAATAACACATTATCACTAAGCATTATTCATTGTTATCCATGGAGAAAGACGTTAGCAAGGATGAAACTGTGAAAGCGTTAAATGAAAAGCAAGGAACCAAACGAAGGTACAAAGAAGATTACATCGGATATGGTTTCATATCTTCTGGACCTGAAGTTGCTCCCTTGTCATTCTGTCTGATCTGCAATGCAACTCTGTCCGATAAGGCGCTTGTTTCAAGCAAATTGAAGAGACACTTGGAAACTAAACATCCAGCTGTAAAATCACAACCGAAGGAATACTTTGAAAACATCAGGGCTCAACAAACGAAACAAGCTAAGAAACTTACAAACTACCTAAAGCTGCCAGGAAAGGGATAGATTGCAAGTTATAAGGTTGTTCAGTTATTAGCAAAACGAAAGAAAGCACACACAGAGGCTGAATCAGTCATTGCACCAGCTTTAGCAATAGTTGTTGAAACTATCCTTGGACCCGATGCCGCCGAAAAAGTTAAAAAAGTTCCTTTGTCAAATGATACTATCTCGCGCAGGATTGAAGACTTATCGTCAGATTTACACTTCGATGAATCCTAAGACGTAAGCGACAAAGCCCAGCTGCTAGCTTTTATTCAGTTCATAAAGGATGAAAAATTCTTATTTTGCAAAGACTTATCAACTACGACCAAAGGTGAAGATATTTTCAAGGAGATGAACGAAAACATTTTGCTCTTCAAACGTCAGTGGAAAAACAGAGACATAGAAAGGGATTCGTCACTCTTGTGCGTCAAGAAAATCCAAATGTTGTTCACTGCATGATCCACGGAGAAGCTCTTGCCTTCAAATCTTTGCCGAAAGATTTGATGTTTGTTCTGGATCAAGTGATTGAAGTTGTAAACTTCATCAAACTTCGACCGCTTGCATCCCAACTTTTCTCTCAGCTCTGTGAAGCAATGGATTCAGACTAGAAATGCATCCTGTATCACACCAACGTTCGTTGGCTCTCCAGGGGAAAGTTGTTAAAGCGTGTCGTCCAACTCAAGGCTGATCTGATTTCATTCTTGGAGGCTGAAAAAAAGAATTTGGATTTTCTGTTCATGACGAGATCTGGTGGGTTAAAGTGACATTTCTCTCTGTTTTTATTGACAAATTAAATTTATTGAATTTAAGTCTTCAAGGACCATCAGAAACCATCATCACTACATCCTCAAAACTGAAAGTCATTTGATGAAAAATTGTCTTTGTGGTAAGATCTCGAAAGGAGTACTGCTTTCATACTTACAATGAATGTGCTTCAAATAAAGAAATCACCCCTGCAATTCAGGACTCTTTGACACACCTGCAATCAGCATTGCAGCATTACTTTCCAACAGTAGGAAGTAATGAATATGGATGGGTCAGCTATCCATTTGGAAACAATGAAGCTACAAATCTTACAACTGAAGAAGAAGATCAGCTCATTGATTTTAAAAAAATTGTTGCAGTTCTTGTTATGATATGTATTTAGAGTAAATGTGTGTATTAATCTCGAGACAAAAAGAGTAGAGAAGACTAGACAGGAACTACGACATGTTAAGGGACGCTAGGAAGTAAGATACTGACGCTTAGACTCGACGACCATTTTCCCTTGTAAATAAACGTTTTAAAGGTTTTAAATGTATAAACGGGGACTAATCCAGCTAATACTATCACATTTGTCAAGTACAATTTCTTTCCGTTGCCCGATACAAAACGAAATAAATAATTACCAATAGTTAATTAACTAATTGGTTAAAAATTTGTGTGTTGATTCTTGTGTTGCCAGTTACAAGAAATAATTGTGCAAAATTTCAACTTCATCTGATATTGGTTGGGCAGAAATAACGTGTACAACCTTTTACGAGACTGAGTTGATCTAAGCTTTGGAACAAATACAAAACAAGAGACGTAGTAGGAATGAGATGAGGTGAGTTTTGTTCAAAACTACTTCATAGTTGTTTTAAGGTGGTTATTGGTTACTCTAAAAGTTTTGTATATATTATGTGTCTGTAGACCGATTTTCGGGCATTAACTAGAGGTTTGACAGACAGACAGAAAGCTAGCTATCTAGCAGATAGATAGATAGATAGATAGATAGATAGATAGATAGATAGATAGATAGATAGATAGATAGATAGATAGATAGATAGATAGATAGATTTGCCCCTTAGCCAAGGGTTATGCTACTGGAAGGGGGGGATTGTTGAGGATAGATAGATAGATAGATAGATAGATAGATAGATAGATAGATAGATAGATAGACAGTTAGATAGATAGATAGATAGATAGATAGATAGATAGATAGATAGATAGATAGATAGATTTGCCCCTTAGCCAAGGGTTATGCTACTGGAAAGGGGGATTGAGGATAGATAGATAGATAGATAGATAGATAGATAGATAGATAGATAGATAGATAGATAGATAGATAGATAGATAGATTTGCCCCTTAGCCAAGGGTTATGCTACTGGAAGGGGGGATTGTTGAGGATAGATAGATAGATAGATAGATAGATAGATAGATAGATAGATAGACAGTTAGATAGATAGATAGATAGATAGATAGATAGACAGTTAGATAGATAGATAGATAGATAGATAGATAGATAGATAGATAGATAGATAGATAGATAGATAGATAGATAGATAGATTTGCCCCTTAGCCAAGGGTTATGCTACTGGAAGGGGGGATTGTTGAGGATAGATAGATAGATAGATAGATAGATAGATAGATAGATAGATAGATTTGCCCCTTAGCCAAGGGTTATGCTACTGGAAGGGGGGGATTGTTGAGGATAGATAGATAGATAGATAGATAGATAGATAGATAGATAGATAGATAGATTTGCCCCTTAGCCAAGGGTTATGCTACTGGAAGGGGGGGATTGTTGAGGATAGATAGATAGATAGATAGATAGATAGATAGATAGATAGATAGATAGATAGATAGATAGATAGATAGATAGATAGATTTGCCCCTTAGCTAAGGGTTATGCTACTGGAAGGGGGGATTGTTGAGGATAGATAGATAGATAGATAGATAGATAGATAGATTTGCCCCTTAGCCAAGGGTTATGCTACTGGAAGGGGGGATTGTTGAGGATAGATAGATAGATAGATAGATAGATAGATAGATAGATTGGCCCCTTAGCCAAGGGTTATGCTACTGGAAGGGGGGGATTGTTGAGGATAGATAGATAGATAGATAGATAGATAGATAGATAGATAGATAGATAGATAGATAGATAGATAGATAGATAGATAGATAGATTTGCCCCTTAGCCAAGGGTTATGCTACTGGAAGGGGGGGATGTTGAGGATAGATAGATAGATAGATAGATAGATAGATAGATAGATAGATAGATAGATAGATTGATAGATAGATAGATAGATAGATAGATTTGCCCCTTAGCCAAGGGTTATACTGGAGGGTGGGATTAGTGAGGAGCACTAAAAAAAAACAAGTGTGACACTTTTGAGCTCCCCAATTATGTTGACGGACGGAGCGACTTAATAATACACGTATATTACCGAGTGTATGCGTGTTCAATACAACATGTAGATCATGGTAGTGAAACAAAGAAAGAAAGGACACTTAAGAAACCAGGATGTTGATCTTTGGAGAGGGAATTCCCGTTGAATAATGATATCAACTTATCGTTTAAGCGTTTCCCTTCGCTTTACTTGAGATAATTATTGACTTGACTCTAGGGGCGGACAGGCAAATGCCCGGTGGGTCGGTACCAAATGGCCCGGTCTGGTCACGACCAAAGAAACAAATTCTTCAATGCAAAGAACTTTGAACACAAAAAAGTGACAGCTGCTAGACACAAAGGCCCGTGCACGTTTTCTTTTTTATTATTATTATTACAATTATTTTTTCTTTAAATTAACAAGAATATTTAAAAACTTACACTATACACTTGCTATGAATCTAATGTGCTGTATCGGTTGTCGTTCTTATGTTTGCATGTGCTTGTAACTCGTCCGTAAGAATGTGTTCACGAAATGTGTGTTGTGTAGTCATTCAGTGTATTAAAGCCATTCTAAGCGGATAAGTTTTTCTACTCTGTTATCATTATGTACCTAACAATACTGTACGTATTATCATTTGCAAAACGTTACACCGTACTTTCTGCTATGCACGAGCGGCATTGACTTCAACACTCTTTTGATGTCTTTGATGCTTTGTTAGGCTTCATCATTTTACTGGCCTTTGTTGGCACTCCCTTTTGTTTTTTGCTTCTTCCTCCCCCGTCTTTTGATGATTCCATTGAAACTTAACGAAAAAGAGGGATGAGAGAGATTAAGTTAGAAAACATTGATATAACGCACCAAAAAAAAAATATATTAAAAAATAGGGGCGACAATTAGCTCTTTAACAATACTTAAGAGAAATTAACTGTTAACACATACACACAGCGCGAAATTGCAAACAACCCAATTTAATCACAGCTCAATATGGGTATAAAGTTCTACTTTCTGCGATTTGAAAAGAAAAAGAAAATTAAGATTCTTTTACTTATTTTTAGGATAATAACATAGATCTAAAAATGCTACACTTAATTACTTAAGGCTTACAAAAAAGATATTATTTAATTTTTTAAAAATCGATAATTAATTCAATTTTTTTACCAATTAATGGCAAACTTATGCTTAGTATGAAGTCATTAATGATGAAAATTCTTACAATAATTACAATAATTTATATAGCGCTGTCACATCCGACATTTAATGAAAGGAGATGTAGATTTATATTTTAAATGAAGGGTCATGGTATAACCACATACAAATCGCATTTTTTGAGAATGTACTAGGACGAAGCAAGCACTTTTCACATTAAGTAAGTGCCTCTCTAACCATTATTGCTTTCTCTTATCTTTTAATGGAATGGGTTGCCTGGGTCAGCCGGGAAAACCAACGATTTAGCATATTTTAAGTCACGGATCAACATGCATGACTAGATTAACACATGAAATGCGTAGGACGTAACTATCTTATTTTTTGGAAGAAACGTCTGTTATCTATAGGTAGTGATGGGCAAAAGTTAACTAAAAAGGTAGAAAATTTCAGTTAAACTTAAAAAAAAAAAAATTAATTAAAACCCAAGTTTAACTGCCAAAATAAGTTTAGTTAAAATCGTAGTTTAATTAATGTTTTTTAGTTACTAAATAAAAGTTTAATTATAATTTGTACAACTTTTCAACATGTGGTCAGAGTTGAAACACACCTCTGTTTTCTGGTCATGTGATATCAATAACTTTGATTATTAAAAAAATGATGCAGTTAATAACTATTTAGTAAATGCACATTTGAAGAGGGTAAAGTAAGATGCTGGTAGAAGTTATGGGAGTCAATATTTGCACTTGAAAGAAGCAGTAGTATCAAATGTTGTTCAACATTATCTTCCAAAAGCTTCTGTGCAATATTATGAATGGGGTTGTTCTAAATTTTCTGTGAGTCACGTGGTGGTGTTTTATTTCTGTTTATGGTGGGAATCTGATTTGTAAGTTAGGTCAATATTTAGTGGTTTTAATCAATTAATTGCGGCAAACAATAATTTATTAACTGCAGGAACATGAAATACACTGTTTTTATAGTCTTAAGACTTATTATTGAGATCTAAGTCTAAATCGACAGTTAGGCATATATGAATCTAAAAGCATTAGGATAACCAACTCTAGAAAAAAAAATCTAATCCACACCCTCTCTGACCATAAAGTAAATAGATAAAAAAGCTTCAAACTCATTAGGCTGCTATTGTATTGTTTATAGTTTTATACAATACATATATTGAGGAGGGGGTAAAAATCCCCCCACACCGAAAATATATGACATGCCTTTTGTGGGCCGGTTTATATGGAAGTGTCCGGGCCGATGTTGATACCCAGTCCGCTCCTGCTTGACTCCATCAAGTCCAAATACATTGATGTACCTACCAATTCTTTAAGCCGCAGTGTTTCCCACACCTGTTTCTTTAAGCCGCAGTGTTTCCCACACCTGTTTCTTTAAGCCGCAGTGTTTCCCACACCTGTTTCTTTAAGCCGCAGTGTTTCCCACACCTGTTTCTTTAAGCCGCAGTGTTTCCCACACCTGTTTCTTTAAGCAGCAGTGTTTCCCACACCTGTTTCTTTAAGCCGCAGTGTTTCCTACACCTGTTTCTTTAAGCCCCAGTGTTTCCCACACCTGTTTCTTAAAGCCGCAGTGTTTCCCACACCTGTTTCTTTAAGCCGCAGTGTTTCCCACACCTGTTTCTTTAAGCCGCAGTGTTTCCCACACCTGTTTCTTTAAGCCGCAGTGTTTCCCACACCTGTTTCTTTAAGCCGCAGTGTTTCCCACACCTGTTTCTTTAAGCCGCAGTGTTTCCCACACCTGTTTCTTTAAGCCGCAGTGTTTCCCACACCTGTTTCTTTAACTGAAAACTTCGCACATTCTAAGCATTTAGCGGAACGCTTTGCTTTTTTTTAGTGAGATTAATTCACTTGTTGGAAACTAGTTAATTATTCCAGTAATTTGTGGAACACATATTCAGGCCTCGCGGAACACTAGGGTTCCGTAGAACACAGTTTGGGAAACACTGCTACGCTTGGTGTATTATGTAAGCAACATAATTATACTCCGAACCAGTATACTTAAACTTTACAAATGTCCTCTATAGATCTTCCCCCCCCCCTTTTTTGTTTGTTTCAAATTAGTCATGTAATATTGATGAGTGTTTTGGTGTAATTTATACACTTTTCACTCCAGATCTAAAGGTTCCTAAAGTCGTTCTATTTTTGACCAAATGTTTAAAAGGTTAATATGTGGTCTATAGTAATATCCCAATACCTTCCGAAAATTAAGTTTGCAAATAAAATTGGCTGGTCCCAAGAACATCTTGAGACATGAACATAAATTATGTGCAGTTTTAAGAATTATTAATATTTTATTTAAGTATAATTTACATATATCGATAAAGATTAAAAATACGCTAAGCTTGGCACAGCAATGATGGCTGAAAAGGATTTTGGGAATAGCATGTCACCAATAGTCTTCTACCGCGCGGGCACTCGGCCCCTAAGTACATTGGTTACCGAACGTCGTATGGGGGTTCATAACCTCAGACAAGACGAAACACGTTCTCCAAAACAGGTCCGTCTAACAGGACGTCGCACCTTTTTAGAATACCTATAATCCGTGGTGACTGTAGGCACTAGTTGGGAAGAGGCTGTAGATGTCACTTGTGACCTATCTCTGTGGAGTGAACCTACCGCCCTACACGCCGAACTGCTGTTCTATGTAAGACACCATTAGATCCTTTGTGAAATTGATTTAATATTTAAAGCGGGGAAGGAAAGAAGGAGACGTAATGGGGGCCCAAATTATTGCTAAGATGAAGGAAGTTAGTTAATGCATGAATAAAGATTAGTTCGACACCGTAGGTTTATATAACAGTCACCAAAACATTAAAATTGTTTTCTGTGTGTTGATCATTAGAACCAAGGAGGTTATATTTAGATGGAGATGGCGGTTGCTATCAAATGTTCATTATCGGTTGAAGCCAGTGGGCGGAGCCCATTCGCCATATTGGTTTACTCAAAACATTCCATCCGTTTTCATTGCGATACCAGTTTTCTAATTCTCGTAACGACTCAAATTAGCCTCGTTTTTTGTCATCATGTTTTTTTCTAAACTCCTCTAAGGCCCAAGTTCATATCTGGTGGTCTAGATATTCCAATGGATCAATTACAAAGCGCTGTAGAGCATGTAAAGTGATTTTACGATCATCTGATCAAGGCCAACAAAACCAAAATATAATGATTACATCGAAATTAAGCACTATTGTGGGCTGAAAAAAGCACAAAAATGATTTGCAAGAGGTTTGTTATATTTTTTACACTTTTTACCGCACTGAAATCACCACAAAATTGATAAAATTGAAGTGAAAAGAGTACTATTACCTATACTAATAATAATGTTACATTAATACTAACTAATCTTTCCCTAATTAAACTCTGGCTTACATCTAAAATTTTTAGTATGTAAAATGTGGGAAGATACATTTTTATACAAACATGAAGACATTATATAAGAACACACTGATAAACCATACTGAATATACAATATATGCACCTGTCTGCTCACAGCACCTTTTTGCATATGATTATTAAAAGTGTAATGTTTTGCAGCGTAGTGATAAACTCTAACTCACTAAAGTTTAGTCTTTAGTGACTAAAAACCAAACTAACCGATGAAGCGATATCCCGTTTTCTGGTCGTCGTTGCGTACAACCGTATGCCGAACAAGAAGGCATTTGTAATGTTTATTTTATTCTATACACTGTGTTTTTAACGTTTTATAAGATATTGTACAATGTACAGATATTCAAATAATGTCGTGAAATATTGTCGAACAAATTTCTCAAAAAAAAACAGACTACACGTTTTTATTTGAACCCGGGACCATCGATAAATCTGAACGACAGTCCAGCGTGCAAACCGCACAACCAGGCAGACCAAGATAGCTGCGATTTGGCTTCAACCTAGTGACGTCACGCCATCTCCATCTAAATATAACCTCCTTGATTAGAACAATCCCTCTCGTGTGAACTGAAGCCATAAACACTCTCAGCCCACTAGCCTATATAAATACCTAGACTAAACACTTCTTATTAATTTTTATCTTCATAATTCTTTTGACAGTAAAAAAAAATGGAAGCCAAAAGATTGAATGAATTTACATTGAGAAAATTAATATTATATAATTCTGATATTTCGGAATTATTATTTAATTTTCTTAAAGAAATCGCCATCAATTACACAGACCTTACACATATTAATGTGCATCAATCTATTTTTAGATTTGGTCTTATCGATGGGGAATGTACCCTAAGCTGTACGAAAAATTTCTACTTTTTTTTTCAGGCCTACATTTGGGCATTAATTGTCTAGACTAGTGTTTACATCTAGAAGTCTGTACACATGTAGAATTACGTAGACCAGGGGTGGGCAAACTTTTTGTATCGAGGGCGGCATTACAGAAAATTAGGGGAATTGCGGGCCGCATATATATATATATATATATATATATATATATATATATATATATATGTATGTATGTATGTATGTATATATATATATATATATATATATATATATATATATATATATATATATATATATATATATATATATATATATATATATATATATATATATATATATATAAGTACTCTAGCTAACTGTGTAGAGTGTCTTTTAATTCATATTTACACTGTATTATATTCGAGTTTCTTGTTTTTTTTTTCCACACTCCACCTAAAGGAATTACAACAAGTGTTAGCAATTTTTGAAACAATTTGACGTTTTTTTTAATAATTGCTTTTATCTTTTTATACCACAATATCTCCACAAATATACATTGTACCTAATGTACTAAATGGTGAGCTAATGGTATTGAGAACATATAATATTATCAATCTACTTAGAACGAAGTGTGATAACCATGGGTAGTTTCAATTTAAGAACAAAATATTAATAAATAATGTATCCGCTAGCTTAGCATGGGCAGGGCAAATGAGAACAATATAGAATCTCATGGAGGAAATTGTTATCTTACTTAAAGGACATTGACTATTCATATTTTTCAAGATTGCTATTGCAATGGATTGTTTGTTTATGAAATATAAATACATATGTTAAATCTTTTCAAACAAAGCTTTCCCATTTCTACAAACAAGCAAAAGAAAACAGATTTTGTAATTTTCCTTTGATGAAAGGTGAAACTATTTCTAGTGAAATTATTAAAAGTACAACATTTATTTAGATTCCTCCCTAATTGTGCAATCTATGAAAGAAAACTTTAAGATTCAGCTCCAGAGTACATAACTCCAAGCCACGAGAAGTTCCAGTCAATACTTCCAAGGGAGTCTTATGAGGGCTAGAAGCTGTATTTCCATACTTTAACAAATTTGCTGCTGTTTACATAATTAGGGTACACATACATCTGTTCTTCTTCTTCGTTCTCGTTTAACATGTTGGAGAGTTTAGACTAGATGTTAGCGTATAAAAATAATTTTAAATGTTATGCAGCTTTGTACAAACCTTCATGTTAAGAGTTTATGGTTGGGATATTTTTTGTAAAAAAAAATAAAAACAGCTATTTTTCTCAGTCAAAGGTCGAGCTCCGTCAGTTGTTACACTTTGCATCTTGTTCCAACCCTACCCAACACAGTTCATCAAAGCATTGAATAAATACTGGCCTGAGATTGTGTTTTGAATTAAGTGCATTGATGTATATAGTTAATAAGCATAATCTTCGTTTGCTTGAAACTTTTAAAACGAGACAGTTTCAATAATTTATATAGATATTATTTTTAATATATTTGCATTTTTTTATGTATATACTGTGGGCACAACTGATTTCTGTAGGTGTCGACGGGCCGCATAAAACACTCCGGCGGGCCGCATGTGGTCCGCGGACCGTAATTTGACCACCCCTGATGAAGACCTATTTTAGTCTTCTTCTTCTAGCCAGCTTTATATGCTGCTGGGCTGTGAGCTCTTTTGCAGACTGTGCCAAGTAAAAAAAGTGTGCTGATTTCTTCAGTTGTTCAGCACTGCCGTACAGGGTGTTGGTTATGTTGGGCTGTAGTGGAAGTAGGGTCTGCCTAAGGTGGATTAGGGAGGGGCATTCAAAGAGGATATGGTTTACAGTTTCAAAGGGGTGGGCGCAGTGTCTGCAAAGGGGGAGTTTTGTGGAGTTTATTTTGTTCAGGTGGTAATTTAATAGTGGTGTGTGTCCTGTTCTTAGTTGGAAGATTGTAGATTGGTCTTTGCGGGGGAGGAAGTTAATACTGTCCAGTTTGTTAGGCATAGTCATTTCTTTGTACATGGCTCTGCCTGTGTTTCCTGATGCCCATTGGTTGAGCCACTCCTCTTTGTGATTGTTGACTAACATTGACCTTAGGGTGAGGTAGTTAACAGGTCTATCTGGTTGTTCCATAGATGAACCTGCCTTTGATAGCTTATCTGCCTTTTCATTTCCCATGATGCCAATGTGTCCAGGGATCCACTGTAGTGTGATATTGATATTTAATTTTGATATCATCTGTATGGATTATCTAAATGAGTGTTGTCAACTCTCTGGGGCTGTTTGAGGTGCTGCTGTTAAGTGTTTGTAGAGTAGATTGGGAGTCTGTGTGAACCTATTTTAGTCCACATTCTCTACTTTTTAACATTGCACTTGATTTTTATTTCACATATCACATACATGACAAACAACGCCCTACACTAATTCATGTGTTAATTAGAAACTTAAACTCTGCTGAGTGTTTTTCAGCCTGATTCAGGCAACCCGTGAAATGCTCTAATGGCACCGGGGAAGAAAGAGGACTAGTACGAGTATGTCTCAACATATGACATAGGAAATGAGCCACTATCGTTTTGTAGTATTTCATTAGGTTGTGTTTGTGTAGTTGTAAATTACGGTTTAGTGTTTTATGCATTTGTAAGCTACGTTTTTAGTGTTTTATGTAGTTGTAAGCTTCGTTTTAGTTTTTATGTATGATTGCTAGTCTACTTTTTTGTCTTCTTTCCTGGAGGGTCTTTTTAGAGATTTTACTTATGATGTTAATGGTGTTACAAATGGTGCTACAAATGGAGTTACTAATGGAGTTACTAATGGTGTTACTAATGGTGTTACTAATGGTGATACAAATGGAGTTACTAATGATGTTACTAATGGTGCTACAAATGGAGTTACTAATGGTGTTACAAATGGAGTTACTAAAGGTGTTACTAATGGTGTTACAAATGGTGCTACTAATGGTGTTACTAATGGTGTTACTAATGGTGCTACTAATGGAGTTACAAATGGTGCTACAAATGGAGTTACAAATGGAGTTACTATTGGTGTTACTAATGGTGTTACAAATGGTGCTACTAATGGAGTTACAAATGGTGCTACAAATGGAGTTACAAATGGAGTTACTATTGGTGTTACTAATGGTGTTACAAATGGTGCTACAAATGGAGTTACTACTGGTGTTACAAATGAAGTTACTAGTGGTGTTACTTTAATCAAAGGAGAACGTACGTTTCTGATCAATTTCACGATAGTTTGTGTCTGTTCTACTTTCATTACTTTTTTATATACATTTATGTAAATTTGAAGCAGTAGTGGATCTAAGACTCTTCCTTGGGGTACATCTGAGTTTACTTTCATTGGTGTTGATTTAGTGCTATTTATTAATAATAGTTTGCAAATTGCCGCTGCTAGAAGGACAGATAAAAATGTCAGTACATTTACCCCCTACTTGACCTATGACCTGTTTCCCTGTGCTTAGGATCCGGTTGGATAAATAGCTACAGAAATGTATCAATATGGCATAAGATAATTTTTTATGTGTGTGTTTTGCTTAATGTTTGTAGAAAATGTTTGTAAAATGTTTTGTATGTTTCGGATGTTCTTTCAGAGTTGAAGAGAATGGACTTCCTAGTCCAGGACCAACGAGAAGTCCAATGTTGTTTCTTTCAGTACTAGATTGATCTTCTTATCTTATAAAATACAGACGTTACTTCAAAAAAGAAGATGATTACGTCTAACGCGTCATGCATCTAATCATGCAAGTTAACCAATGACTTCAATTCTGCCAGTCAGTAGAGTACAACAAAATAGGAGCATCATGAAGGTATAGACTAACTGTACTGAGGGGACATTTGTATTCAGCAAACATGGTCATGTAGACTTCTGTGAATCTCAATACAACAAAATATCTATAGACATATTCCTGAGCCGTACATAAAAAAGGATCTAAACCATCAATAAAATTTTTGTTTATGACTTCAGGCAAAGTCGTCAAATAATGAGGCTGACATCCCAGAATAACATCCTATTTTTTTAATCTTGATTTTTGTTGAAATCTTATAGGAATTAATCAGAGTAGGCTCTGATAAGTTCACTGTCACGAATAGATAAGGGATAACTTTTTTAGGCTAGTCATGCACATAATAGTAGGCCTATAGAGTCTAGATTTAGAAACAGACATCTAGAATTTAGAACTCTTAGAAGCTTTTTTATTTAAATTTTTACATATGCTTAATCTGAAAAAAAAAAAAAACTTTTGTTAAACATTGTCATTCAGAACTGCAGAAATTTCTCGATTAATTAAAGCTTTGTCAAGTCTCTCTCTTTGTATATATCGGTCTAAGGGTATAGATCTACAAAAGTTTTAATCATTCCTACTAAGTATAAAATAGAGCTGCAAATGTAGCCATTTCTGTACTCTCAGTTTGGTACTCACAACTGCCATTATTTTATTATGTTCATGTGTTAAAAGTTATCGAAAATATATACATAATAACGTCAATAAATACTATCTTGAAATGCCCCATAGTTTGAAGTAGTTTTAGCCGTCTTTGCTTTTGGAGTCTCTATACCTGAACCTTCTGTTGATGCATTAATACTCTGGGTATCGGATGGTGCGCTAATTAGTGTTTCAGACTCAGGCTGTGCCCATGGTTGTATGTTGCCAGAGGCAAAAATGCAATAAAATATAACTCCAGCTAAATGAAGGCTTCCACCAACAATAAATAAATTGTGCCAGTCATCCAATCGCTGTGGGGACAAAATGAATGCCTTCTCAGTATACATGCACATAAAATGATGTATTGAAAAAATATTTTATAACATATTCTATACACGTTCTTAAATCGAGACCTTACATCTTTAATGACTGTATGAACTTCTCTTATTTTGCAAACTGATGACATTTGTTTTTTTTAATCTTCAGCATAATGCAAAGTATTGTTATAAAAACGCGTGTAGACGGTCCAGTACAGTTGAGTCTAGTTGTGTCATGTTGTCCAGTTCTTCAGTAAGTTGTGTCATGTTGTCCAGTTCTTCAGTTAGTTGTGTCATGTTGTCCAGTTCTTGAGTTAGTTGTGTCATGTTGTCCAGCTCTTGATCTAGTTCTGTCATGCTGTCCAGGTCTTGAGTTAGTTGTGTTATTTGTCCAGGTCTTGAGTTAGTTGTGTCATGTTGTCCAGTTCTTCAGTTAGTTGTGTCATGTTGTCCAGTTCTTGAGTTAGTTTTGTCATGTTGTCCAGTTCTTGATCTAGTTGTGTCATGTTGTCCAGTTCTTGATCTAGTTGTGTCATGTTCTCCAGTTCTTGAGTTAGTTGTATTATGTTGTCCAGTTCTTCAGTTAGTTGTGTCATGTTGTCCAGTTCTTCAGTTAGTTGTGTTATGTTGTCCAGTTCTTGATCTAGTTGTATCATGCTGTCCAGTTCTTCAGTTAGTTGTGTCATGTTGTCGAGTTCTTCAGTTAGTTGTGTCATGCTGTCCAGTTCTTCAGGTAGTTGTGTCATGTTGTCCGGTTCTTCAGTTAGTTGTGTCATGTTGTCCAGTTCTTGATCTAGTTGTGTCATGTTGTCCAGTTCTTCATTTAGTTGTGTCATGTTGTCCAGTTCTTCAGTTAGTTGTGTCATTTTGTCCAGTTCTTGAGTTAGTTGTTTCATGTCCAGTTCTTCAGTTAGCTGTGTCATGTTGTCCAGTTCTTCAGTTAGTTGTGTCATGTTGTCGAGTTCTTCAGTTAGTTGTGTCATGCTGTCCAGTTCTTCAGCAAGTTGTGTCATGTTGTCCAGTTCTTCAGTTAGTTGTGTCATGTTGTCCAGTTCTTCAGTTAGTTGTGTCATGTTGTCCAGTTCTTCAGTAAGTTGTGTCATGTTGTCTAGTTCTTCAGTTAGTTGTGTCATGTTGTCCAGTTCTTCAGTTAGTTGTGTCATGTTGTCCAGTTCTTGAGTTAGTTGTGCCATGTTGTCCAGGTCTTGAGTTAGTTGTGTCATGTTGTCCAGTTCTTGATCTAGTTGTATCATGTTGTCCAGTTCTTCAGTTAGTTGTGTCATGTTGTCCAGTTCTTCAGTTAGTTGTGTCATGTTGTCCAGTTCTTCAGTTAGTTGTGTCATGTTGTCCAGTTCTTCAGGTAGTTGTGTCATGTTGTCCGGTTCTTCAGTTAGTTGTGTCATGTTGTCCAGTTCTTGATCTAGTTGTGTCATGTTGTCCAGTTCTTCATTTAGTTGTGTCATGTTGTCCAGTTCTTCAGTTAGTTGTGTCATGTTGTCCAGTTCTTCAGTTAGTTGTGTCATGTTGTCCAGTTCTTCAGTTAGTTGTGTCATTTTGTCCAGTTCTTCAGTTAGCTGTGTCATGTTGTCCAGTTCATTATTTATTTGTGTCATGTTGTCCAGTTCTTCAGTTAGTTGTGTCATGTTGTCCAGTTCTTCAGTAAGTTGTGTCATGTTGTCTAGTTCTTCAGTTAGTTGTGTCATGTTGTCCAGTTCTTCAGTTAGTTGTGTCATGTTGTCCAGTTCTTGAATTAGTTGTGCCATGTTGTCCAGGTCTTGAGTTAGTTGTGTCATGTTGTCCAGTTCTTGATCTAGTTGTGTCATGTTGTCCAGTTCTTGAGTTAGTTGTATCATTATGTCCAGTTTTTCAGTTAGTTGTGTCATGTTGTCCAGTTCTTCAGTTAGTTGTGCCATGTTGTCCAGGTCTTGAGTTAGTTGTGTCATGTTGTCCAGTTCTTGATCTAGTTGTGTCATGTTGTCCAGTTCTTGAGTTAGTTGTATCATTATGTCCAGTTTTTCAGTTAGTTGTGTCATGTTGTCCAGTTCTTCAGTTAGTTGTGTCATGTTGTCCAGTTTTTCAGTTAGTTGTGTCATGTTGTCCAGTTCTTCAGTTAGTTGTGTTATGTTGTCCATCGATAGCATAAAGCAAGTTTGAGAGACGTTACAATATTATGTATTTTAAAACAAATATGACGAGATACCAGTTTTGAATAGTCACTAACATAATTTCTTACTACGGCAAACAGGTAAAAATTATACTCTAACAAAATGCAATCATCATATATGACGTGAATGATTCACTATTACTTGTGAAGTTATTTACTTTCGATTCACTATTACTTGTGAAGTTATTAACATTCCTAACTTACTCAACTACTATTGCTTTGTGATCATGATACATATATATAATTAAAGCAAAAAAAACAACAACAACAACAACAGAATTCTATAGAATATGGAGGCTTACATGCGTTTCACCAACTGTCTTAGCTGCCAGTAAAGTACTAACGATAGAGCCAGCCGTGCCTGTTCTGGAGATTCCCGTCAAAGGACCGACAAATTTAGGCGCGAGGTCAAGAGGATTTAATTGATATCCTGAAACAATTCAATTTTAGTTTACTATATTTTAAAATGCCACAACCTAAAAAATATTTGGACATCACTGTAATAAACATACTGTTTTTATGGAATCTGCTATAGACATACTGTCTTTAAGGAAACTGCACTAGTCATAATGTTTTATGCAAACTGAAACAGACATTGTTTTATGCAAACTGCAACAGACATAATGTTTTATGCAAACTGCAATTGACATAATGTTATGTGAAAACTATACGGGATATGTTTACATTAAAACTGCAACAGATATGATGTCTTCATGGAAACCTGTCCGTAATTTAGTTCTCATTGACACACAAATATCAGTACCACTTACCTGAGATAGAAAATGCACTAAAAGCCACACCAACACAGAATAGAACAGCGACTGCCACGTAATCATTCAAGAAACCAATGGCCAGAATGCAAGTCCCCATAACTCCAAATCCTAAAGAGAAAAAATAATAATTTAGAGTTTGAAATATAAGAACAATCTTAAATATTAACTGGAGCGTGGTGACCTATGGGATAACCTATGTCCACCCACCAGTAGTTTAGACCAATAGCGTCTTGCCATGTCGTACAGACGACAGACCTGTGACGTGGCAACAAGCTATTGGTCTAAACTGCCCACAGGTTGTGACGTTGCAGGTCAGTGTTCTTAACGATTGGCCTCGGCTCTAGTGGCTGCCCTTGTATTAAACTAATTTAGGGGAGGTTAGTCGAATGCGAACGTCGTGAACCAGTGAACCAGATCATCTTTACAGGCTGTAATCACCTGGCCCAGAGACCGCAAGTTTGACACAAACGTTAATTTCTTTTTGTTAAAATATATTTATGTTCTAAAAATAATTTGTACATAGATTTTAAAAAATCGTGATTGTTATCTTTCTAAAACTAGGGTCAATATTTTTCATTGTATTGCAAGGGTTTGTTGGACTAGTCCGTTTCGTTTCTTTGATTAAAAAGTATTGGGCCGGAAGTCGCTTTTTTCCCTATATATCTTTGTATTTTTCAGTTCTATTTTTAAATTAAACTGACATTATTATGTTATAATTTTAAGTGAAACTGATAGAGAAAAAAATACGGGTAGTTGGGATAGAACCCGATAGAGGCTATAAAAAGAAAAGACCTGAAACTAGCGCGTGAAACTACACATTTACTGTACTTTATTTGATGAGTATTTTACCCAAGATCTGTGTTGTTTTTTTTAGGACTAGCTTATTTCATGTACCCTGCATTTTCCGATACACAATTTCATACACAAAATAATTGTTGAAAAAAATTGTAGTGATTTAAAACTTTAAATGATTACTTAAAAAGGTGTTACTCTAATCAATTTTGAATATTATTTTGTTATGAATGTCACTGTTTATTTTGTGTCTGTTCTAGTTTCTTAAATTTTTCTTGAGTAAAGGGGTCGTTTTTCTCCTAATGGGTATACCTGATTTCTCCAAGCAGCCTTTGTAAAATATTGGTCCTAAATAATGCTTTGTTTATAAACGAAAAAACGCATGGCTGCATTATGATGAATGTACGTGTTAGTTCAATATATTTTTATTACTAGGTAACTATAAATAACCGCATAAATAGATCTAAGTTTAATTTTTTTTTCTGTTAGATAAAGTCATATGGCAAATTTTTGTTTATATCCTAATTCTAAAAAGGAATAATAATAGAATTATACAGTAAAATAATCACTAAGTTTTTCTTTTAATAGTTTTGAATGTCTAACTGAGTTTGTGTTTTTGCAGATGTACGCAAGCTACACTATGAGTCAGTCCATCTCTTCTAATTGTTTAGAAATGAGTGTAAAAATGTAGACTTCGATATTTTTAGCCTGAATTTAAGAAGTTACAAACTTCAAACAACTAATATATTGCCTCTTCCATAAAACTTTGTACTTAACAAATAAATTTATCCAATGCTCGAAATCCTGCTTGTATATTTAGGTCCTATTTAAATCGATCCGGTATCAATGGATGGCTTCCTGGTCGTGCGGTTTGCGCGCTGGACTGTCGTTCGGATTTATCGACGGTCGAGGGTTCAAACCCTGCCCGCTCCCATCCCCCGTCGTCCTGCGGGAGGTTTGGACTAGGAAGTAAACTATCTTCAACTCTGAAGGTACATCCGAAACATGTAAAACATTTTACAAAACATTTTACAAACAATGTATTAAGTAGCAATAACCTTGCAAAAAAAATTAAATGAAAGAAGATTGAGATATACATATATTTTTGTGACGGTACGCACCAGTACGGGGTACCGGCACCTTTTTTCAATGTCGGGAAAAATGATTACTTTTCTTGTTATTCAACGTTAATTGTTAATTTATTATTAGTTGAAAGTTTGGCAATCTATCACTGAGTACCGGACCCTCTTTTTTATTTTTACAAAAAAAAAAAAGCACTTTATATACTTTCAGCCGACATGCCGTATTATTAAAAACACCTCTATGTGAACTTCTCAATCATCTAGAGTCTTAGACAGTCATTATTTTAGACTAGATTTAAGTAGAGTCTAGACCTAGATTGAGTAGGCCTATTATTGTAAAAAAAAAATAATAATCAGTCATTATAGAAATCATTCGCAATTTTATTATTAGGTCTAGGCATTGAAAAGTAAATCTATTTATAAACTATAATAGATCTAAGTCTAAGTACTAACTTATTAAATAAGTCATTATAAGTAGAAGTATTATAATGAATATTGTATAGATCTAGATTATAGATACCGGTAGATCTATAGATAGATCTCTAGTTTAGTTGATTAAGTATAGAGTATAGTAAACGTATTACAGTATTATTAGATCTATGTCTTATGTCTATATCTAATAATCTAATAATTTAAAAACTTTAGTCTTTATTAATATCTAGACTTTTTTCTAATAAAAACTGACTATAGGCATAGCATAGGCTAGACTCGGCAATCTAGTCTCAAGATAGAATCTATACTATTACTAGATCTATTCGATTTTTATATATAGATCTAGACTAGAATTAGATTATATATCTAAATATAGATCTACTAATGGAGAGATGATATGAGGTGTTAGCTAATAACGTTGCACAAGAAACAAACCTGGGTTTTTCTCAACTCTAATAATTGGTATGTAATAGTGAAATAGCACCTACCTAAATAAATCGTAACTAGCAATCAAAAACCTATATTTATTGCAGTATATATAGGTCTGTGGTTGTATGTTATATAGCCTTCGTAACTTCTTCTATAGAGAAATGACTTTTGTAATTTCTTTTACTGAAAATTGGGCTATTCGCGTCTGACACATATATAATTTTTATGTTCAGCAACAAACCCTATTTAAAAAAAAGTATTCTCTAATTGGATACAATCATTGTCCCCAGACATTTTCAGTGTTAACATAGTAACATTTCAAGATAAAAACAAAGCTACTTACCTAATGTTTCGGCCAGTTTTCTTGAATTGGTTCGACTTAGTAGATTTTTATTTACTAGATAGTCAAAAACATTGCCACCAATCAACATTAGTACCACCATAAAGACGTGTGGAATTCCGCCCAATAGCCCGATCTGTCAGTAATAGAGACGTTTCGAGGAGCAAATTATGTTTTAAGTTACAGAATAGCTTTCGATAAGATGAAGTAAAAAGAAAGGAAAGGAAGTTACATATTGTCATTTTGTTACACTTTAGTTTGTGTCTTTGTTTGATCTAAAGTACGCATTGATAAGACTTTTTCGTTTTCAATAACACCGTCCATATTTTATTTCACGTACGCTGTTTAATCAACACGCATAAATATCTAAAGTACATACACATACACTTATTCCAATGCTTAAACATATCTCTAATATACACATAAACATGGCATGCCTGGTCACGATGTTCTCGAGCCCTGTCCGTTGCCATCCACTTCCGTCCTGAAGGAGTCTGGGATAGGGAGTAATCATTTTAATTTCTGAAGGAGCGTACAAATCAACAACTAAACAAATCAACAAACTAAACAAATTAATAAGCTAAATAAATCAACTAACTAAACAAATCAACTAGCTAAACAAATTAATAGATTAAACAAATTAATAAATTAAACAAATCAACAAACCAAGCAAATCAACAAACTAAACAAATCAATTAACTAAACATATCAACAAACTAAAGTCAATAAACTATACAAAATCAACAAACTAAACAAATCAATAAACTATACAAAATCAACAAACTAAACACACTAACAAACTATACAAAATCTAACATTTCTTCTTCAGAGCCGCTCTTCGCTAAAAACCGACATTTCTTTCAATTACCAAACAACATCCAAATGTTCACCCTGTACAGGTTCAGAAACACTGTGTTACTTGTAGTATTTAACGAAATGTTTGCAAATTACACACACACACACACTAGAAGTGATTCATAAATATTTGTGTATGTTCATGAAGAATTTATTTTGCTAGCTCTACATCAACATCCAATTCAAGTAATAATAGTAATAGTAATAATAATCTTTATTGTTCGTAAAGAACTTTGTCTTACAATTTGTACATTACACCAAACAAAACACTATAACTATAAAAAAAAAACCAACTAAAATGTAGGTAACCATAAATTTATCCAAGGTTCCGGTGAGCATAATCTCCTGTTGTCTACACATGTCAACTTACCATAGCGGAATTTAGATGAGGGTAGACATCCTTATAATATTGCTGAACTTGCATTATGAGCATCACAAAGACAAAACATCTACAGAATGCACCAACGAACATCGCCCAGACTGGCATCGACGTGAGGATCTTACACCAAGGTGTCTTTTGGACCTAAACCAAAGCATCCGTCAAGAAAAAAAAGAAATTACCATGAAGAGAACGTTTCAATACGTTTCATTTATTCGACAACAAATCAAAGTGTTCAGCTTAAAATAACACGATAGCATTGTTCAATATTCGTGGGAAATAACAAAGAAAATGGTTAAGTTAGTGTTCAGCAGACGCTTCAACTCCAGTTGCGCGGCGAAAGCTCTTGTGAAATTGTGTGTTGGCCGCGGTCAGTGGTGTAGCTAGGGTGAGGGAGGGGGTCCAAATTTGAAAATCCCTCTGGGCTTCCATTTGAGGAAGCCCCCAAATGAGTGTCCGAAATTTATTTTTACATTAAATATTACGCCATTATCTCATGTCACGGAGTCGAATGTCAAAATGCAAAATGTTTAGCAAAAATTTGAATTTATTGAATGATATAGAATAATTTATATTCGTATTATCTGACTAAATGTGACAAAATATGTAGGTCGCATCTGGGGCTGCCTAGCCACGTGAAATGCTGCATTCTTTATTAATCTTCGGACTTGAAAAAAAAAAGCCTTATAGATTTTCTGCATTAAAATAAAAGGAATATATTTATTTTTTTTAAATGTCTTTTCAACAAAGATAAAACAATCTTTAAAATTGAAACTTTGGTCACTGAAATTCTTACCAAAGTCTTGGGTGGTCTGGAGGAACTATGGGATAGAAAGATGGCCCTCTCTGCTTCACACAGGCCGGGATGCTTCTCGGGTGATTGGAAAGCGAAAAATGCATAGAAAACACTCCACACCACCCCAGCACCTCCTAGAAGACGAAATCAAAATGAACATTTACAAAAAGCCGTAGCACAGTTTGGGTTAACGGAGATATAAGAAAAAAAGCTGCTGCTGTGTTTGTGTTGTCTGTCCATTTGATTGTATGTCACGATAGATCTCAAAAACTAAAAATGCTATGAAAATCATATTCACGCATCGCCTGTATCGTGCCTCAGAAACATATGCGACGGTTTCTTCATCTTCACCCTTTTGTCTTTCATTAGTTTTATGATGTCAAAATATTTATATAGATTTGTCAACTTCGGGCAGGAGGGGTTCGTTGGCTGGCTACCCACTTAGTAGAAGAACAACTCTGAATTCAAACCTCTGCTGCCTTGCAGCTAAATCCAAATATAGTCAAGACTTCGGGTGTCATGTTTGTAAAATGTTTTACATGTTTCGGATGTTCCTTCAGAGTTGAAGATAGTTTACTTCCTAGTCCAAACCTCCAGCAGGACGACGGGGGATGGGAGCGGGCAGGGTTTGAACCCTCGACCGTCGATAAATCCGAACGACAGTCCAGCGCGCAAACCGCACGACCAGGCAGCCATCCCTGAGGTGAAATAAAGAGCCGGCGACCCTTAGGCAGCTTGCAGCACACAGTGCTACACCCTGGAAGAGTCTGCAACACCGCTGATCTCAAACTGTATCAGGACTTGTCATTTCTTTGGATACATCAGCTGCGTGGAGAAGGGAGAACTGCAGTTTGGGAAACATCGTTCTGACCATAGCTAATGCCCAGGCATTCATATCATTTCTATGACCTGATCCATAGTGTTATTGCTAAGACAGAATCAATGCATATAAGAGCCACAGAGACGAAGCTAAAAAGAACAGACAAAAAAAAACACAAGAAATTGAATGGACAATTAGAGACCTTGACGGAGTGCAAGCAGTCTTGAAGATTTATGGAGAAATAATAAATGTGTGTGTGTGTGCTGAGTGTCAGGTACAAATAACGTAAGGTTTTACAAGCTCAATGCTCTATAAGCGATAGAAATGTTAATAAAGTACCCACCATATATGTACATGATACTGCTCCAGCTAACATAGCAAAGACAAGCTCCTGTTGTAATACTTGCCACAGCAGGACTGAAGTAAACTCCTGCGGAAGAGAGTGTGATAAAGGTGTTCAACCATTTCATTAGTATAGGAATAAGGTTATACGTTTAAGAGTAAAATGGTGGATCGTACTTTAATAATGACTAAATCTTAATCTGCTTATGCGTTACATCACACTATGCTTCTATCCTGTTGTTTCCAATCAATAATTTAAGTTTTAGTTTTATTAATAGTCGAATAAGATTAAAAGATTTACCAAAAAAAAACATTTAGAGTCTATCCTGGAACATATAACCCGCGGTATTTTGATTGAAATAGAACTCACAAATGATTTAATGTTTTTGTTTTTAACTGGGGGATTTCCCCGAATGATCACGTGGTAGGAATGAAGAGAGAGGAGGACCAAATAAAAAGACAACATACACACATGAATATTACATTGAGTGTTTCAATTATTAATCTATCATTTCATTTGCAACACCATCTTAGTGATGCTTTTGTAACGAGAATATATTTTGTTATAATTTTCAATTTATCCCTAAATTACTTCTAGACTTCTTTTGTTTTTTATATAGCCCAGAATGCAACTCGGTGACGGAGCAAAGCAAATACATGTTTTAGTTTTGTATGACCAGAAATGTAGATCTACATGATTTCAACATCAATCTAGAAGTAGGCCAAAGTCATTCAAAAATATCAGAATAGTATGTTCTCTGTGATGTGGTTGTGTTTGTTCACTATAAGAAGAATACTATAGAAATGTGTTGTACCTGCGTAGGCTAATGTCATAAGTTGTGATCTTTGATCTGCAGGAGTCCATGGACTAACAACACCATTTAGAGCAGGCACTGTAATAGCCTGAATTCGTTGAAAAGAAAGATTATTTCATCAAGGTTATTTAATTAGAATTATATGATTATATCCATTTTCCGGGATGTCGCTAGAGAGTGAGAGAGGACACTCATTAGTGGTAGAGACTAAAGTGTAGAAAAAAAAAACATTGTGTTTTTATGGACATTACTAGATACCCGAACAAAACGTCTATGCTCTCTATGGTAATTATCGTTTTTAACAGGAATTCTTGTTTCTCTTTCAGTTGTTGGTAAGGACATTGAGGGTCTGGTTAACATCATTAGCTAGCTGAAGATGGGGACATCAACATCATGGGACCTCTGATTATATTGTCCAAGTATGAAATTCGAATTCACTTTCATATCATATTCTAGGAGGCTTACACAATTAAGTATCCTAAATATTCCTAAATATTAGCAATGGGAATTATCAGAATATAATTATCTTGGTTGATCTCGAGAATAACTAATTTGATCAGAATATATTGATATTTGTTTACCATACATATTGAATCTAGATCTGTATAAACAAAGGAATTGAGTACGGGCTTACTTCTACAGAACCTTGAACAAATCTATAAAGATGTATGAGCCAGATGTGATCAAACTCCATGACAAGTGGCAACAGGAGCTGCAGGATGCTGGATATAAATATCGTGCTAACGAAAATCCTGGAAATATTTCACAAAATCCGTCATCAAAGACAACCAAAGAATAAAGGCTTACTTCATTTACATTCTTAATCATTTCAATTGTTTGAACATCTGAAAACAGGTTTACTTTTATCATTTCAATTTTATTTGAACCTAACCATGTAAAATAGATGAACAAGTTTTTATTTACCATTTTGCGGAGTATCTCTGAACCAATATACCGCCTGGGAGTGAGAAGAGAATTTGACCAATGAAATAGAAAGTACCAAACAAAAGTGTCGTTGAACCTTTCCAGTTGACGACCTTGTCGCGCGTTGTGTTCTTGGTGCTGCACTGAAACGAGAAAAACAAATGTCATCTGTCATTTAGATCTAGATTTTTTATTTAACATTTTTATCCTCAGCTTATCGCCATAATAAAGTTTATTCTACCCAGGGCCGGCCTCAAAGGCAAACTAGACAGCCGCCCCTATGGCCACCGATTGGAGGAGGTCAGAAACATTTCCGACAAGCCTGTCACGCTCCCTCCACCGACGAAACAATAAAATCGTCTTCCAAAAATGTGAGCCTCGACTTCATTATTCACTCTTCGTGGGCTGAAGTTTCGGATATTGCCCTCGGGCCTAAGTTTGGGCATCAGTGCTTTTAACATATTTTAATTGTAAGACCTAGTGAGCATTATAACCCAAATCAGGCCGCACTTTGTAGATTTTAACATTTCCATCCATTGGAATTGTTTATTCTTCTACATTAAATTATTTTGTACACATACCGATATGCACAACTAGTGGCATCGCTAAATAAAAGTAGTACAGTTTAACTAATTAATTGGTTTCCCGGCATCTTTGTTGCGAATGAATTGTATTTATTAGCATGACTGGAAGCTGTGCAATTAGTTCGCTTAGTTTTAATATATACAAACATCTGATCTGATCAGTTTATTAATGATTTAATCCTTGAAGATGGTTTTCATAAATTACTCTCTATGTGAAATTCCTTAGGATAATAGCGAGGTTAGTTCGAGCCTCATAAGAGGGGTGCCTCTAAATGGAACTTCATAGAAATAGGGAGTTTTGTTTCCAAGCCAAAACCTCCTGTAGGATGCCTGACCATCGGTTGGGGCGGAGTTTTCCATTCGAACAGGGTCTCATAGACACGAGATTTTGCAGCTTTGAACCGAAATTATGATATATAGGTTCGGTTCAAAGCGCAAAGGAGTTCATTGCTTCCGTGCCCATAATGACCCACAGCCCCCTATGTGTATCAGGTGCATATTATCTATTTATAGATAGAAGTCGTTATTTAATGGATTGTAATAGCGCTAATACATGTAAAAGGTAGTCTCAGCATTGGAAAACATTTTTTGTAGATTTACCAATACATACAGGATGACTCTATTTGTTTTTTTTTTATCATTCAAACTACAGAGAGGGTCTCGACATCAGACCAGGACCAATGGGTACCTTTTTACGCTACTGGTTCGGGTTACTGATTGCTATTTAATATTTTATGCTGAAGCCTAGATGTGAAGTGATGATATAACAGCTTAGAGTTCAGGCTTCACAGGGCCCTTAAACGTAGAGAAGGAATTTCAATTTATTTAAAACAACATTAGAGCATGAAGCAGGGAATGAGTGGAGGAGGAAAGAAGGCAGGGAATGAGAGATGGAGGAAAGAAGGCAGGGAATGAGGGATGGAGGAAATAAGGCAGACAATGAGTGGTAGAGGAAAGAAGGCAGACAATGAGTGGTAGAGGAAAGAAGGCAGGGAATGAGTGGATGAGGAAAGAAGGCAGGGAATGAGTGGTAGAGGAAAGAAGGCAGACAATGAGTGGTAGAGGAAAGAAGGCAGGGAATGAGTGGTAGAGGAAAGAAGACTGGGAATGAGTGGTGGAGGAAAGAAGACAGGGAATGAGTGGTGGAGGAAAGAAGGCAGACAATGAGTGATGGAGGAAAGAAGGCAGACAATGAGTGGTAGAGGAAAGAAGGCAGGGAATGAGTGGTAGAGGAAAGAAGGCATTGAATGAGTGGTAGAGGAAAGAAGGCAGGGAATGAGTGGTAGAAGAAAGAAGACAGGGAATGAGCGGTGGAGGAAAGAAGGCAGACAATGAGTGGTAGAGGAAAAAAGGCATTGAATGAGTGGTAGAGGAAAGAAGGCAGGGAATGAGTGGTAGAAGAAAGAAGACTGGGAATGAGTGGTGGAGGAAAGAAGACAGGGAATGAGTGGTAGAGGAAAGAAGGCAGACAATGAGTGGTAGAGGAAAGAAGGCAGACAATGAGTGGTAGAGGAAAGAAGGCAGGGAATGAGTGGTAGAGGAAAAAAGGCAGACAATGAGTGGTAGAGGAAAGAAGGCAGGGATTGAGTGGTAGAGGAAAGAAGGCAGGGAATGAGTGGTGGAGGAAAGAAGGCAGGGAATGAGTGGTGGAGGAAAGAAGGCAGGGAATGAGTGGTGGAGGAAAGAAGGCAGGGAATGAGTGGTGGAGGAAAGAAGGCAGGGAATGAGTGGTGGAAGAAAGAAGGCAGACAATGAGTGGTAGAGGAAAGAAGGCAGACAATAAGTGGTAGAGGAAAGAAGGCAGGGAATGAGTGGTAGAGGAAAGAAGGCAGACAATGAGTGGTAGAGGAAAAAAGGCAGACAATGAGTGGTAGAGGAAAGAAGGCAGGGAATGAGAGGTGGAGGAAAGAAGGCAGGGAATGAGGGATGGAGGAAAGAAGGCAGACAATGAGTGGTAGAGGAAAGAAGGCAGACAATGAGTGGTAGAGGAAAGAAGGCAGGGAATGAGTGGTAGAGGAAAGAAGGCAGGGAATGAGTGGTAGAGGAAAGAAGGCAGACAATGAGTGGTAGAGGAAAGAAGGCAGGGAATGAGTGGTGGAGGAAAGAAGACAGTGAATGAGTGGTGGAGGAAAGAAGGCAGGGAATGAGGGATGGAGGAAAGAAGGCAGACAATGAGTGGTAGAGGAAAGAAGGCAGACAATGAGTGGTAGAGGAAAGAAGGCAGGGAATGAGTAGTAGAGGAAAGAAGGCAGGGATTGAGTGGTAGAGGAAAGAAGGCAGGGAATGAGTGGTAGAAGAAAGAAGACTGGGAATGAGTGGTGGAGAAAAGAAGGCAGGGAATGAGTGGTGGAGGAAAGAAGGCAGGGAATGAGTGGTGGAGGAAAGAAGGCAGACAAGAGTGGTAGAGGAAAGAAGGCAGACAATGAGTGGTAGAGGAAAAAAGGCAGATAATGAGTGGTAGAGGAAAGAAGGCAGGGAATGAGTGGTAGAGGAAAGAAGGCAGACAATAAGTGGTGGAGGAAAGAAGGCAGACAATGAGTGGTGGAGGAAAGAAGGCAGGGAATGAGTGGTAGAAGAAAGAAGACTGGGAATGAGTGGTGGAGGAAAGAAGACAGGGAATGAGCGGTGGAGGAAAGAAGGCAGGGAATGAGTGGTGGAGGAAAGAAGGCAGGTAATGAGCGGTAGAGGAAAGAAGGCAGACAATGAGTGGTAGAGGAAAGAAGGCAGGGATTGAGTGGTAGAGGAAAGAAGGCAGGGAATTAGTGGTGGAGGAAATAAGGCAGGGAATGAGTGGTGGAGGAAAGAAGACAGGGAATGAGTGGTGGAGGAAAGAAGACAGGGAATGAGTGGTGGAGGAAAGAAGGCAGGGAATGAGGGATGGAGGAAAGAAGGCAGACAATGAGTGGTAGAGGAAAGAAGGCAGACAATGACTGGTAGAGGAAAGAAAGCAGGGAATGAGTGGTAGAGGAAAGAAAGCAGGGAATGAGTGGTAGAGGAAAGAAAGCAGGGATTGAGTGGTAGAGGAAAGAAGGCAGGGAATGAGTGGTAGAAGAAAGAAGACTGGGAATGAGTGGTGGAGAAAAGAAGGCAGGGAATGAGTGGTGGAGGAAAGAAGGCAGACAAGAGTGGTAGAGGAAAGAAGGCAGACAATGAGTGGTAGAGGAAAAAAGGCAGATAATGAGTGGTAGAGGAAAGAAGGCAGGGAATGAGTGGTAGAGGAAAGAAGGCAGACAATGTGTGGTAGAGGAAAGAAGGCAGACAATAAGTGGTGGAGGAAAGAAGGCAGACAATGAGTGGTGGAGGAAAGAAGGCAGGGAATGAGTGGTAGAAGAAAGAAGACTGGGAATGAGTGGTGGAGGAAAGAAGACAGGGAATGAGCGGTGGAGGAAAGAAGGCAGGGAATGAGTGGTGGAGGAAAGAAGGCAGGGAATGAGTGGTAGAGGAAAGAAGGCAGACAATGAGTGGTAGAGGAAAGAAGGCAGGGATTGAGTGGTAGAGGAAAGAAGGCAGGGAATGAGTGGTGGAGGAAAGAAGGCAGGGATTGAGTGGTGGAGGAAAGAAGACAGGGAATGAGTGGTGGAGGAAAGAAGGCAGGGAATGAGTGGTGGAGGAAAGAAGGCAGGGAATGAGTGGTGGAGGAAAGAAGGCAGACAATGAGTGGTAGAGGAAAAAAGGCAGACAATGAGTGGTAGAGGAAAGAAGGCACACAATAAGTGGTGTAGGAAAAAAGGCAGACAATGAGTGGTGGAGGAAAGAAGGCAGACAATGAGTGGTGGAGGAAAGAAGACAGGGAATGAGTGGTGGAGGAAAGAAGGCAGGGAATGAGGGGTAGATGAAAGAAGGTAGACAATGAGTGGTAGAGGAAAGAAGGCTGGGAAGGAGAGAGGAAGAGGCTGATTAAGGAAGTAAAATGAGTAAGCGAGTTAAAATGATTTGATGTAACGCTGTTCACTTACGCTCGGGAAGAAGGAGTCAGAGTCCTTAGAGATACTTAAACTAGTGTTGTCCACGAGATCAATGTGGGTCACCACGAGAGAAAAGCTGGTTCTATAGCCGACACTGATTAGCATACCAATGGAGCACAGCATGACGATCAAATAACGGTGCGGCATGCAGGTACAGCAGTCTACGGCCATGACTGACAGGATGGCAAGAAACTTCCACTGCCCCTTTAATATATATGGTATTATAAATTTTTTGTTGGTTTTTAGTGGCCCCCGAAAGGGGAAAAGACGCTATTAGTTTTGTGTGGCCTGTCTGTCCGTCGTCCGTCCGTCCCGTTTAGATCTGAGAAACTAGAAGAGAAAATGAAAATCGGAAATCGTGATATTTTAGATCATTCAAAGTTTTGATGCAACGTCTACATTTTGTTCTTTTCTGAAATCTCATTTTTAAATCAATTATGCAAGCAGTTTTTTTTCCATAAAAATACACCACTTTTACAACTATTCACTATTAATAGTAACAAACACGAGAGGCTTATTAGTAGGGTAGGCTTGCATTTTCCATATTTCAAACACATTTATGGAAACGGTTTTACATTTTTTATCAAAAAAATTATTTTTTTTACATTTGTATTGTTAAGTTAAGTAAGTTCTGTCATACTAACTACTACATTTACACACACAAAAAATGTTTACTATTTTTTTAAAGAGAAAAAATCTATTTAGTATGCATATAAGTTGGATAGAATTTAAAACAACAATTAATAAGTAGTTTTTCCTATTATCGCGTGAAGTGTAGCACTGCTCCATAGCTATAGAACACTCACAACCAAAGGAACAATTTGATTTCTTTAACGAAAACGTTTTTTTTCTTGAGGATTTGAATGCGAGATTGACCCTTTACAAAACAGTTAGATCATTTAGATATTCATTACAAGACATCAGTTAGACCAGGTTCACATCTAACTTCACATTCACCTTTCACCTATCATTTGGTCTGCTGGACCGCTGGGGCACCACACAAGATATGTCAACCTTTTTTCTCCTTTTTCTTTGCCATTTGTCTTTCAAAGAATTTTATTCTGATGTTCTTTCTGAAAATATTGAAATCTGCCTTTTACCTGCCCGGGTGGACCAGTTTTCACACAAACTGTCTTTGTAACCTTGTTTTTTCAAGTATATGATGTAAATAATGTGTTTAAAACAAAGACAAATATTTAAAATACTCTTCTTAAAAAGACAATACCTTCTTTATACAACATAAAGAGCGACTGTTTTCTATTAATAACTTATGAATGTTAGATCAAAAAAACAAATGGAACATTTTTTACCCCGCCCCATTTCCGTCCGAGAAAGAATCCTGGTTAAGCGAATGTATAGATCTACTTGGCTTGATGAAATTCCAGTGTTAGGCCTTTAGATTTACACTTAGAAGACAATGCGCTAATTTTCCTGAACATTAATTTATTAAACTAGTAGCGACAGACAGCAACGGTCAAATTTATAGGAAAATTTGATGAACCGTTTTCGAGAATCGCATCCACCCACCTAGGTTTTAGGCTTTTAAAGTTTCCACGAAGCTACAAATTAAATAGAGGTATTGTAAAAAATATTGTAAAAGTTTTTCTTGTGAAAAAATATTATCTTTCAGTTGGTAATGAACAAAGAAACAAAAAAAAAGATATAGTAAGCACTATTAAAGCGATGATGAAATCAGTTTTTCTAAAAGCTCTTGTACATTTTGTGTACGTGATCTAAACTAGAAGGAAAGAAATCCCTCTTTTTTTTTCACTTAGAGACCTCTAAAAATGTTTAACTTACAAAAGACAATTTGATAAAATCCCAGTAATACAAAATAGTCAAATTGAAATTTGTACTACTAAAGTAATCACTTTTTTGTGTGGGACATGGAGCCTGATCAGTTGGGGCTGCTTCTGTCCAAAGTTAAAAACTGACTCTGTCTAACCAAGTATGATAATGCTTCTGTTAGGTTGTATCATACTCTGGTACTTTCATAGTTTCGACAATTCTGAAACTTGCCTTGTCCAACTCTAAAACTTGTCTTGTCCAACTCTGAAACGTGTCTTGTCCAACTCTGAAACTTCTTTTGTCCAACTCTAAAACTTGCCTAGTCCAACTCTAAAACTTGTCTTGTCCAACTCTGAAACTTGTCTTGTCCAACTCTGAAACTTGTCTTGTCCAACTCTGAAACTTGTCTTGTCCAACTCTAAAACTTGTCTTGTCCAACTCTAAAACTTGCCTTGTCCAACTCTAAAACTTGTCTTGTCCAACTCTGAAACGTGTCTTGTCCAACTCTAAAACTTGTCTTGTCCAACTCTGAAACTTGCGTTATCCAAATCTAAAACTTGCCTTGTCCAACTCTAAAACTTGTCTTGTCCAACTCTAAAACTTTCCTTGTCCAACTCTAAAACTTGTCTTGTCCAACTCTAAAACTTTCCTTGTCCAACTCTAAAACTTGTCTTGTCCAACTCTAAAACTTTCCTTGTCCAACTCTGAAACTTGTCTTGTCCAACTCTAAAACTTTCCTTGTCCAACTCTAAAACTTTCCTTGTCCAACTCTAAAACTTTCCTTGTCCAACTCTAAAACTTTCCTTGTCCAACTCTAAAACTTGTCTTGTCCAACTCTAAAACTTTCCTTGTCCAACTCTGAAACTTGCCTTGTCCAACTCTAAAACTTTCCTTGTCCAACTCTAAAACGTGTCTTGTCCAACTCTAAAACTTGTCTTGTCCAACTCTAAAACTTTCCTTGTCCAACTCTAAAACTTTCCTTGTCCAACTCTAAAACTTGTCTTGTCCAACTCTAAAACTTTCCTTGTCCAACTCTAAAACTTTCCTTGTCCAACTCTGAAACTTTCCTTGTCCAACTCTAAAACTTTCCTTGTCCAACTCTAAAACTTTCCTTGTCCAACTCTAAAACTTTCCTTGTCCAACTCTAAAACTTTCCTTGTCCAACTCTAAAACTTTCCTTGTCCAACTCTAAAACGTGTCTTGTCCAACTCTAAAACTTGTCTTGTCCAACTCTAAAACTTTCCTTGTCCAACTCTAAAACTTTCCTTGTCCAACTCTGAAACTTGCCTTGTCCAACTCTAAAACTTTCCTTGTCCAACTCTAAAACTTGTCTTGTCCAACTCTGAAACTTTCCTTGTCCAACTCTGAAACTTTCCTTGTCCAACTCTGAAACTTTCCTTGTCCAACTCTGAAACTTTCCTTGTCCAACTCTAAAACTTTCCTTGTCCAACTCTAAAACTTGCCTTGTCCAACTCTAAAACTTGCCTTGTCCAACTCTGAAACGTGTCTTGTCGAACTCTAAAACTTGTCTTGTCCAACTCTGAAACTTTCCTTGTCCAACTCTGAAACTTTCCTTGTCCAACTCTGAAACTTTCCTTGTCCAACTCTGAAACTTTCCTTGTCCAACTCTAAAACTTTCCTTGTCCAACTCTGAAACTTTCCTTGTCCAACTCTGAAACTTTCCTTGTCCAACTCTGAAACGTGTCTTGTCGAACTCTAAAACTTGCCTTGTCCAACTCTGAAACTCGCTTTGTCCAGATATATTTCTTGCCTCTTCCAATACCTATACTTGCCCTAGTTTCTTTCCAGGATATTTGAGCATCTCTCAGCCATTTCCTTGCCTTTAAGCTTCGTGGATAATATTTTACTCTCATCTCTTTGAACCAGAGAATGAAAACTCTTCATTCCCGTGGTTGTTTGTCATTGTTTAATTGATACACTACTTATAAATCATGTAGCTTATCCAACAACACTCTCACATACACAATAATTGCTTCTATTGCTTCATAAATTGCACAGTTCATGTCCATCTAACCTCAGAAAACTGAGAGACATGTTGAGCCGGTCTCTAAACCTTGGAGTCTCTCAGTAAGAAACATTCTAGAATCTACTCGTTAGGCTTTTCTTACCTTTGTCCTTGTAATAATATACACCGATATTAAGTCTAATGTTGCAACTGATGAAACGTCTAATGCTACTTCTGCTCTTTTATCGACAGATTTTGAGATTTTGCGACTTAAACTGACTCTGAATTTTAAAAGGTTTTTTTTTTAATCCAAACAAATTGACACATTGATATGAAAATGCATGAAAACGTTGATTATAAATTTTGACTTTTTATTTCACTAAATTAAAAAAATGTTCAAATAACCAACGTGTAGATAAGCTCGCGTTTTATGTGATTTGTGATCTTATATATTGAATCATTTCACACATTTAAAATATCCGGTTTCATTAGCCCCAGAAACCCTATCCGCGTACACTTAATTTGTTTCGCTTGTATCAGGGCTCTCAAACTAAGTTTATTCATGGCTTTACACCCTATGTAGCGTTAGTGCGTTACAACAAATTAAAATTAAAACACTATGAGCTGATCTCATTAGTTGAAGAACAAGTAAATAATAAATAAATCAAAATTCAAAAGACTAGACACAAAAATGAATAACTAAGACGGTTAGAACAAAAGTTGGTTCACTGTCGGTGCAATAAAGTAAACTAAAATTGTGCTGATCACATGATACCCTCGCTAACCGTGGCTACAAAAACAGATGGTTTTTACGTCACCTGCCCTGTAGATCGTAAGGTCTGAAAGGAATATTTTATTTTACTTGAATATATATATATGCAACCCCTGTGCTATAATAAATGTTGATATAGTAATCTGATTAATAGTAATAGTGGTTATTGTTTAAAAAAATAGAATATGTCCCTCGCAAGCATCCATTTAATTGGGCCCCGCAATTTGTAAGGTCGGCCCTGCTATTTGTAAGGTCGGCCCTGCTATTTTGTAAGGTCGGCCCTGCTATTTGTAAGGTCGGCCCTGCTATTTGTAAGGTCGGCCCTGCTATTTGTAAGGTCGGCCCTGCTATTTTGTAAGGTCGGCCCTGCTATTTTGTAAGGTCGGCCTTGCTATTTGTAAGGTCGGCCCTGCTATTTTGACCATGGTGAATACGATTAAGAAGAAAGTGAAATCCGATCCCATGATCCCTCACCAGGAGTTCACACCGTGTGTAACACAAAGTCCATTTATACACCCAAAAACAAATGTTGTTCATACTTTTCAAATTTAATTCATAAAAAAAAGAAGCCTCTTTCTGAAGACCGGACTTTCACTTTTGGAACACACCGGGCCATTGGATTTTCAATAGCACTTTTCGATTTAGAGCTAGCGCTATGAAAGGGAGAGGACAGACAGACAGTACAAACATAGTAGCCTACCGTTCGTTGTTGTGTTTTTTTTGGGTGGACCGCAAAAATAAATTGGCAAGTGTCGCTCAATTTTTCTGTTCATAGGGATGGGGGAAAGGCCATTGTCTTATGTGAACATTTGCAGGATGTAATAAGAAAAAAAACAACAAATCAACAGGCGAGGCCGGTGTGTAATGCAAGATCACATACGTTATCTAGTTATAGCAGAGAGATCAGCTGATCAAAGTTTATCTAAAATTAAAATAGAAAAAAAGATTATGTCCTTCTTTGTGAGAACTAAATTTCTCAATTTCTTGCTGTATATAAAACATAATCCATATAGGCCTAAATGCAATATTGTTTTTTTAGGATAGAACTTTGTTTTGAGTCACATGTCCTTTAAATCAAACAATCTATGTTTGGGTTTTTCCATTTTTTTAAATGACTCACAATGCAGAGGAAAAAAAAAACGTTGACTACATACTTTTCTTTGACCTAATTAACAGTTTTAAAAAGTGAAATACGGATATACGAATTTTCCGAGGAAAAGTAGACAGCTTAGATGGCTTTTCTTTTTGTCTGTTTGGTCAGTTTTAAATGTGTATTACATAAGATAAGATGAATTTATCGAAGCACAATGGAAATGGGTTTAGATTACATTGGTTATTTTTAACATCGACTAAAGAGAAACAAAGAAAAACATTTAGTCGTCAGGCTCAACCCAAGATCAGGCAAAGTATATTTGTGTCTTCAACACATGCACAAAACAAAGGAATCTTTCTCTTCTTTGTTGTCCTTTGATTGACAGTCAAGTCGCAGCTTAGATACAGCCTGAGGGAGTAACAGTCAAGGAGCAGTAGTAGCAGTACGGATAAAGGCTCAGGGATAAACAGACTATGATTTGTAGTATTGATACAGTAAAAGTCGTTGTTCTTGAAACAGCACCACATTATCAGGGTCGTTTCCTTGTTTTTGTGCTTTTGACGTTTTGGTTTTTTGTACTGTACACATGATGTTCTAAGGCTGTACACATGATGTTCTAAGGTTGTTAACATGATGTTCTAAGACTGTACACATGATGTTCTAAGGTTGTACACATGATGGTCTAAGGCAGCGGTTCTCAACCTTTTAAGCTTAGCGACCCCTTTTTACAATCCCCTACAAAGCCGCGAACCCCCCCCCCCCAAGCAATAGAAGAATAGACAAAATACAATCCATATTTTCGATGGTCTTAGGCGACCCCTGAAAAATCGTCAATCGACCCCCCAAGGGATCGCGAGCCACAGGTTGAGAACCCCTGGTCTAAGGCTATACATATGATGGTCTAAGGCTGTTCACTGGTGTTTCAAGGTTATACACTTAATGTTTTAAGCTTATAAACTTGAACTTATTGTACTGTACACATGTTTCGAGATTATATATTACTAGTCGACCAAAGGCGTAGCATACGCCATTTAGCAAGACCGGCCTTAGGACACTGCAACCTATGCGACCAGTGTGACCCGCACTTTCATAGGACCCGCGCAAATTCTAGGTGTATACATTATTAAATTAAACCAATTTATATATTAATTCAATATTAGTTAAGGCTTAAAGGAACAAAAATACCAACAT
The DNA here is from genome assembly GCA_036873155.1 of Biomphalaria sudanica. NCBI lineage: Eukaryota > Metazoa > Mollusca > Gastropoda > Planorbidae > Biomphalaria > Biomphalaria sudanica. The sequence goes on from JAZGLO010002947.1 coordinate 567,112, forward strand.
AACTATGTTATTTCAAGCACTCCTCACATGACAATTGAGAGCCTTTCGAAAGTTGAGAACCAGTATTAAGTGTACCTTATATTTAAAAAAAAAAGTATTCATTATATGCTATTAGAAATATATTTTTTTTAAAACGCCATGTACAAAGCAACTTAAAACGTTAAAATATTATAACAATCTCCGTGTATGTTGTATCTATTGCCAGGTTTTGTAATCTTTGTACATGTATTTTAAAATGTAACTATTTAATTGGTACGCTTACTAATAAAATATATTTCTTATGGAAGGGGGGGAGAGGCTTTTAAAAGTGTAAGTACCAGTGGCGTCACTAGAGTGGTGCAGGGGTGCGGGCCGCAGCTGGTGACACCCACAAGGGGGTGACACACAGGAATGCAACTTGCAACTTTAAAAATAAAAATAGCTACCTCAAATGTATCTTAGTTTAGTATCAACATGTGCCATACCTTTTAAATTTAATTATATTTGACTTATAATCTTCCTATTATGATATGCGTTGTAGACGCCAGGAGAAAGAGTGTCTGAAGCTCAGAAATGTAGAAAAACGCTTTTCGCCTGGGGCTTCGCCCCAAACAACTCTATGTGAACTTAAGGCTCTTTCCAAACATCTTATCTGACCAGTTGAGTGTCGAACGTAACCCTTTTTATTGTAAAATGTTAAGAAGCACATAAAATTAAGCCTCTCGCTCGCCTTTCCCCATGCATAGGGCTTCACGCTCTCTCCACAACAAACAGTCTAAGGCGACTTTCACATCACTTCCCAGCTGGTGCCCACAAAATTCAGGACTTCTAAAAAGGTGTGACTCCAGGTTAGATGTCGACGGCCATGTTTTGTGTTCCTCTTTTCAGCTTTCTTGTTAAGGCTGACTTTGGTAAACGTGTTTCGTCATGTTTAATGATGTGTCTCACAAATGTCAATGGACGTTTAGTGGCCCCTTTCCTTAGACAGGGAATGCCTGTGCGAGAAAAGATTTCTCTATTGGTAACATTATCTCGGTATGTTATTCGTAGGATCCTTCTAAGCCATTACTGCTAAGCCTCTTTTCACCCTTCCACGTCTTTAAGTTAGGTGATCGTTGAGACAATGATTGTATTGAGTAGGTGGATTTTAATCTCCAGGCTAATTGATTTGATTCTGGAGATAGGCCGCACTTTTTGAAAAACAGCTCCTGCTTTCCAATCCGACATGCAACACCACGATATGCTACACCACGATATGCTACACCACGATATGCTACACCACGATATGCATCTCCATCGCTTGAGATAACACTGCCTAAATAGGTGAACTTTTCTATTTGTTCAAGATCTGTAGGACCATTGTTGATGGGGGAACTGGTTAACTTGCATCCATAACTTTGAGGGCGTCTTTATCCGATTTTTTGTGTATAAATTAAATTGAATTTCAAAGTAAACTCAAACTCGGTTTGGTTTACGTCATGGGAACCCACAAATGCAGCTTGTTTAATGTATTTCTATGACATTGTCCATGGCTTATAGAAAGAGAAATGGGGATAAGATACACCATAATCTCATATCCGTCTCGATGTTGCAGAATTCCACAGCTTGATTTGATTTAGAATCTGGACAAATTGTTGCGAGATGCCTTATTTTCTTGCTATTTTCTAGAAAGATTCCGATGAACGCTATCAAACTTTTTTTTTAATCTACAAACTGATCAACATTTTTTGTTGGTATTCCAGGCTTTACTTGACGATGTCGATAATAACTTTTAATAAAATGTCAAAAACAACGTCATTGTAAAATAGAATAAAAAAAACATTTTCATGTGTAACCAATCAATGAATTAGCTTATAGTTGTATTGTTCAACATAAAGAAAGAAAATAATAAGAGTTGTTTCTGTTTTTTACTTGGGAGATTTTTCACTTTTCCGGGTAGATTCTACATTCAGAGTTCCATTTCACAAACTTATAAACGCACACTCGTTAAAGGTCATGGTGCCAATCCATCAGAAAAAAAGTGAGGGCCCTAACGAACGTAAAGATATATTTTCAACCTTTTTGAAAAGAGGGGGGGGGGGGGGATTTTGTACTTTTTGAGCCGACGTTTCGGCGGGCCGGATGGAACCACGTCGCTGGCCGGTTCTGGCCAGCTGGCCGTTCTTTGGGCATGACTGCTGTACACTATAACTGGCATGATGCATTAAATTAGAGTTGTATCATCATCCTGAACTTGGTCGCCACTATTTATCGAGTGCATAACTTATTGCTGAACTGTATAAATGTAGGCCAATGGGGGGTAACCAAAATTTGATTTATAGAAAGGGGGAAGGGGGAGTTTTCCCAGTGTGACAAAATAGCAAGTAATTCTGTTCCCAAAGATATACATAACTTCACATTTGTAGAGAAATCGTTAGACCCGTATTCGAGATCCGTATCTAGGTTTATCTACCTATGAAGAAGTTGTATGTTGAATAGAAGAATAGTAAAAAAAAAACAACACGTTACCTGTTTGAAGAGTATTTATTGTCTATAAGTCTTGAGTTTTGCATTGCAAAATGTCCCAATTGTAGCCTATTATTTATTAATTATTCTTTTTATTCCAGCTCGGTACATACTTGACGACAGTCTCGGGTATGTACTGGACAAGAGCGCAATGAGAATGCTGCATGGAAGGCGCGCTATACAAAAGCAATACAAATATATTTATAAACAGTGGAAAGAAAGATTTAGAAGGAATACAATTTGTTGAGGTTTCCTGTCATTGTCCTCTCCTGCATGGAAGCACCATTTGTTTGCAGAGTAATACCTTCGCAGTTCGGGAACATAATTGTTCTGTGTCTTCTCTGTTCAAGGACATCTGGAATGTATTCAGGACTCTTGGGATTTCTCGGAATAAGTTATCACGAAATAGGAAAATAAAAGAAGTATCATTTCTTACTTACTCAAGCATGCAGTAAGTATATACACCATTATAATCATAATGTCTCAGACTTAACAATGGTTGCCATTTGACAAAGGTAAGCCAATTGACAACGTTGGCCTGTATTTAGTACCTCTGAGTATTGTTATATAAAAAGTCTGTGTTTAAATTTTACGATATAGGCCTATTCTTCTTCTTCGTAATAGTCATAGGAGTTGAGTATAAGACTCTAAGAATTCTAAGCCTATGAAAACTTGCCTGTCTGAACAAAGTTCTGTCTGGGAAAGATCCAAGCAGTTGCAAATTATTACATCCTTATTACCGATGGCTCGTATCCCGAGACGCTCGAGTCAGAAGAGAGGCCAATGGTCAAGCATACGGGGAAAATCCCAAATTAACCTAATCGTCTCCCCTAACGACCGTTTCCAGACGAGCGCCAAGGTGAAGATGAGAAGCATTGCCCGGGTAAATGTTAATATAAAATCCCTATAGTTCTGAAGATAATTTAAATGTTTTACCGTACAGCCTTTACGTTAACCATCCAAGGAACTTAAGGGACATACGGTCTGAATGTGGGAAAGCACTGTAAGGTATTTATGTCACTGCATGGGTGGTTATTATTAACGGTACAAAGTCAAAGGACTACCCTATTTTCGCGCATATAAACGCGATTTTTTTTTTCCTTTTTTTTATTACGAGCGGCAACTGTTTGGGGTTTACAAAGGTGCGGGTATACAAAATGTATTTTATTCATAAACATTGCATTACGAAAACTATGGGCATACCGGTAGGTCTTTATACCTGTTATAGTTCGCTGTCTGTTTGTGAAATGTACATTGGAAAGCGTTATGAATATCAACAAAATCTCAAGAAAAAAAATGGTACCGATGGAGCAGAGGATCTGTAATATAACAGTAATCAATTGTGATTAGTAAGTAGCTAAACTAATTTGTTGACGCAGTAATAACGAAACGTATAGACTACAATGCATTCAATATGTCTACCATCAATCGCCAGTCTCACTAATGTCACTATCCTCGCAATAGTTAGTGATGCCATCACTGTATTCTTCCAATAATCAAAGCCTACTGACAGCAATAGTTGGGTCATACATAGACCGACTTCTTCACATGCGGGGTATGTAAGGGTGCGGGTTTTGTTTTTACTTATGTGAGCAGGCCAGGAGGCGCTGGAGACCCTTTTATCTGCTCAACATTAATGTTATAACAGAAGGCAGATGGTAGCTCTAATGGGTGGGCCCAATCTGTGCACCTCGGTCCGCGACCATGGGGCTAGAGTCGCCTAACCTTAAGCGACCAGACAGCACAATTAAACTAAACTAAACTAACTAACTAAGAAGAAGCAATAATGAAACTTTAATTGAAAATAATAAAACAAAACGACACTTAATTTACATAAAAAAATAAATCAGTATAAAATAATAATAAGATGAAATATGTACACTAACTACTACTACAGAACCCAACAACTAATCAAAACAAAAACCCGCTTGACCTATGCTACTACCAAAATCAACACTAACAAACCAACCGTGCCAATAACTGTCTAACTAACTACCAGCCTACTAGTCTAGACACCAACCTAACTTTATTCGAACTATCCTAGTAAATCCTACTATAACACAAACAGATAAAACCAACTATCTAGCACAAACATATCAAACCAACTATCTAACTAAATCCCTACAACTAGGTTACTACACTATACCTAGATCTACACTAACACCCTACAATAAACTAGTCTAGATCTACAATATTCTACTACTACAACCAACCCATAACGCTAACACTAAAACAAGAACACCTTAGTTACTAGTACCTTACTATTACACTAAGAACAGACTAAGCCCTAAGAAACTAACGAATCAAGATACGGACTGTAAAATGTTTTTTGCTTAGTGTGTCTGTCGACTACAAATTATCGGCAGCACTAATTCATGACCTAGTTTGTCTGCCAATAGTCTCGCCTTCCTCAAGATGCCATCCCTGAAGTGTTCCTCACCATAATCAATTTGGTTTTTGATTATGTTATTAATGTTACTGCTGGTGTGCTTTTGAGCGGCCACTTATGCTAAGATGGACAGGCTGCAACATCACGGAAACTGGTTCAAGAACAGACGAATAATTGATTACAATTAAAACATAAATCAGAAGCACACCAGAAACAGGCACTGATTACACATAAAGCAGTTTGTCTGGTTTCACTTATAGTAACTATTTTAAAATGCACCAAACATTCAAGGTCTTCTCAAATTGACAGCTGACTAGATTTTTTCCTCCAAGACAAAAAGAAAATAACATTCATCATATTCTAGGCCTTTACTAAATATAATGATAGCTATAATTATGTGCAAATGAAAAAAAAAATCGTTACGGCTACGTGCTACAGAATTTTGAATTGCAAGCCCATAATAAAGCGTGCATGGTCGGACATGAACTACAGATTAGCTTATTCCAGTTTATTACAATTATAGCTTATCCTCATAAAATTTATTTCATTGATATCACTACATGCTAAGTTGCTAAGTATCAGAAGTTAATTGATTCTAAGGTGTAAAAAAACATGACAACTCTCTCTCTCGCGCTTAAAGATTGCACGAAACAGGATAGGCTCGATATTAACTATCGATCAAACAATTTACAGCTCAGACACCAGAACATAACATCTGGCATAGGTTTCTGTCACATACTCGTTTGAGACTCAGTGTGACAAGAAGTGAGCTAATAGTCATTTGACTATCTCGTGCCTTATTCAAGAAGATATTATTGGTCTGTAACTGACCACGGGGTGAAAACCTTAGTTACCTTTTGAACTCCTGAGAGTAAGGAGATGTATGTATTTTAATAGTGTATTGTGTAAGAGATAAGGAGATGTAATATAAATAGATTCTAAGTGATGTATTTCCATGGCTGGAGTTGCTAAGTTATTATGCACTATTTTATTACGATTATTAAACGTTTTGTCTTCTGAAACGATGCTTGCTTCTAAATATAGGGGCCTATGTGTTGTGGTCAAATTACTCAGTGAACATAGTGGCACTAAGCAACAACAAAATTGATCAGGATAAAGCTAATTAATGTTTGCACAAAGAACATTCAAACAAGGCCTGAAAAGGTCCTAATGCTATACAAATAAACATTTGCGTTTTCAGCATATTTCAAAGATATGACAGTTTCGAAACGCGCTTATGGACCTGATGGCATCAGAAGAAAAAGGGAACATTATTGAACCCCAACAGCTTTCTGTTGAGGTTCTTTACCGGATGAAGGATGCCATTCCTTGTAGTATTTACTGTTCAGATAATTAGATAATACAAGAAATGTTATGATATGTTACAATAAAATTAATATAAGAGAAGAGGACAGACAAGACGGAATTTTCTCCAATGCGAAGTCGCACTCCGGAATTCAGGCTGACCCTCGTGGACATTTCCCTTCTCAGCAACTGGGAGAGGGGAAACACTATAATAAAATTTCTTTTTTTCTTTTTCTTGGGAGTTTTAGGTACAAAAACATTAGTAGCCTATTGGGGTCTGGTTTAACTTTACCCCCACCAACAACTTGATAAACTCCTTTGGTTAGGTTTAATTTCTTCAATGGTTTAGCTTTGTGTACTTGAACAATAGTATTGACAATACATTGACTATCAATAAGTTCCTTGTTAGTTACTAAGACATTTTCACTTTCTTCTCTCTTATTTTGTATGCAACAATTACAGGGGAATCTCCCTATTAAGTATTGCAGGCAAAGTCTTTGCTCGAGCCATACTTCCCAGGCTACAAAAACTCGCTGATCGGGTCTATCCAGAATCACAATGCGGCTTTCGCTCAGGGAGATCCACGATTGACATGATTTTCTCCATCCGCCAACTCCAGGAAAAGTGCAGAGAACAAAGGATGCCTTTGTACATTGCGTTTATTGACCTGACAAAGGCCTTCGATCTAGTTAGCAGAGATGGCCTCTTTAAAATTGTACAGTTAATAGGCTGTCCACCCAAGCTACTAAATGTAATCATATCTTTCCACCAAAATATGATGGGTACAGTGCAATTCAACGGTGCCAGCTCTGAAAGTTTCAGTATGAACAGCGGAGTTAAACAAGGATGTGTCCTGGCCCCAACCCTCTTTGGAATACTAATTTCACTGCTAAATCCACAACGCGTTTGACAAATCCACTGAAGGCATCTATCTCCATTCCAGATTTGATGGCAAACTCCTGAATATTGCCAGACTGAGGGCCAAAACTAAAATCAGAGCCACCCTCGTAAGAGATATGCTATTCGCGGATGACGCAGCGGTAGTGACACACACTCAAGAGGAACTTCAGTCACTAATGTCCCGCTTCTCTCAGGCCTGTAAAGAATATGGCTTGACTATTAGCACGAAGAAAACAAATGTTATGGGACCACCTGCCACAGAACCACCCTCCATCCTCATAGACGATAACAAGCTTGACGCCGTAAACGAATTCGGCTATCTGGGATCCACAATTACAGATGATCTGTCTCTAGAAGAGGAGATGAAAAAACGCATAGGAAAGGCTGCCTCGACATTCGCTAGACTCAGACCATGAGTTTGGGAAAACCATAAGCTAACTACGGTAACCAAAATGGAAGTCTACAAGGCATGCGTTATGAGTACACTGCTGTATGGCAGTGACCACCTACGCAAAGCAAGAGAGAAAACTGAACTCATTCCATTTGAGATGTGCCCGTAGGATCTTGAATGTCACATGGAAAGAAAAAGTGTGCAATACTGAGATCCTTGCGCGATCAGGTATTCCCAGCATCTTTACAGCCCTCAGACAACGCCGTTTGCGCTGGATTGGACATGTTCGCCGGATGGAGGACAAGCGCATCCCGAAAGTCATCCTCTATGGTCAACTCGCGACTGGCACAAGAAAAACTGGTCGCCACCACCTCCGTTACATAGATGTAATAAAACGTGACCTCAAATCAGTGAACATCAATACTGACAATTGGGAAGACATAGCTTTAGACCGCACCAGATGGAGAGAGACAGTGACCAAAAAAGCTATGGACAGTGAAAGTACATGGGTCACAGGAAGAAAAACGCACAATCCGAAAAACGGCCAGCTCCTCTACCACCGAAGCAAAAGCCACCTTAACCTGCGCTATCTGTGGCCGGGAGTGTCTCTCCAAAATAGGGCTCCACAGCCACATGAGGAAGTGTGCTCTGAGATGAACCATAGTCGTTCTACGATAGAAGGAGGCCAATGATGGTGATTTTGTATGTCACTGTATAATCACAATCATTTAATTTCTTATTAGTTAAGACATTCTCAATTACTTCTCCATTATCTTCTATCTCACTAATATCATTAACAACATACTGACATTTATTTAGTTCCTCATTAGTTAAAGACATTTTCAATTTCTTCTCTCATAATTTCTATTTTCACTGATAGCAGCAGCATCGGCTTTGTCTGATTCATCAGTATACTCTGTAAGAATACTCGTCTTATACGTTCTGTTTTCTTCTACAATAGTACAGTTTAGATCAGAAATGTCCATGTCTACTATATAGGGCTCTCACCCCCATGTATGGACAGTTTTATTTCCAGTTCTCTTTCCAACTTTTTGTCCTCCACCTCTTTACTTGTTTCCTTTCCTCTGCTTCCATTGCCTTTATTTCCATTTCCAGAGTTCATCTCTCTAAATCTAGTTTTTTGTTGATTCAAAACACTCTCTCTTATTTCCTTACCCTCAATCCCTAGCATGTGGCCCTGTTCTATTGTTACATCAATCGAACGAGGTTTAAAATCGACCATTTTAAACGCAATTAACAATGAATATTATTGAACTTGTAAGTTTAAATTAACTCATAGAGGTTAAGCTAAAAAGTAACATTGTTCAATTTACATTTGACAATAAATTATAAAAGGATCAACACACACAAAAAATTCACCCTTTATGTCCATTACTGACAAGGTAACGTATTATTCGACCTGAAATGCCCGATACGACAGACAATAAAAGAAAACTTAACTTATCTGTGCTCGGTCTGATGCCAGGGAAGAGATGGCAACTCTTTCAGCGAGACGGTGTTACTTTGAGAATGTAGAACTTCTGGAGTGTCGGGTCGCTGTTAAGCCTCCTTGTAAACGCTTTGTTACTCAGCAAGTATAGGGAATGAAAAATACAAAACAAAATTATTTATACATCGATATAATACTAATAGTAATAACAATGTATACATACAAAAAAAATTGATTATCTAGTCAGGTAGTACAATAATAATCCAAAAAGATATATACAAACAATCCAATAGTGAGTAGATAGTCCACAAATATATAGAGTCGCTGAAAAGAAAATGACAAAAATGACGATAAGTAGAGAGAGGTCTACGCAAGAGCACTCTCCTACACACCTGCTATTGGACAGCGATCGTGCACGAGCGTGTCACTAGAGAAGGTGACGAACACTTGACGTAGAAACAATGTCTTAAATAAAGCATGCGGTGCCGATATTTTCATCCACACATATAGTATCAGGGACGTCTGTGGTCTTCAGTTTCACTCACACCGCTGTAAGGTTGTCTCTTCAGATGATGATGTCACGCAGTGCTGAGTCTCAAGACGTCAACAACAAATGAGGAGTGACACATTGACCTCGGTAGGCAAGAAGTAGCTGCAAGTCCAAATGAGTCAATGACAAATGACGAATTGGGTTCAACGGTTCTAGTAGAGATGTGAACTTGTTTCTTTGAAAGGTATGTCCTTTGATCTAGAATTGAGTCCAAATAATGATCTAAACACATCTCTAGGAGGCGGGGTCTACGTTGACGTAAACAATACTGGAGTACAAAATTTCATTCAGATTCTATCTTGAGTTTACAATCAAAACAAACTTTCGTCTGCTGATCGCTTGTGTAAGGTCAGGGTGAACTTAGATCAACCAATAAAAAAAAATTGCAGGCTTCGGCTAGACTTTTAGACTGGCCTTACTTGTTTACAATTTAATGTCATGTTGACTCATTTAACATAAAATAATGAATCTAGCATTAGTAACAACATGTGAAATGTGTACTTGTCGGGAAAATTACTTGACGAAAAAATAGTTTCTCTCTGTTCTCAGTGTGCTCAAAAAGATAAACACATATATAAAGATGACACATATAAATAAAGATTGCTTTGCATCCAACTTTAGTAGTAAACAACTGGCAGGTATAATAGATAATATACCTTACCAGACGAGATCCCATTTATGTCAGAGTTCATTTCTTTGCTTGTGTTTGACTTGGCTCCTTAGGGGTTTACTTGATTATTACTATTACGAACAATTATTACTTGATACTCTTTAACTCCAGATATCCACTCAATTAGAATTACTTATTACTAAATAAACTTCAACTCCTTATAATAACAATGAATAACTTTAATATTCAATAAATCACACAATGACATCGACTCTCAAGTATTATTAATTCACAAATCACTAGTTCATCAACTTTATGAAATATATTGTTATAAACCTGGTGGTGGCACAGAGAGGGGTAGTGGTGTGAGTGTAGTCGGCCGAAGCAAATCGCCCCAGGCCAGCGCTAGACGAGCGGTCAACCGTGACTAGTTACGACGGTCGGCCGAGACGAGTGTCAACATGGTGGTTCGGGAAGGATCGACGTCGTGAACAGAGCTCAATAGCGTCACGAGAGAAACGTCGAGCGGCGTTCTGTCCGGTTCGAGAAGGCCAGTAGGGACCCTATATAAGAGCGAAGGTATCAGAGACGAGTAAGTCACAACATCCCGATCTACAGTTCGTTACAACGGTTCAGTACAAGTCCGAGACGAGACAGAGAGACCAGTGCAAGAGTTGATACGGCGGAGAGATATTTGTACAGTCTTGTGTTACGTGCTGCCAATTGTACAGTGTTGGCTGTTATTTATTGACATTAAACTATTACGTTACTTTGAAGCCCAGAGTTGTCAAGTTATTTACGTTGGTGGTGTCGTTTGGTGCAATTTGCAGCGAGCCTGGATAGTGAGATTATATAAATAGTACGGTTAAATACTTTTTCTAACGTGTAAACTTGAATATTACTCCTGCAGATAAGTGTCTTGATCTGATTACGATATTCTTAATAATTTGTGACAGTCAAGTAACTCTTTGCTATTACTATTTTTTTTTATTTTTTTTTTTACTTAAGATGCGTACTTAGCACCTGTGTATCAGGCTAGGACGACCTTAACACACCTGACATCCATAGGCTTACTATCGTTCCCTTTTGTAACAGTTACTGAAACCACAAATAAAATCAGTAATAAGTAATAATTAAGGAAGATGTTTCTAACATACGTTCTTTGCATTGAATGTTTCTTACGTACGTTCTTTGCACAATAAAATAAAACAAAGATGTGCATGTTTGAGTGTGTGTATTTTTGCCTTGAACTAAAACCTTTAGAAAGAAGGCAAATGTCATTGTTTAATTCTTTCGACTTAATAAATAACGGAAAACCTTACAGTAAAATTTAAAATTGCATAAAAGAAATTGAACAAAAATACCGCAGTTGGATCTAGCAAACAAAGAAACAATATGCTGGAGTGTATTTATTTAAAGTGTAATATCCTTTGTTAGCACGTTATGTTTTTTCCATTCTATCAATAAATTGGGTGTCAAGGAAACAAAGAAATAAAATAACGAGTAGGGTGTGTTTAGCGCTCCATTTAAAATTTAAAGATAGCCCTGGTCGTGTCTTTTACACTAATATTTTATTTTTTTTTCTACAAAATAATTAGTTACTGGCTTTCTGGGCTATGAAATCTCGCGGTTTGTGTTCTGTGTAGCTAAAGGTCACTCGTTTAGGTGTGTGATCTTTAGCCCAGCTAACTAATTGAGATTTATATTCAAATAACTGGGCACACTTTAAAAGGTGTGGCCTCTAGTTCAGCCACGTGATTCAGATTTTTTTCCAAATAAGCAAATTATTTGTCCAGTTACCTGTGTAGATGGTGGCTTGAAGTCCAGCCCCCAAATTAAGATTTACTACTAAGTAAACAAACCTAGTTCCCTCGTGTGCCTCTAGAGACTGCTTACGTCCATCGTATCTGACTTGTGGTCACCTGTCAATCAATGAACTCAATGTGATGGACTAAACAAATATTAGGGTTTTGTAGTTGTTCATCTATACCTCTGGAAATATACCTGGTTACCCTAGTAGAGGTGCGGCTCTTGTAGTCCAGCCTCCTAATAAAGATTTACTACCAAGTAAGCAAACTCAGGTCCCTCGAAAGGTGTGACCTCTAAAGAGTGTCAATACCCTGACATTAAACCTACGTCCATCGTATTTAACTTGTGGTCACCTCTCTAATAAAAGGGGGTGGAAGTTATTCATCTCTACCTCTGGAGATATACGCGCACAGCTAGACAGACGTCTGGTCAGCATGACGTCGTCAAGGAATTTCTTACTAACCTACTGAAATGTCAAGACAAATTGAAAAAAAAAAATGTCCCAGTCATTGCTGCTCTGTATGTAAAGCGCATTTATGATGTAAAGTTTCATTTCTATTTATATTAACACGCCTTGTCTTTATAATAAACGATGTTTGGTGCATATTCATAATGGCTCTATTTTTAAGCACATTATTTTGTTTTAATATAAAGATTAATACATTCTACAACAGACATTAATGGAACGAGGTCCATTTTATGCATATTAAATAAGTGTACTTTTTTACTATCCGGTTTACTCTATCCGGTAGTGATATTCGGCCGGAGCCGAGACTATCCAGTGCATTAAATATATATATATCGAAATAACATCTCGTTGTAAACCTTATTACTGTAGCATATAATCTTTTAAAGAGGGATAACCCTTACATTAACAATGAATACTGTAATTGTCTTTAAATAATTATTTAACTATTACTAAATTGTGTGCTTATGTTTGAGTTTTATCTTTTCACAATGCTACACTGTTCTAACGTTATATATATTTAGATTCATGAATTAATGTAATAAAGAGACAATACATTTTGTTTTCAATTAGTTGTACTCATAACATTCTAACATTGTCAACAATAGCAAAGCTTAGTATGTATGACAAGTGTAGACGGTCATGTGTTTACTACTGAGAATAGACAACCTAATGATCATTCATTTCTGACTAATGTTAACCTTAATCTTTGTGAAGGAGCTGACGTTTTTTCTAGTTTGTTTTTGGCAATTTAATTCTTCTACTAAATAAATAAAAAATAATAAAAATATAAATGGCTCCATTTGGCTTCAATCTCACTTCACTCAGCTAACCTGAGTGGGGCCTAAGGTCGTATTCTTGAACCCGGGTACTCTGCTACGCCACTGCATGGACCAGTGTGTAGCTGATAGGCTCTGACGTAGGTTGTCTGTGCGTGGTTCGAGTCGTCCTTCTCTATTTAATTATGCATTTTTTAATCTTCTTCTACACTAACCACTTTTGTTGCATCCATGATTTATTTAGGATTAGTTTTTAAAGTTTGTTTATTTTGTTTGTCTTCCTTTAGAAGGCTTTGTTCTCTATTTTGTCCTGTGTGTGTGAGTAGTATCAGTTAACTCTTGCATTTGTTTCCATCTATCTATAGATCTATATATGATTCTCTTCGTCGCTCAAGAGTTTGGACGAGAAGTAAAGGAAAGATAACTCTCTTATTTCTGCGGATAGTCCCCCCAGGAAAAAACAAGAGGGAGGGGGAATAACAAGTATTCATTGGTCACTATGGATGGCTGCCTGGTCGTTTGGATTTATCAAACCCTGCCCGCTCCCATCCCCCTTTGTCCTTCAACTCTGAAGGAACATCTGAAACATGTAAAACATTTTACAAACAACCATTTTACAAACACTAAATAGCAGCGCCAAACTTAACCATTGTGACCAAGAAGTCATGGAAAGAGAACAAGTAATCTACAATGTATATTCACCCGTCACTAAATAGCAGGGCTGAGACAGTGCTGATATACATGTGAGACATAGAAGTCATCTGTCAAAATTAAGAAAAGACTAAATGTGGCTCAACAAAAATGGCTGAGTCAGTTATATAGATCGGGTCTCCATCAAGGAAATCATATGCTGAACTGGGAGTCGAACACTGTGAGGTTGTGACAGAGCGTCGCATAAGGTTTGAGGGACATGTTCTCCGGACAAAATGAACTACGCATACCAAGAGTATCAATAATCAGTTTCACAGAGTTGTGTTTTCAAACCACCATATGATCTATATCCTTTTCTCTCCTTGTTAATCTTGTTCAAGTTAACAGAGTTTTGGAAGTGGTGTCATTTCTTATTATGTCTTTACATTCTCACACACGTCTGAGAATTAATGCTTTTAAATTAAACACTATACATTCAGAAATAAGCGTGTACCGTATTTAGGTAGATTGTATTCATATAATACCGGTGTCGTCAGCATATTATATATGCTCTGTTCATTAGTACATTAATGTCTGACTCTTTCTACACCACCTGCAGCACATGCTTGTCCCCAAAACTTCTTTAGCATTGCAAGTTTGATTAATATTAATACCCATTTCATGATGATAGAGTTCTACACTATGTAGGCCATGAAAGAGTCAGACTATGTACAACAGTAACCAAACAACAGATTTAGGTCAGTTATGCTAATAACAAGTACAAGTGAGGTCAGACTTAAGTTCTTTTATTTTCTGGTAAATGTCACCAGGGCTTTAGAGGACATAGCTTTTGTATTCTGGATCCTTCAAGAGAAGCACCAAATATTTAGAGAACCAGAGAGTTCTGAACGCACAAACTTATGACACACTTTAAATCAATAAAATTAATGACAAGACATTGATAGGTGTAAAATGTTCAACAAGGTATATAAGAGAATTACTTTTACAACTTGTGTGCCACATATCAGTTGTACATTACCTGTTACACTGACAGAAAACAACCAAACAAACAAAGACAAAAAGAAGGATTGTTACATATGATACAATGTAGATTATATAGATATAAAATATATGACAAAAAGTGAAATCAATTTTTTAAAAAAATGGAATGTAGAATGGAATGATATTAACAAATCCAATGCATTTACACAATTTAAATTTAAATTATACAATATTTGTATCACACTCCATAAAAAATCTGGGACTATGAATAAATAATATTTATTAAAAAAGATGTATTTAAATATATAATTAAAAGTTTTTTCATTTCAAAACAAAGTAGATAATGTTGTCATACATTCTCTGCAGGCTTACAAATATCAATACAAACAATGTATATAGGCCTAGTACTAATATTTTTTCTGGTTTTGACCAAACTATGTGCCAAAAGTCAAAATAATACTTTAACTCTTGGTTTTCAACATATATAATTTTTAAACAACATAAAAACATCACTTCATTCTTACACTAGCTTGCCATGGTCTAGATCTAAAAAAACAAATTAAGGTTAAAAAAATTACATGAACTATAAAACTCATTTCAAAATTGTAAATGGAAATGCATACAATTATTATCAGTCATCTAAATCTGTATTTATTGTTTATATTTATAGCATGTAAAATTAGGTTTCTGACATTCTTGAATATGAATAAAAGTTTTTAGAAAGGGTAATACAAAAATCCATAAAGTGAGTATATAGATATATTTGTTTATAAATGGAATAAAAAATGTTTTGAACACTTGCAATATACTTTCAAGGCACAACATATGTATGCAAAAAAATAACAGAATTCCTTTATCTGAAATATAAGGTTTGTTTACAAAAAATATATGAATAAAGTTGAAAAGAAAAACACATCAAATAGTTAAATGCCATCACATATTTTATAAATACCAATATCCTGCTTTTTTTTTATATTTAGAAAATGTCATTTTTAATAAATTATTTTGAGCCAAAATTTATGAGATAATAGCTGCGATTGGTTACTAAGACAGGTTGGGATACTAATGCCAAGGGAGTTATTTGATTGGCTGCTTATACTAAACAAAGCTTTTAAGAAAATAAGTACATTTTGCTGCACACAATAAATAGTCACTGAGAGGTTTAAGTAAAAAGGTCAATTACAAACATGATTAGCACAATGGAATGTTGATAAAAGTTGAACAACTGAAGTCACAAAGTGTATGTCATAAAAACATTTTGTTTTTCAATGAACTAATTCTTTACAATAAAGTTGTTGAATAAGACATACATTCAAATAATTAAAGCTCTAGAAAATTATACAACAAAGACTTTAATTTAACAATTCACCCCATCCTTTAAAAAAAACAAAAAAACTCTAAATCTTTGAAACAACAACATGAAGGTTCACACACACAAAAGTTGTAAGGTTATGCTGATTACATTGTTTACAATTTAAAATCTACAACATAATTATTAATAACACTAATTTATAGTATTATGAGAGAAAAAAACAACAGAAAAATGACTCAATAAACTTAGTCTCAAATACATGTAGAAAACGTTCTATTGCATATGAAAAAAAAGGTAATCTAAAAATGTTTTTTTATTACCAACAGACTGGAGTGTGCAGATCAATCCAATAAATATCATTGATAACTAAAAATAAAGAATGGAATGTGTACAAGCAGCATTTGTTTTTTTAAGTTGTTGGATCTATGTAATGCTCTGTTCTATTTTCTATATGAATTAGATGTGCAAAGCCAACATAACTTTAAGAAAAAAAAAAAACAAATTTACTTTTCGTTGATTTCCATACATTTCTGAGCACAGCCAATGCTATAGTAAAATGTTAATAAATTATCATCTGAACTCTGATTACCTATCACCTAAAAAGGAGTCAGAAGTTAACCTATAAATTGTCATAATACTAAAAAAAAAAAGATATAGGCTGACAGTTGAATTCATACTTGAATAGCAATAATACAAAAATAATTTAATGGACACCATTTTAATTCAAAGTAATTGCAAATACAATTCACAATGTGACTAGATACATTGTTTTGTGAACAATCATTCTCAAAATACAATTTTATATGAAACACACATCCCAATACTGTAACACAAAATTCACGTATTATGCATCCATGAATCTTATAATATTATCAAATATCTAGATTTTAAATTTATCCTGTTAAATTTTTTTTTAAGATCCCAAATTCAACTAGATTTATGAGCTTTTATTTGACATTGCATCTTTATTTATTTTTCTTTCATCCACATGGCTGGCACTTTTATTGACGCTATTTTGAACATTTTTCAAGTAACATTTTACATGAATGAAATGGTCTACCTTTTCAACCAATAAATCTAACAAGGACTCTAAATTGACAATGCAGTAAAAAACAAAACATGACATACTATGCTAATGGACTGGCAGTGGGTTAGACAATAAAAAATCCACTTTCCTCTTTTGACTTGAAGTATCATTGCTGTAAATATTTAAAATAATTGCACACAAAATGGAATGTAACACTTACTTTGTTGAGATTTAGACTAAATACTGGCTTCAAAACATTATATGCTAATTTATCAGTACAGTTATACAAAAAATTGTTCATAGAAGTTGGAACTGACTTTAGAAAAAATGGATAAACCAGATGCAAAACTTAGTCAAACCGATTTTTAAAAACATTCATTAGCAATGACCAAACTTCAGAAGTGAAACCAATGTAAACACAATGATAGCACAATATAGTTTCTTTTTAAGTCAAATGGAATGTTCATATACAAAAAAAGTTAATAATTTTAGCAAACAAGAGTATTTAAAATGAGTGTTTGTAAAAAGTAAAAATGTTTTATACTGATAAAATGACTAAAAATACAATTAGTAACTCTCATTATTCATAATTCTTTTAAACTTCAAATTTTATAATAGATTACAATAATAATTAGCAGATTCAGTCACAGTCAACAGAAACATAAAAACAAGTAATTCTTGGCAGAAATAGCAAGAGTATTGATTGAGCACATTTTTTATGTAACACATTTTTTTTATATCTCGCAGAAACCAAAGATAACTTTTCACAAACATTTGTACCAAATTTTTATTTTACAATTATTAAAAGAAAAATGCTAGTAAAATTTCTGCTAAAAAATTGTTAGGGAACCATATTAAAAATTATTTTAAAATATTGAATATTTCATAAAACAGATTACTAAAGTTAAGAACTAAACCTTCATCACTGTCTTTAAACAAATTCTTCTTTTTCATCATTTTGCTGGGGTAATGTTTTGTGGGGAGATGAATATTTCTTAGTCTTTGGTAACTGAGCAGATCCATCACTCTGAGCTCTAATGACTGGTGCTGATCTTTCTTGAGTTGAGCTTTTTGGTAATGACGCATGCTGCCTCCGGTTTGATATAGCTGCACCACCTGAACGTCTTTTAGGTTCATAATCAACATCTGATTCAAAAACATGCCCCCTTCCACTTTCTTGCCTTGGTGGATTTTCTTTCTTTGGAAACCTCGTCTCTTGATTGTCATTTCTATCTACATTTCTCTTTTCTGATTTGCTTTCGCTAAGGGCATTTTTCTTTCCTTGTGAAGAAGTTTTAGGTTTGTAGTCTACATACGACTCAAAAGTATGCTTACTTTCTTGCCTTGATTGGTTTTCTCTGCCAGAAGATCTGTTCTCTTGATTGTCATTTCTGCCCACATTTACTTTTTCTAATGAGCTGTCAACCTGAATAGTTTTCTTAGCTTGCAATGGAGTTGATCCTATATCATTCTGGTTTCCACTTCCATTAGGACCATGACTGACACTAAATGCCTGATGAGCCTTTGGGGGAGTGTCATAGCTCAACAATTCTTCCTCTTCAGATGCATTTTTTTTAGTGCGACCTGGACTTCTTCGTCTGATAATACGCTGTGAAGGGGCAACAGACTTCTTTTCCTTGACAACAATGCTTTCTACCAGTGCCTAGGAACCAAGAAATGCCACAAGATAATTTTTTTTTAAAAGATAACCAACAAAATTCAATTTTAAAACCCTTACATTATTGGTTTTATAAAAAAAACTTATAGAAACTTTATAATTTCTAGTTTTTACTTCAGAACAATAGCGTCTAAAAGCAAAGTCTCTTTTAGACTGTCCACTAATTATTACAGTTTAAAGCCTAATAGCGTTACTTTAACAAAAAGATAGATACATTTAAGTGACAACTATTTGTGAATATAAATACAATACATATTGATTAAGCTGGTCCCAATACAGTACCTTTTAGTAACAAACTATCAAATACTAAAAGGTTCCAATGATTAAGACCAAAACAATTTGTCAAAATGATGTGTGATTATTTAATTCAGGGTTAGGATACAAATTAATATAAAACTTGTGCTTTTAAAATCAGTTCTTTTTTTCTCAATAACTATATGCTTACATTTTGACATTATTCAATTTTACCAGTTTCAAGGTAACTGAAGTTTATTATGACATTTTAAAGATAGAGATTGTTAATGTTTAAGATAGCAACTTTAAAAAAGAAATAATTATCACTCACTTTATCCAAAGAGTCTTGACTATGAGTGAACCTGTTCCAACTTAAGGCTGCATGACCTGCTGATAAATCCTCTGTGCTCTGAGCCAACTGTTCAGTGGCCAACAGCATAGCTCTATGGAGCTGCAGACTGGCTGAAGTTCGTTGATGTTGAGAAAGTTCTGCTAAAGCCTTTGATACAAAACAAAAAAGCACAATCAAAGAGCAACTTGACAACAGTTGTGCAAGCAAACAGTAAGGAACATGTTCAGCATTTAACTTCAGACAAACTTTTGGTCTTCTTTTGTATACAAAGATTTTCAAATATTTTGAATTGTTTACAAAAATACTTTTTGACTTAGAAAAAAGTAACAAATAAAAGCAATGTTAGAGTTATAAGAGCATAACAAAAGTTATGGAAGAAATGATTGTTAGAGTTATAACAGCATAACAAAAGTTATTCAGTACATTTGTTATTAATCCAACCAAAAACTGAATATGATGTTTTCTTGCAACCAGAATATTACTGTCAGCTAAATACAGACCATTGGCTTCATACTCATTACCTTGTCATCTAACTTGAATTTATCAAATAAATCATTTGGTTTTCTAAAACAAATAATTGTACACTTTGAAGGTTGATTTTATTTCAACCTAATTATTTATTTGTACAAATGTGCTTCCTTTTCCCCCTGATTAATACCCAGTGAAGGGACAGGAGAAAGGGAAAAAGAACACAAGTGGCTAGTCAGACTAGATAACCAGTTTGATGACATGATGAATGAAAAAAAAAGTTAAAGTGTGTATGTTCTAAGCTTAAATAATTTTTTTAGTCAATAATCGTAAAGGCAATTGTTATTATTATTATTGCAATAAAAGGATATGTTATACTCAACACATAAATGGTGCAATTAATTCAGTAAGTCTCACTTAAACTTAAGAAATTCATCAAAATAAATGAATAGTCTGTTTGTTTTTTGACTTTTTTTTAAAAGAATCAAATGAATATACATTTTAGTAAGAAAATGTTTTAAAAAAAAACTCATCAAAAACAACAAAGGATATATAGCTGATAAGTAAAAAAAAAGGGATAATAATCTTTGAAAATCCAGCCTTTATGAAATGCTATTAAATTCTATAGATGTTCCTTGCCAGTTGTACTTACATATAACTGTTTAGACTGATTCTTTCCTAAGCTAAGTACCATCTTAGTGAAAACACCATCATTATTTTGTAGTAGGTTATATGGAGAGTCAAATTCAACCAGCTCACCATCTTTTAAAACCTAAGCACAAAAATAATTCAGAATTATTCATCAGTAAAAGCTTTGAGGAACAATCCTTAACTATATATACCAACTAATTTAGTTTAAAAAAAATACAAAAATGAATAGTTAGAAGTGACTTGTAATAATGAATATAAGTGATTACATTAACTAAAATATAGAACATATAAAATGGAAATTGATGTAAAAATAAAAAAAATACCATTATTCTATCACAATCCATGACTGTATATAAGCGATGAGCTATAGTCAACACTGTGCTATCTCTGAATCTAGCTCTAATTATCCTTTGAATAATATCATCAGTCCTATAAATACAAATAATATTAATGACATTATTCCATTTTCAGCATACTGCTACGTTTAACAACCTGACATGTACAATCTACACATGCTCCTGGTCCACATTGAAAGCAACTCTTTAACTTATGTTACAGCACCACTACATTCTAACCTTACTCTTACAGCACCACTACAATCTAAACCACTACTATGTAAACAAACTCAATGTCCTCAATGATTTTAACTCTTTAACTGTTATAGTACTACCACAATCTAATTTCTAAATGTACTCTTACAGCACCACTACAATCTAAACTAACTCTTGGTCCACATTGGCTGTAGCTTCATCCAGAATGAGAATTTTGTTGTACTTGAGTATGGCCCTGGCCAGACAGATGAGCTGTTTTTGGCCAACACTTAGGTTGTCTCCCCCTTCTTGTATGTTAGTGTACAACATCCCTGGCATCTCCTCAACTTTCTTCTTCAATTGTACCTTTGAATTCAAACGCAATGATAATAAAAGTTAATAGAAGTAATATATCTTTATAAAATCCAGAAAACTTTTATGTACTAAGTTCAGTAAGTTCACCTTTCAGACCTTGCAAAATGTAAAACATGTTTCTATAGCTAATGGTTTACAAGGGTGTCACATGGCCAGTACAACAGCTTTTACTTTCTATTATAAGAATTACAAGATAAAAGCGAACAACACATCTAAAAAAGACTAATATTGTTATATCGTAGTCCATCTCTTATTGTTTTAGCCAAGGAAACTATTTTTTTGTAATCATTTCAAGAGATATTTGGCATTAAGAATTAACACCTTTAGACAAGGTTTAGAGTTGAAAGTTATAAAACAGATTACATTGAAAACAAATTTCAAACATGATTATGCTAAATAAAGAGAAAGATGATTTCAGCTGCAGTGGTTATCAGTTGTATGCCACTTATATTATCATGTACACTACAGATGTTACTTTAGAAGATGATTGTGCCCCTAGGTCAATCTATTCATGAATGTTAAACTTAACCTCTGCCAGGTCACTGTTTTCCTGGCTTTTCCACTTGCTTGCTAAACAATTAAATCTTTCTTTCTAAGAGAAACTTTCTCTTGCTAAGTCTGAAATAGAATGTGCTATAACCCCCCACTCTACAATAAGTTTAGGTGGTATCAGTATAGGGTCTATTTTTAATTCTTATATCTAGAGGAATAAATACTTTTATTTTATTTATACACTGCCATACTTATTCTTCACTATATCCTTTAAATAGAGTGACTTTATTAGTAGCAAACATTTTTCTAATATATAATGAAAATAAAAAGAGAAAACAAAAATATTAACAGAGAAATGACAATAAATAAATAAATTAGAACCTGTTCCAAGGCGTGCCATAACCTCTCGTCACTAAATTCCTCCTGAGGATCTAAATTCCAGCGAAGAGTCTGACTGAAGAGAATGGGGTCCTGCGGGACCACAGAGATCTTGTTTCTTAACTCATGCATTCCAAGTTTCCCTGTATCTACACTGTCAATGTAAATAGTACCTTTGGGCTGAGCAAGTCTGAACAATGCAGAAATGAGAGAACTCTTCCCAGATCCAGTCCTTCCAACAATTCCAACCTAAAAAATCATTAGCATTACCAAAATATTACCTGTAAAATATTTTTTTTTGCAAATAATGTCTTGAAATTATAACAATTTTTAGGACATATTATGAAAAATGATTTTCCGTTTAGTTGGCATTTAAATTAGCCTGAAAGTTATTGCTTTTTGTTTCCTCTCAGAAATAAGTGACAAAACTTTATGCCTGAAGTCCAAGTCAGTCCACATTTTAGAGATTGAATTGATTAAAAGAATGGTTGAAATAACTATTTATTTATTGCAACTTAAAGTTAGTTGATAGTCTTAAGTAAAACAACTGTGATTCATCACAAGCTTGCTGAGCTCTATTGTGGAAAAACTTTCTAGCTCACATATGTAACAAGTAAAAATGGCGTCTGCTTCAGTGCTCAATGAGCTATATTTTTCATTTTGCTTTTAAGTTGTACACAAACAAATGGAACTTTAAAAGTATATCTCTTTTTAAATTAACATCGGTTACTTGCCTTTTCTTTGCCTTTAATGTGACAATCAAGTTTCTTAAGAACAAAAGGTGCTTCAGCTGAATATTTGAGGGATAAATTTGTAAATGTCACTGCTCCTATCACTGGCCAATCTGGAGATGGAGGCTTCTCAGAAACTTTAGGAGGTTCCTGCTCTAGTTTGCAGTAACTTAAAACTCGTTCCACTGATGTCATCTGAAAAAAAAACACAAAAAACATACATTTGGTTGAATTAAAAATTACACAAAAAAATTGTCCAGTGCATACAAGAGAAAATTGTTTAGTTAAGCCAAAATGACTTGTAATAGTTTTAATCTGTACCACCATGCACACATTTTAATTATAGCATGTGTTAATGAAGTAACAAATAAAACAGCTAAAACTAACCTGAGTTTCTAAATCAGCTGACACCCTCATGTAAAATTCAAATGGTTCTCCCATTGCAATGCAGTAGATTAATGAAAGAGCAAGGAGATTTCCATTGAGACCTGATCAGAGAATACATAAAATACCTCAATAAAAAATTATAACTTAATTTACATGTAACATGGATATTAGCATTAAAAGACTCATAGAGATGTAACAAAAAGAGTGGGATAAAAATGTCCCAAACTGAAGAGGAAAAACATTAATGTTTTTTGTCTGTCTTATGATGGTTATAAAATATTTGAATGTCCTACTCATGTTTATGTTTATCTCATTTCAAGCAATTCTTTCCACTTTCAAGTGTTTCAGCTAGCATGAGACTGGTTTTGTTAATGACACACTTTAGAGCTTTATTGTTATTTTTCAGTATCTGTGTTACTTTGTGAAGAACAAATATTTGCCACTGTTGAGTACTGATATCATTATTACAACCTCCGAGAACATTTTAAAAGCAAATCAAATTATGAATAATTCACTTTTTGTTCCATTTATATTACAAATATATCAATATGATTTTTTACTTAACTGACTGGTTCATAGAAGATGCAAGGAGAAGAAGAAAGAGCTCATTAAAGCTCATTCAAACTCTACTATATGAGTCATAGCTGTTTTGCTAATGACATCAACAAAGCCAATGGTCAGCATGCTACTCACTGTCTTTGAGAGCCAAAGAAACAAAGATGATGATATTCAAATACACCACTACTGCACCAAGCGTGCGCACTGACATCCATCTGTAGGAACTGAGGTACAGGAACCAAACTGAGGTATGACTGTTCTGATGCTCATCAAACTCTGATAGAAATTGATCTTTCTTCCCAAGTGCTCTTATAGTTTCTAAGCCCAATACAGTGTCAGAGACATGAGAAAATACAGGACCACGTGCTGAAAAGAAAAATAATTTTTATTTGGTATAAAGACCCATGTCTTACAAAATATAGAATTTTATGGAAAACAATAAAAAGTGAGTAGTTTTATGTTTCTTTGTAAAATCAGGTTAAACTTAACTTCCTCCTTTTCTTTGAAAGTTATTAACTTTTTCAATAAACATAATGTTACTAATAAAACAGCACCTTGAGCCTACATTTTGTTTGTTAACAGCACTCTATATATTAAATTATTATTACTAAAACCATGTGACTAATAAAACCATGTGATGTGTGAGTGTTCTGAAAATCCATTATGAACAATCCTATCCCTGCCTGAACCAGACCCCATGGCCTTTGGCTCAACAGCTGATTGCTCTACCACACTGCAATTACGTTCAAATTAATTGTCATGCTAAAATTACCTTTAGCTTCCAGCCTCTTTATTTGTCTGAGTGTTCGCAAAGCATAAAATCTAATCAATATAATAATTATCATGATTGGAGCAAATGCCAGTGTTAACCATGGGTTCACGATGACTGTCACTAAAAAAAATGCTAAAAACTGAGTGGTTTTCTGAAAAGTCAGAGAAAAAAAAATATTATTTAACTATTTAATAGTATACTTTTTCTTTATTATCTAAAAAAAATTCAACTATGCAAATAATATTAATTAAAAAATACATTAAGAAAATTAAGAAAAGACATGCTTTACAAACCATTGAGACAATATAGCCAAGAATAGCAACAGAGTCATCAACAAAACCTAGATCTCGAGAAAATCTGTTCAAAATAAGTCCTGCAGTACAAAGACAATTGTATACAGTAGTTTTTTTTTTTAAAACTATTTCATAGTAAAAAAAATGGTTAAAAGTTAAAATAGTCTTAGCCCCCTTATAAGCCTTTTAATATAAATTATGACAGGGCTTAATGGACTCATTTGAAAAATGGTAGTTTTGTATTTATCCAATTTTAAGTTATTAAGACATTTAAACCATTCAAAATGCTTAGAGAGAAAAAAAAATGGTTTAATAATATATTTTAAATTAGTGTATATTTTAAAATACAGTCACTAAGAAACTAAAATGTTCACAACAAACAAATGAAAGATAATGAGACATTCTGGTAACAACACTTACCAACTGGATGAGTGTCAAAAAACCTACAGACTGAGTTCATGACACTGTTGAGCATTAAGTCATGGAGCCTAGCCCCAGAAGTAGCAGCCATTTGGAGGTACACTGTGGCATAAAGCATGTAGGACACTGCACTTGAGATAAGAGCTATTATGTAGAAATGTAAGTTAGAAGGCATAGTGTCCCAGTTATGTGACTTGTCTATGTTAGCAGTTGAAGTAGCATTGGCTGGCATGTTATTGACAGAAGGCTTGGATTTTACCCTACAAAAAAAAATATCTTTTAAAAATAAATCAAAACTATTTTCAACATTTTTTCTTGGACTTCATATATAGTGAGAATAAATATTGAAGAAAAACACACAAATTTGCATTTACATTTAAGAATTAAGTCTTTGTCATTCTTTGTAACTATATTTGTTAAGTCACATGATTGAAAAAAGGTCTTGCATTGAGGTGTTTGTATATTTTGTACATAATGTCTTATTGTAATATTTGAATTTGAATGAACTGGCTTGTATACTTTAAAAAAAATATGAAATAAATTTTCATCAGGATGACTGAGATCATAACATGCCATCAGAATTTTCTTTCACCCATCCAGAGCAAAGTTAAAGGTCTACAAGTGGGTAGACCTCTTATTGCTTAAAAAAAAAGAATGTTGACAACTGCTAGGAATAATGGCTTCCTGTAAGAAACGGTTAGGTGGTTTGGACAGGTCCTAGCAGATACTTTCTTCATTCCTGCCCCACATTCCACAAAACACTTTATTATTCTCATTACTATTTACAAGTGCTAAATAACAGCTGCCAGAAATATTTAGGTCCAAGAGAATTGGGTATAGGTAGGGCTCTCTGCCTTTTTCCCAAAGGCTGAATACCTTCAAATATGTATATAAGATGCAAATAAAAAAATGAGAAGAAGCCCCCCACCCCCCACCAGCTGTTGGAGTCATGTTTTTCCCCTTTCCCTTGTGGGGTGCCTGACAAAAGATTTCAAATGGTTACTTTAGATAGATGGCAAAGGGCAACCTTTTTTCTGGCTATCAGTTAAATTCTCCTATTAGTTGACAAGGTTAAAGAGGCTAAGCCTTAAAACCTCTCTAGACAGTAATATTAATGACTAAGAAAACTCACCACTCAGCCAACATCCAATCTGACAAACAAAACAAAGCCTGAAAAACAAAAAGTTAATTCAACATTTAATGTAATCAAAAATATATCTTTCATGTATTTTGTTTCAACCAAGGGAGTTGTTTTTCATATTAAGTGAAATGGCTCTACAGTGAAAAGTGTATTTCTTATATTATTAGTATAACTTACAGGACCTGCTAACCAAAGTGGAAACAGTAGTGAAAAGTGTATTTCTTATATTATTAGTATAACTTACTGGACCAGCTAACCTAAGTGGAAACAGCAGTGAAAAAGTGTATTTGTTATATTATTAGTATAACTTACAGGACCAGCTAACCAAAGTGGAAACAGCAGTGAAAAAGTGTATTTGTTATATTATTAGTATAACTTACAGGACCAGCTAACCAAAGTGGAAACAGCAGTGAAAAACTGTATTTCTTATATTATTAGTATAACTTACAGGACCAGCTAACCAAAGTGGAAACAGCAGTGAAAAACTGTATTTCTTATATTATTAGTATAACTTACTGGACCAGCTAACCAAAGTGGAAACAGCAGTGAAAAAGTGTATTTCTTATATTATTAGTATAACTTACTGGACCAGCTAACCAAAGTGGAAACAGCAGTGAAAAAGTGTATTTCTTATATTATTAGTATAACTTACAGAACCAGCTAACCAAAGTGGAAACAGCAGTGAAAAAGTGTATTTCTTATATTATTAGTATAACTTACAGGACCAGCTAACCAAAGTGGAAACAGCAGTGAAAAAGTGTATTTCTTATATTATTAGTATAACTTACTGGATCAGCTAACCAAAGTGGAAACAGCAGTGAAAAAGTGTATTTCTTATATTATTAGTATAACTTACTGGACCAGCTAACCAAAGTGCAAACAGCAGTGAAAAAGTGTATTTCTTATATTATTAGTATAACTTACTGGACCAGCTAACCTAAGTGGAAACAGCAGTGAAAAAGTGTATTTCTTATATTATTAGTATAACTTACTGGACCAGCTAACCAAAGTGGAAACATCAGTGAAAAAGTGTATTTCTTATATTATTAGTATAACTTACTGGACCAGCTAACCAAAGTGGAAACAGCAGTGGCAACAAGTAAAGCCCATAGCCAGCAGTGAAGTATCTCCAATAGACACTGAAACCAATAGCCTCTGTGATGTTCTCTTCCTTCTCTTCATTCTCAGACACTTTCAGAAGCTTGCATTCCAACTGCAAAACAGCAAATCAAATAATGATATTACGTCAAGTAGAATACTGAAAAAGCTTTTTTTTTTGTAAGTATTCTCTTCACCAATGCATAGAAGTGCATTTCAGAAAATAATTTTCTAACAAAAAGAGATCAACAGCACTCAGTCTCAACATTCCTTGAAAAAGTTTTCTGTGTATGAAAATTGTGGAACAAACTTGAACAGCAACATTCTCACTTTGAGTCCTGGACAGAAAAGCAACTTACCAACAATTGTTTATTTTCTTCCTCTGCTTGTAGAGAAGCTTCAGTGGCATGTTTAGGATGTTCTCCCAGTGAAGTCAATGCTTTCATATTCATACCTCGAGACTTTAACTCCTCATACGTACCTACATCATGGATGGAACCCTGCCAAAAATTTTAATCTTTATATAACACTATTGTAGGAACCAAAAGCTTAGGTATAATTTCAACTTTTTTCAAATAAAGCAAAAACTCTTAAAGGCTCCTAAGAAATATATGAAACAGAATTATATTTTTAAAATTTTACAATTTAAAAAAAAAAAAAGATTTCTTTTAATAATGAATTACATTTGTACAATAATTTCTAAGGTCAAAATATTTCAAATTAAAAATATTAAAAGATATTCAACTTTGTCCTTAAAGGCAAGAATTAATTAGCAAAAGAATCAAGGGAGTGGGGAGGGTCGGTAGGTGAAGGCTTTGTTTAAAATAGGTGAGAAACAACTGAGGAGCAGTAGAGGAGGATTAAAATGAAAAAAACTGTGACTGAGAAAAAGGGGATGAAATTTAAAAAAAACAAGGTTTAGATTAAAGGTTGTGATGGTTTCAATATAGGAAATAAAATCTTTTTTTTTTTTTCAATAAATTAGCTTTATAAAAACATAGAGCAGGTAAAAAAAATAAATTAAACTACTCACATCTTGAAGCACAACAATTCTATCAGCTTGTTTCAAATATTGCAATTGATGAGTTACTATGACTACTGTCTTGTCTTTTAGAAGTTGTAAAATACAACTATAGAGCAACACAATACATGAACTTGTTAATAATAGGATATTCAGAATATTTAGCTGTTTAAAAAAAACACATATTTTTAACATTTCTGTTTCTTTTAAGCAAGTTAGACATGAATTAAATCTAGCAGACAAAACATATTAAGTATTTTATTGATAACATATGTACAAAATATACACAGTCCAACTTAAGAATTTTATTAATCACTTATGTACAAAATATACAAAATGTTACGCCTCCTTTAGTAGCTTACATAATATTGTAGATTACCCCCCTTTTAGGTATATTGTATATAGTAGGAAGAGTTACGCCCATTCATAGGGGACACTATTCTGTGAGTATAGATGGCTGATTAAAGAAGCTACTTATTTGTTTATATATGAAAGTGTCATTTCATTTCAAGTATCTATCTTAACAGTCACACTAAAGTATTTTATTGCTCACTTATGTACAAAATGTAACAAGTCCAAGTATACACAATTTTAAAAAGTGGCTCACTGTAAGTAATAAGTAATAGTAAGTAATGCATTTTTTGTATTACGGCAGTCTGTATGAATATATCATTACTTAACTAAAACAAAGGGAAACAACCTTTCAAATATCTGTCTTCCAACATTTGTATCAACAGCACTAAGAGGGTCATCAAGAAGATAGATATCAGCCTCGTGGTACACAGCTCTGTCAAAAATAAAGTAGAAACAAATAAAAAATTTAAAAATTCCTGAAAGAAAATGAAAACAAATAATGGCACACTAAATGTCTTACTAAAAAAAAAAAGTCTCTAACCTGGCTAAAGCTAATCTAGCTTTCTGCCCTCCACTCAACTGCAAGCCTCTTTCTCCTACATACGTCTGATCACCTTTTGGTAACAGCTGAAGGTCATGGGTCAATCCACAAACCTGGACAACTTGCTGGTAATGGTTAGGATTGTAGGAATGACCAAATAGGATGTTTTCCCGAACTGTTCCACTGAATACCCAATTAGTCTGACCACAATAACTCAAGCGACCATTTACTGCTATCTGACCAATCTCATAAGGGAGCTCACCAATTAGTGCCATCATCAATGAAGACTGAGAAAAAAATAATAAATGAATGAAAACTAAATGAATTGATTTTATTAAAACAATTTACTATGTCATAATAAAAATGTATTACTGTTAAAGGAACAACAGATTCAATTGTTTGCAATCTTGAATTTCATAAGATCAACTTATTTGATAAGATCAACTTCCAAAATATTGAATGACTTTCTTTGACTACTTGTTAATTATCAAACTAGAAAGAAAAAAAAAAGTCACAAACCTTTCCAGACCCTACAACACCAACTACTGCCAGAAGTTCACCCTAAACACACACACACAAAAAGTTTTAAGTTTGTTGAGGGTACATACATAAAACACAACAAAAGCAATTCAAAACAAAATCCTTCATAAAATGCAACAAAGCCCGAACAAAACCAAAAAACCTCACTCACCTTTTTTATTTGTAGTGAAATATATTTTAAAGAGAAGGAATGATCAGTATCACTCTGAAAACAAGGAAATAATTATAAGAAAAATAGAAAATTGACATTAAATCTAAATGAAATCAGGTACATAATTCACCAAAGATTTTTTAAATGTATAGAGCTAAAAGTGAAATATAATAAACTATTATAAAAGTATATCAAAGAAAAGTATGAAACTAAAATGGAATAACATGGGAGCAGATGAACAAAGCTGCTCAGAACCGAGTTTGGGAGTGCACAGGATTGTCATGAAACTTAACATTTTACATGTTCATAAACAGCATTAAGTACACTTATTTGGTAAAAAATTAACAAGAAAGATGATTATGTTTTTTAAAGCACTGAAAATCATATCAAATATTAAAAATAAAGAAAAAAATATTACAATAAACAAAAAACTATAAATAAATGCTAAAATAAAAGTCAAAGTCAAGTTACTTCAAGTAAAAGACTCTTTGTCGAACTGGTACTTGTTCTTTCTCTCTTTCTATTAAAACGCCTTTTGCCTTCTGAATACACAATTGGCCAGCGTGCCGTTATGTGATCAATGTCAATAGCCCAATCACTCTGGGGCTCATTACGAAATGTAACAGATCTATGTAGGTGAAGGTCTTTAATTTGCTCTTTCTCCTCGTCTAGTAGAAGAAATTTCTGTTTAAAAGAAGTTAAAATTAGTTGAAAAATGATTTTTTAAAATTTTGATCAAATTTAAAGTGCTTACATCAGTACATTTTAAAACAAACTATTAATGTAGAGATTATTAAAAGAGAAACAAATACTCTTTTCTATAATTTAAAAAAAAGTAGTGAATTCACACATCTATGTGTAGGTAAAAATGCATAATAAAATAAACAAACATGCAACAAAAAAAATGGTTACGTCATGCAGGTAGTGAATCATGCCAACAGAGGAAAGGGGCTATGCATGCTAAACTAGGCTGATGCCATGTTTAAAGTCAATATTACAATATTAATTAACTACATAATATATAATATATATATTGCTTCATGAGAGGCAGAGGATGGTAAGAATCACCTATAGATACTCTAAGCTACATAGTGGGCTAAAACATTGAATAAAACCTCAGTAATACTCCCAACACTGTAAACCCTACAGCTCTCTACTGCTCAGTTTCCAAACTCTCTAAAATGTTTATCTCAACTATAAAACAAAACTACTGTTAACTGTGGTTTCACTATGACTGTCACTAAGGAAATTCTGAAAAAAATAGTGATTTTCTTAAATTAAAAAAAAAGTAAAGTTCCCCTCTTAGACCATGTGGTTTGTAGGTTACCTGTTTCTGTGGCCCACTGTTTACTAGGTGTCCTGTGGCCACCATAACAACCAACTGCCTTTCCTTTCCCAACTAATGTCAGGTAACCATTAGAGCTGGGTGTATTCCGAAGCTTCCAAAATTAAAAATCTCAATCATGTTTAGGTGGATAAACAAAAATATAATATACACACACACACATTGGTGGTGTTTTTAAAAAAAGGCCTTAAATGGCCATGTATACACACACACACATTGGATGTATTAAAATAGGTCCTATGTGACCTTATACGCACACACACATTGGAGTTCGTTTTTTTTTTTTTAAAAAGGCCTTATATGGCCATATATAAACAATTAAGAAAGATACTAGAAAACAAAAATGCTAATACTTTTTTTTTAACTAATAAAATTTAGATATGCCTGAGTGAAATGATGAAAATGGCAGATTAAAATTGCTGTGAACAGCATTAAAGAGATTCATATGTTTTAGAATAATTCATTTAATGTGAAAGCACAGAAAATAAAATTGGTTAGAATTTTAATACATGGTTTAATTCAGAAAGTGATACAAAATGACATCAATAAGAAATGCTTTGAATACAGAGCATGCAAGAATTATGTACAACATGATTAGTAACTGTAATGTTTAGAGTGAAATACATTAACTCACTGGTATTTAATTTGGTCTTTTACAGATTTAGGGAACAAAACATAACAGTCAAGTCAAGTTAAAAAAAAAAAATTGCAATATTTTTAATTGCAGAATTAAATCAATTTTACCAACAAATCAGCAGATTTAGAATATAAACCAAGCATACTATTGAAAAAAAAATTGATTTTAACTTTAGATATTTTTTCCCCTTGGAAAATAATCATATCATAACTTTTTGCAAAAACTTGTTCTCCTCTTTGTGAACATTATTTTACTTTTTTTTTGTGTGAATTGATGAAATTGTATGTTTTTCTTTTATAAACTTAGAAGAATAGATAGGTACATTAATTATACAATATAAGCATGGTTTGCATCAAACAACTATTAAACATTGAAACATATAGTTGTTAATAGTGATCCTTTGATAAACATAATTTACTTTAAATGATAAATTAATTAACTTCAATAATGGATAATATTACTATATGACTACACCTTCAGAAAAAGCATATAGATTTCAAGTTTGCCTATAAAGAGATATCAGGAATCAGAATGGTTATGAAACTGAAAGTATTATAAAAGTTAGTAAAAAAATATGTTTGGAAAGATAAAAATATAAGCCAACTAAGAGTCAGTTACTGTGATTAAATACTTCTTTT